>JAVKLA010000081.1:29484887-29498515 GCA_034782735.1 Sagittarius serpentarius | reverse complement strand
CTTCTAGCAACTTTTAAAGAAGCCACCCCTGTGGCCCCCCCACTACCAAAACCTTGCCACGTAAACCCATTACACATGACTTCTTCCTTGCCTGCTCCCAAGACCTGCATCAGGAAACAAACACCACCCACCAAATGGGAAACAGAGCAAAGATACACACCACAGCCCTTCCAGATCTAGGGGGAAAATTGTTGCATTTTCGCAGGGCCACACTACATTCTGAGTACAGGTTAGTAAGGGTCTTGCATTCAAGGTAACCAATACTCTTGTTTAATCCCTCTAATGATTTTCCATTGGTATTTGTAACCCTTTGAAAATTTCACTTCTGTGCTTTTTGTACCCCAAATAAAAATTTTAAGTCTTTTATTGTTTTATCCATTTATACTTCTTCAGAGTAACTGCGTGATTTAGAAAAACTCCTACTCCTACAAGCACTTCTCTACAGACAATAGGATTGCCAAGTCCCATGATGTGGAACTTAAATGGCCTATCTTTTAGCAAAGAGATGCGTGCAAGAGGAAAACGTTGCCCCAGAAAAATCAACCCTGGCAGCCAGTGTTACCAGATCCGCCGGTGGCATAAGGCACTACACATCCCCGCAGCTCCAGTGGCAACAGGCTGCCTGGCAGCAGCAGATGATCTGGCACAACACACTCCAAACATGAAAAGAAGGTAAACATCTAACACCCATGAAGTGCTTTAGCTCTTATCTACTCTGATTACAGTAGGACTGGCATGTGTAAGGACGGGATGAATGAAGGACGGGGAGAAGGAGGAGGAGCCGGTGGGGAGGCCCCTCCTCGCCCTTCCCACAGCCTGTGGTGCGCGACATGGCTGCCGCTCCCGGCAGGCACCGCGGCCGCAACCTCCGCGCGGCACGGGGTGCCCCCAGGCCCGTCAGGCGGGCGGCCACAAGATGGCGCTCGGCAGAGCAGCGCCGCGCCGCGGCCGCGTGTCCCGTCAGCTCCTGGAGCTGGCACGGCTGTTGTTTCGGTTAATTTGTTGGTTTTATAAAGTGTTCGGGGCTCGTTATAAATAGCACTAGTTTCAGGGCAGTTGTATTGCGCTGGATTGAGTGATTTTAAAGATACGTGCTTATTTACTTAGGATATAACTTAGGATTCCATGTGAATACTTCTTCACATATTAAGCGTATTATGACAGTCTGGGATCTATGTTGTTCACACTCCCAAAATCTCTGAGTGGAAATGACATTTTTTGTGGAGCAAATTTGCAACACATGAGCATAAGTGATACTTGAATTCACTATTTCAGCCACTGTGGCTTTTTAACCTCCGTCTCGTATGCCAGCAAATCAAACACAGCTCTAGCCGAGCGGCGGTTTCACCGCTAAAAGAGACTCTTGCGAATGCCCCAAAACCTGTTCCCGGCCCCGGTGCTTCAGCGAGGGGCTGCATAGTGCTTGCTGTCCAAGCTGGAGGCCGCTTGCCGCCGGAGGAGTCGCCCGGTGCAGCCTTGCCAGGCGTCTCCCGCTTTCATGCCAAAGCTTTGGCTCTGCCTGAGCCGCACTGGGGCTCACGCTGGGCCTTTGAACCATCTCTGGCTCAGGGTGGGCTGTTGGTGCACGCCTTGCCCTGCTCTCATCTGCGCCGGCCAAACCGAGCCAAGCAGCATCTCCCTTCCCTGGGCTGGGTGAAGAAGGTCAGTGGCAGGCAGCAGAACCAAACACACCCTGCTGCAGGACCCCATCACTGCCATGGCTGGCTCCGCACCAGCCGCTCCATGGAAGAGAATTAGGATCTGTGCTGCTCCTGCCTCCACTGGCAGCTAAGCCCTTCTCCCCTGCCTGTGTGGGCCCAAATCCCCCAGGAAGAGCAAGCGAGAACATGCAGTGACTGACGTGAAGAGAGCGATTCACCATTCCCCAGGCTCCTGTTCCTGGCTGTGTTCATCTCCTTGGGGTGCTCATGCAGTTTTGAACACCTCATGGAGAGGAACGGGCCACTTCAGTCTTCTCCGAGCCTCCTGTGTGCCAGTGCTCCCCTTTCTGAGGCATGAGGCGCAAACTTGGAGCAGAGGTTGTAGTCTTTTTTTCCGTTCCTCTGCGTCTCCCGGCCTCTAGCTGTGCCTGCCCTGAGGTGTGCCTGCACCCCTCCCAGCTCCCTCACCTTCCCGCCTCACTGTCAGTCCTCCACGTTTTCCCAGGGGAGGAGCGAAACAAGGCACCACACAGTCCTGTGTGGGATGTCTGCGCGCGCAGGTGAGACTAGCAGCTGCTGCAACGGGGGTCAGAGCCATGGGAGTGGTGGTGGGATGGGTAAGGGAAGAGTCAGAACTGCGATGCTGGAAATAAGGAGAACAAAAGCCCTGTGGTGGGTGAGTGCTGTGAACAGCACCGCGAGGCACAACAGTGCAAGAGGGAGAGAGACATGAAGCAGTCGGAACAGCCAGGCCACTTTGCTTCCCCAAAACTCTCACCCCTAGCTCCCCACATGCACCCGCTTGAAAACGCAATCCCAACAATCATTTCCACAATCGCCTCCGAATTGTTTCTGAATGTCCTGAGGTTCAGCCTTTGAGTCCTGTTCCTCAAGTGAGGAGAAGGGCCGAGGTGCAAGCGGTGCAGATGCAGTGAAAGCTCTAGCATGCAGCCAGTTGCCATTTTGACCAGAAGAATCATTGCTAAAGCTGCAGAAACAGTGAAGGAGAAAAGCTGCGTCAGAGTACTGGAAGGCTTCAAGAAGTTTATTGGCGGGAAAAAAAAAGTAAGGACATGGAATATTGCAAAACTTTATTAAGGTGGAGCAAAGGTTGATTAGTGGTCATGCCCTTCCAAAATATGCAGCGCCTAGACATGAACTGTGAAAAGCAAGAACTGCACTTTTGAACATCAGCTCAGTAGAGACTGCGTCTGCCAGGCTGGTGCTAAAGCCGTGCACACCCACGTCCTAGGAACTCCCTGGAAATGGAGGCTGTGAGCACTGCTGAATAAAGAGTAACACCCACACTTTGCACAGGCAAGGCTTGAGAGTAGGTCACACAGTCTGATGAGGGCTGGCCCATTTGGCCTACACTTACAGACCAAAGTAGTGATGTTCCCTCCTCATTCCCTGCTCCTGGATGGACTGCTAACTGTTACCACCCTTCACCCTCTCCCCTAGGGTCTTTTCTGAGAGCTAGTTCACACCACAAAGAATTTTCCAGTGTAGCTGTAATTACTAAAACCATGGGGTCAGTGCAATTTATTCCAGTGCCATTTTTACCAGTATTGTTAAACCTTTGCTTCAAATGACAGAAACTATTTCAGAAAAAGAACTTTTTCATTACTCCTTGTTTATTCCGACTTCGTTCAGCCTCATCTTTTCACACTCCTCCCTGACAAAACTATTTGGCCAACAGATTTAGCCTGGACTTCTCCTGAAACTCACTCTGCACTCTCCCCTTATTAAATGCTGTCATGTGTGGTACCACAAAGCTGACAGTTGCCAGGGCCAGTTGCATGCCCTTTCTCTGGCAGCACCAACAAAATTGATTGGTTTAGGAATCATTGAGGGGAGTGCTTTGCTGTGAATACTAAAATCCTAAGCAGTTTAGTGTGGATGTATCTGTACTAACAAAACAGTATTTTCTGCTAGTAGAATAAAACTATCTCCCACCACTGGCATAAAATATTATCAGTAAAAATGCAGTTTTACTGCTACAAGTGTGTCTCTACCAGAGGCTTCTGTTGACACAGCTATGCCTGCCAGGGCTGGCACCTCTTTACAGCTATGCTAGTAGATGTCAGTCCTGTAAATGTGATCTTGGTCTCTCAGAACACACGTTCACCTCTTTTCAGCTCACAGTGACAACTCCATCCCACAACTGCATTCAGTACAGTTACTTTCAAGACAGTAAATGCAAATGAAGATGCAAATACATGTTGTAATTCAAACCAGTGAAACAACATCCTATTCTGCCGTTCCTTCCTTACAGCTACTTAATGCAGATTCATAAAATTTAAGGTCAGAAGATACCTTTAGGTCATACAACCTGAGGTATAATACAGGTCAAGCAATTTTATGTAATTAACCCTCATGATTCATAGATGAGCAAGCATCTTGTAGAAACCATTTTTAAGCCAAAGATACCAAGTGAAGAAGTCACCGTTTTCGTTACTAGCTTATAACTTTTGCCTCACATTACTGAATCCAGAGCCATAATAAGAGGTTTTGACCCCTGTGATGCCCTTTTCTGTGCGGGTACCTTTCCTTGGAGTTCTTCCTCTCTCTGATCCTTTCCTTCATCATTCTTCAACTCCTTCTAGCTGCATTCTTCTAGGTAACCCTGTAATCCTTTTTCCAGCAGCAGACCTGCCATCACCCTTCCAGAGCAGCGTAAACCATCAGGTTGATGCACTAAGACATATCCCCCCCACACCTTCTGGTGTCCTCTGCAGGGAGTGGGAGAACACCCTTGTGACAGAATCGTGCTCGGTAGGTACTGTCAGCTCTGTGAGCGGGGTTGAAATACCATCAGCTGGGTGGGGTATTTTTTTTATTTTACATTTTCTGGTGGCTAAGTGTTTATATTGCACTGATCTCCACGCTCTGCAAAGGTAAAAAGCATGCCGGGGCAGTAACAACTCTGCATTCGTTAGGTCTGGGGATATTTCACATATAGGAATCTTAATAAGTTAATTCCAAAATACAGAGAGTAAGGGTTTTGACTGATACATAGTTGTAGGTACAAAGGTAC
Source organism: Sagittarius serpentarius (assembly GCA_034782735.1). NCBI lineage: Eukaryota > Metazoa > Chordata > Aves > Accipitriformes > Sagittariidae > Sagittarius > Sagittarius serpentarius. The sequence continues at coordinate 29,493,817 of JAVKLA010000081.1, read as the reverse complement.
ACTTCATATTAAATTCATATTATTAAAGCCCTTACAAGAGAATCAGCCAAGCAGAAGATGACAAGCTTAAAAGAGATACCATTGTGATTACAGAAAAACAAGAAAAGCAAACAAAATTCCTCCTTGCTTTCATTCTTTCTATCCCATAAAGTGTTTATGAGCAGCTGGGTTTAACTATTCCTACCTGCACTGAAGTAATCAATAAAGGAACACCTTGTATAGAGAAGTGTGCATTTTCTGCAGTTATAGCTAAACAGAACAGATTTGAACAAATTCCTAAGGATCCACTTTCATTATTAAAGAAGAGTCTGAATTTTTAGCTCTGCAAATAACCAGCCGAATAGCCTGTAACTCGATTTTTATTAACATCCAGTTGTCTGTCACATACCTCAAAGTCCAAGTGTCCCTATGTATAGTGTGCCTGAGTACTTGACATCAGACAGCTGGCAATTTTCTCAATATGATGTATAACAAGTGACTTTATTGGGGTAATTTAGGACAGACCCTGTAGAACATGTAAAAGAGTTCTTGGCTGGGAGCTGTTTCTCCAAATCTATCTGAGAAATGGCTTGCAATCTTACTCATCTTCACAGGTGTTTGATGCCATTGATTTACAATTTTATATTGCAATTCTAACAGGTTAGCTGAAATAGAGCATACACGTATGAAGGACATTATTGAGTCCAATATCTCCAGCTCAAGAGAATGAGATAGTTCCCTTTCCCATTTAATCATAAATGTTTCTTTAGTGGGCAATAAAGAAAAAGCAATGGCTTTATACAATCACCCCACAATGTTCTGAGATTCATTGCTAAGGAATAAGATTTGCTCAGATAAAAAGGATTCTCTAATACAAGTAGATTTAGCATCAGACTGAATAAAGGAACTCCTGAACTGGAGAAGCAAAAAGGGAAGTCTAGCATGTTCCACCTTTGTTGTGTTTCTAAGTGAAACATGAATTTGATTTTACTGGAGCATTGAGATAAATATTCCAAATAATTGAAATCAGTTGTTTCTGCAGTCTTTTGAGAAAAATAGGAGCAAAATACACAATACAGTTATGAAAAGAGGCAGATTACTTTTAAAGCTGGTACAGACATCACCCTAGGAACAGAGAACTTGGGTTCGGGTCTGGTCCTTAAAAACAGCAGTTTTCACAACTGCTAACTCATGATCCCTCTGTTTTCAAAACCTACCTAGAAAGTCAGTTCCCCTTAGCTGAGTAATGAGCTGGATTTATACATCTGTAACAGAACCCACCATACTCAAGAGGCTTGCATAGTGCTTTTAATGATTCCCTTTCCTGCCCAAGTAAAGTTAGTAATAAGTCTTTTAAACACGATGAAGCACTGACTGGGGTGAAGTTCACAATAGTGAACTTCAAAATAGACATAAAATAGAGATCATCTAATTCATTCATACTGAACCAACCTAATTAATCAGCAGTGCTCTTCAAATACATGGCTCCATTGAGCTGTGCAAATAAGATCCCTGTATAAAAATGATACGTATTGAATTTAAATCAGCAAAGTTCAGTACTGGCCTCACTTTGCTCCCGCTGAACTTTAATTCTTCTGTCACAAGGTACTTCGAAAATTCCCATTCAGTGGGACCAGCGCGTCAGTGAAGAGCAACAAGGATGAGACGATTTTGATGATTTTACATTATGTGGCCTTTCCCAGAACAAATGCAGTCCCTGATCTCAAGCTGGTGAGAATCACCATGGATAGCGGTTTCCAAATTGTGCTCCTTTCTTCTTGGACGTATGCATAGTAAGTTTACACCCAGCACAGAATGGTGTGGCATTTTAAATTTAAATGTGGTTAAATGAAAACCACACTTGTCCAGTCCTCTGGATGAGCAGACAACAGCTGTAACATGGCAAAATGATATGCACACATTTCATCTTTTTATGAAGTCCGCTGAAAAGACAAAATCAAGATTAGAAAAATCTTAATAGTATTTGTATATTACTTTTTCAAAAAGAGAGAGAACCTGGTATTTTTCTGTTCACTTACAATTTTCCTAAAATCTACCAAGAGAGGTAGCATATTAGGGATGGTCTATTTGGAATAAAAAACAAATAGCAAAAAAATTAATTAGCGTACAAAGCAAGCCTATTGTCAGTCCGTGAGTCTTTGCTGCCTCTGACTATAGCATCTGGATTTGTTAATGCAGATGACTCACATTGTTAAGTCTTTGTTAAATAACTAGATGATATTTTGGATTAATAAAATGGTTGTTCTAATTTTAATAACATTTCTTTTTAAATTTAAGCAAGAGGAAACAGATGTTTTAAACAGACCAATCCTCATCACATGGTAGCTGCTCAAGTCTGTCACTAAGTTTCATGGCTCAACAGGAGCAAGGACTACATTAATTAGTAAGCATTTCCAGGATCAGGCCCTTGACTTGTAACATATTGAGATTTTTTAGAGCTGTATATCTTGAAGTAGTTTACATCCAGGATATAAAAAAACCCTTCTCTTAGGTTAGTTTAGCTCTTAGCTTAGCTGAAGCAGGGAGCCAACCATGGGGGATGCTTTTCTTGAGAAATACTTTGCCCTCCTAACGAGGATTTGATTGTGGCTTTGACAATCAGACATGTCGTGGCAGAGAGGATGTGAAAGTGAAGCACCCGAACGGCAGTTGGTGGTGACGTCCTGTTTGCTGAGGACAGGAGCAAGCTCAACATGTCCGTGGGGACCGTGTGCGTAACCGACAGCTACTGCACCCCTCAGGAGCGCAGCATTCTCCTGCACCAGCTCCCTGGGAACAAAGCTGTGGCTGCCCCTTCTCCAGACGGTGTGTGGAGCGTTTTCATCCAAGTTAACCTTTCCCTGGGAATCTAGAGATCGCAGGCATTGCAGCTGCCTCCTGTGCAAGCAGCATTCCCACATCACACACTTAGGCAAGAATCGCTAGCTCACTTTCGCAGCATACAGGCTCCGTTGAGCCACTGTATGAGCAAAGAGGATGGACCAGCTTGTAATACAAGCCTGGGACTCTGGAGATGTACGTACAGTTCAGCATATGCTTCACAAGCGTACATCCCCATGATGCAGTAATCATAAAATAAATTAAAAAAAAGGCAAACCCTACACCCTGGAGCTTTTACTACTCTAGGCCAGACATCCAAAAAATGGATGAACTCTCTTCACTGTCTCTACATCACTGTGACCAGCATTTAGGATGGACTGCCTCAGTACGTAAGAAGTTGTGCTTATTGAAGAGGTTACTGCCACCTACCAGCTATTTATTGTCCGTCTGCTGGAGTCTGCTGTCTCCTCAGATCTGTTGGCTCACTTTATCCTAATCTTATTTAGGCAAATGGGTCTGAGCTAATGCAGATAGTTTAAATAGTAAGTCTGGTAACCTGGCTCATTTAATCTGAAACAGGTTGGGGAACGCACATGCAAGCAACTGTACCAGCAGATGTTAGGAGCATGAATATCTGGCAGGGGTGATGCCGACAAAAAATGTGGATGGTAACTTTTTTCACTGGCTCATCTGGGCTTTGGAAGAGAGCACCTGTTTATTATCGTAGGGCATACATTTCTTTTGGCAGTAGTGCTGGCTAAACAGGTCCTATTCATCTCCCCCTGCCTCCAAACCTCCTCTTCCGTCAAACAGTAAGAAGTGGGTAACGGCCTCATGTGCTCTGCCCCTTCTCTTCCCCCTTCCTGTTATGCCAGCACTACTGGTTGGACCGTTGGGTGAGTCAGTGCAAGGATCTGGATAAAAATATGTTTTCTTTCTCCCCCCTTGGGTTACTGGCACGCCACGCAGCTGCGCAGACCATTGCATCAGCACCCCCAAGGTCCGTGCCAGGTGGTTACGGCCGTCACCTGGAGCTGCTGGAGCTGGCACTGCAGCTGAAAGAAATGTTCATGCAGCCACGGCATTCTTCCCTTGTGCCTCATTTCCTTGACAGTGAAGTGGGAGTAACTGGACTTCTCAGTTTACAGGAGTCCTTAAAGGATAAATATATCAAAGCAACAGCTCTTAAACTAGGAAGTTGCCCCCTTGGGAAAGCACAGCATGTACCAGGTTGAGATGGAGAAGGCTGAGGAAAATTTCCTCTGGCCTCTCCCACCTCTCTCCTCCCTCATCCTCTTCCAGCCTTTGCAGTTCCTCCCTCTTTTCCCTGGGAGCGTTCACTTTGTGCCCCCTATGCAGAGGGGCCGAAGGAAATTGGCACTGGGGCGAACTTTGTTGGAACTTGGAGGGTAGGAATAATTTGGAGAGAAAGCAACAGTATGAGTGATACTTAGGAGTGATACAGTATGACTATACCTCAGGAGGCTAAGGCAGCTGCAAGTTGGGCTGCAGGAACTTGGGGTTACCCAGAGAGTGAACGTGCATGTACGTGTAAAAGGGTGGGGAATGAAGATAAGGTGGGGGAAGGAGGGAATTACAAACTATTACAGCAAAGGAGAAAGGTGAGGCTCCGGCTAAAAGACTCAGAGCTGCTGTATTAGAGATTGTGAATGGTCAAATACTACAGAAATGGGTCAGAAACAAAGTGCATCAGGCAAAAGCGTAATTTTGTCAGCCTTGCAAATATTCAGAATTGCATATACACTGTAGTCATAGAAAAGAAATTCAGTTTGCAAAGGAAAAAGAATTGTGCCACCTCCTACTAAAATCCATGCATTTCTGGCTGTACATAAAAATATCCTACAGACAATTTATTTTTCTTGGTGAAGACATGGAGGCCACAATAATCTGTTCCTAGGAACAGCAGTTGATAAATACTGCAGGCTATAGGTCGTATTTGCATTGTGATATATAAAACGTGTAACTATACTGTGGAAAAAGTTTAGGAAAGAAAACTAGGGCTTTTTTTTCATGGAAGATCCAGCGTGTTTACAGCTGAGGTACCGATCTCATTTATTTTATGAGTGTGAAAGCCGTGTATGGTCAGTTTGACTGTTTTTTCGATGTATCGGTCAACCTGCATGCTACAACTGGTGACAGAAAGGAACTCCAACCAACATGTAGCTAACAGCAAATATTTCTTTTGGTTTCCCATGTGTCCCTTGCACATCAGCAAAGAAAAGATTTGTAAAAGGCAGGATAACGGGAAAGAAACATTGGCAGAGAACTCTATGATTACTGTTGTACTGGATCTCATTTAAGTTTTCTCATTTATAAATTAACAGGACCATAAATTATTAATTCAAAGGAAGGCTGGCCTTTCCCTAAATTTCTCCAAAATGCAATGATGTTCTCAAAGAATGACATAGGATCCAGAAATATTAGTGTAATTCAGTTTAAAGGCTCAGATTTCACTGGTGGGTGAACCCAGAAATCAACAACCCCTACTATTACTGCCAAGTGGAAGATTTTGTTTTGATTTAGAAGATTGGTTGGGCTGCTATCTCACCAAAGCACAGACTCAAGAGCTGTTTTTCCTAGAGGCCTTCGGTCCACAGAAGCACTTAATCAGGGCTTAACTTTAAGGAAGTGAGTGATCTTATTGACTTCAATGGATGATTCGCATTTGTAAAATCGAGGTATTCAAACATTCTATTCAAGTGGTCTAAATCCAGCAAGGAAAAAAAATTGCTAATGTTGCATTTCCATAATAAAATTGTGTATGACATTCTTGGGATGGAGATGGTGATGTTTTGAAGTCCTTTTGTTTACACACTGCCAGAAGAAATTGATTAAATTGCCCGGGATTAGTAGCTGCTAAAGAATGGATTTTAATTAAATGGTAGAATGTGCCACTCTCTACATGTTTTAGGCCACAATCTGTTGGCATAAACCGTGTTTTTTCGAAGTTCATTATGACCAGCTAAAATAAAATTATTACGCTTACCTACAGGCTTTACACCTAACAGATTCTGCTGGCTTATCAGCTGGATATCTACTGCAATAGTTTACGTATTACATTTGTGACTGAAATGTAAACATTACGTAATAAAGAAAACACTACTATGTTATATTTATATGTTGACCACATAAGGGTTCTTTTAAAAGCAAAATCCCATTACTATAGCTCCAAATACCAAGCTAAAGCATATAGTTAAAGCTCTGAGCTGGCTGCTTACTTTTCTGTGATCTGATTTATGCCTTATTGAAATCAATTAAAAGATTTGCACTGACTTCAGAATGATTTCGATTGGATGTTTAACTAGTAAAACAAGTGATAATTTAATAAAAGCCCACATACGTCTCTCTTTTTTCTTCATTAAATCTAATGCCAATCTAAAAGAAGGAAATTGAGAATTACAGTAAATTTGACAACTCTTTCATTGAATTGCGCAGTCGATTTAAACATAAAGCACAAGAAGAACCCAAGAAAAAGGCTTTTTGTGTACAGAGGGATTTTTCAGACTCTTGTGGGTACCCAGGTCAGATGCAACAGGCTCTTGAACCTCTGACTGGATTTTTACATCGCAAAAAAAAATAAGGATTTCTCCCAGCACCTCTAAAATAACACCTCGGAGCTATTACAATATTGGTTTGCTTTCTGTATCTCTTGTGTTACTCTGTATGATTTAAAAGCCACTGCTCTGACCAACCGGAAGGATGGCTGCCGTACTGCTGGGAAAGGCGCCTCACTTCCATGGGGTCGAGCTACAGACGAGCGGCCTAGGGGGTCTGTACGGATGTCATAGCCAATGGAATAAACAAATTACCCACTGTAAGTTTAGAAAATGATGTTGTTTATCCTGGAAAGGGATCCCAGAGCACCAGAGTTTATAATTTGTCAGGAAAAAATCAAGAGAAAGAAACCATGCTTGGACAACATTGGTTTATAGAAAACAATTAAATTGAAGAAACAATGCAAATGGAACTAAAGTTGAAACTGCGCACTTGTGATATCAAATATCAGTGCAATCATTTTGCAGCAGATAATATGCATGGCAATTAGAGCTTTTTTACATTATATTATAATAAATTCATAATTCATGCATACAATGAGAGCTTTTGGAAAGGAGCATTTGAATTTAACAAACACTACCACTCATCATCTGAGCAAAGATGGCAAAAGGAATTTCAACATTATTTGCGATCTAAAAAATTGAACCATCGTTGTTGCTTTGTGTTGTGCTTCCCTTGCACAGACTGCAGTGCCTTCTGTCTGCTTTAGGGTGTGGCATCTGCCATTGGGGAGGAAAAACTGGCATGTGTTGCCTTTTATACCAGACTGATTTCATTGTGCTGAGGGCCTCTATTTTATAGCCTCTTAGTTCCGATCTTGTAGCAAAGTTGCTGAAATAAATGGGAGGAAAAGGAGTTAGTAGTATAAACTCTTCAGTTTAAAGCCCCATCCTTTTTTTTCTTTCCCAGGGAAAACATTTCAAAGTAAATCTGCGTTAAACTTTGCGGGTTATTTTCCTGATCTGAAAGAGTTGCGGAGCATGTCAGGAAGTATTGCGATCCACAGCCGAGGCGCTATCAGTACATCTTATCAGATTTTCAATATATATATTTTTGCTTGAATACAAATGTCTTAAAGTATAAACGTGTAATTGATTTTATATTTTATTTTAGAGTACACATGTAAATAAATACACACAAGGAGACATCTATATTTATATTTGCATATGAAAGACTTCAAAAAATCAACTTATGTGGTTTAATGTGTATAATTAGTGTGCATTTGAATACAGAAAAGAAGAAAATCCAGGAGAAAATGTCAAAAAGGCTCACTAACAAAGATGTAGTATTCTCTTGGCAAAAGCTGATGAATGATTTGGCATGAATTCATCTTACAGTTCTGTTATTCTCTCTCCTACAAAGATGATATACCCCTTTCTAGCAGTTTGCATAGAATTGCAATTTGTTGTTGTTACAGACTGTAATGACCCTTGGGTATGCACCTGATTCCCCCCACTAGAATTACTCACCATTTTTTTTCCCACTCTATGTTTTTCTACTAGCCATATAACATTTTTGCACTTGCAAAGAGTATTAAAAAAAAAGAGAGAGAGAGAAAAAAAAAGAGAAAAATACAACTGTAACAGAAGTATTAGCAAGATGTACTTGACGAGCATGGAGACTTTTCAAAACTAACTCCATAATGGAAATCAGAATATTTCTGACTTTTCAGACAGAACTGAGATTAATAGACACTGGAATCACACTGTTCATACATTTATCAATAATCTTTGCATGTAATTCAACATTATAGCATGAAGCTTCCGCTCTTTAATGTTTTCACACTGGATTCAAAAAAGCCTACCTACTCTTGACAGCGTCTTTCTTGATATGCTGCGTTTTTCTCTACCATTATTACTGACTCTCCTATTTATCCATTTTGAAATTTGAAAACGTGCTTACCTTTAACAGAGTGCATATTAATTTAAAACAGTGTGGTTTAGACCCTTACTATATTGAAAACATTCGCTGGTATCCCAGTTTCCTATATTCATAGCCAAGTACTTGATCTCCCAAATGCTTTTATTAGTTGAACGTAGTGTGTGACTATTACCTTTTCTTATACCAGGGTAACATTTGTATTAAGCTAGTTATAAAAAAACCTGCAAACTGTTCTGAAAGATGCTTCAAAAATGTAGGTCATCGCCAGCAGCTTTCCATTTGGAGCAAGAGTTATTCGGATTACGTATTTTGGTTTTTTGTGTTACTACATTTTCATGAGTGTCTTGTGTGTACTGGAAATTATATTGTTTGGGGAAAAAATAACGAGACCGAAAATGTCTTGCTCTCCTTGATCAGCTCCTGTTGATCTGCAAATAAGTACGCAGAACATACTGAAAACAGCCCTATACATAAAAGCATCATCAGTGCGAACGACCCTTAGGATTTGGAGACAGCTGGACAATGTGGACAACGGCAAAGATGCTACCGCTGCAGAATTTTAGGTTACATTTTATAACCACCCGCACACACAATATAAATCTGTGGGGGGGGAGGGGGAGAGAGGAAAAAAGAAGGAAAAGTCTTGTTTTTCC
>JAVKLA010000081.1:29429579-29474694 GCA_034782735.1 Sagittarius serpentarius | reverse complement strand
TCTTTTTTCGGCCCCCCCCCCCCCCCCCCCAACTAGATGTACATGGGATTTTTGTTTGTTACTTATTTTCTTTAGTGTTTGCTAAAAAATAGTAATTGTGAGAATGGGAAAAACTCTTAATGTATAAACAAACCCCGCCCTTTTTTTTTAGGGGGTAGTGTTAGTTGTGTTACTAATAGGGTCTTGTAAGCTTCTACTTTGAACTGTTAGGATTTTTTTTTCCTTGAGAGATTTGTTTGATATTTATGTTAGGTATCTGCTTACTCAAGAAATAAATCTTTGGTAGCAGGGGTTCTGTTGGATGTTTGTAACTTTTTTACCTATGCTAGTTACAAAATAGTTTTGATTCTGCTGAGTTACTGAATCAGTTTATTTGCCCTTTATAGACCATGTGGCCAGGTGGACTGTGAAGTTCTGTTGTTGTAGCTGTATAGTAGGTTCAGGGAATTAATTGCATCCTTGAGTAATAGCTGTTGTGGCAAACCCCTTTGTATTTAGCTTACTGTTGGGGTGGCAGTGTATCTGCACTGGCAAAATGACAGCCTTTGTAAGTAGCCTCTCCTGAGGGGTTTACAGGTATGGCTGTTGAGACAGATGTAACTTGCTGAGTTTTTCACAAGGTAGGTAGTTCCACAACATGTTTTGGTCATGTTTTAAAAGCCTGAAGTGATCTGTGTTACACAGGAGAGAGAGGGCTGTCTTGCTGTAGCCTGGTCCCTGGTACAGCCGGCATTCACAGAAGGACCTGGAGTTTGAGCGTGGTTGGTTTTTGTTTGAGTAAAGGAAGAAGATTGGTTCAGAAAATCCCAAAAGGAGAGATCCTGTTTTCAAACATAATTGTAGTCATGTGTGCTGTTCCCAATGTGGACATGGCTTAATTCACAGATTGACTGAAGTAGAATAGTGTTGTCTTTACGCAGGCAGTGAATTCAGCTGCGGTAACTTAAACGTGACTTCAGGAAAATGGTATTAGTAGAGGGCTGGTGCAGGAATTCTGGATAGCTGTCTGCATGATTTAAAGGTAGCTGGTTTCACTGTTGGATACCTCAGTTTCCCAGTGTTGAAATAAGGATAATGTTTGCCTTATTCAATTATTTGAGTTTGATGTGCAGTTTTAATTACAGCGTCATGCAGAATAAATAGGCAGCCTAAATACTTGCTGTGTGTGAAGGTATCCAGTCTGCGCTGTGCCTTCCTGTCTATTTGTTTCGATGGGATCTGAGACTAGGTGTTCCCAACATTGATCGTGTTACTTGGTTAGCTTGTCAGACTTACTTGTTTGTAAGCAACATACTGAAACACCAGCTCTGAAAATTTCTTTTGAAAGCACAAGGACAGGATTTGTAGTTCTTAAATTTTATTCTTTTAAAGTTAAAAATAAAGATAAGGAGGTTTGTTTTGACAGCATCAAAGGAATATGCTGGTTTATTTGCAGCCTTTGATTTGGGTGGAATGTATGGAGTTCTCGATTTTTTTTTTTTTTTTTTTTTGTGTAGCAATTTATGTTGTGAGTATTTTGGATATTCTGTTTATATGAAGTAGTATTGATGTCTTACTTTCAGGCATGATTTATGGAAAATAAACGTGCTTTTGTGATTTTTTTTTTTTTAATTTTTTTTTAATTCGGTATTTCCTAGTTGCTTGAAATTCCCGAGTCAAGAAAAATGAGCATGCTCTTTAGAGCTGTTGTGGTTTTAAGATGTTTACGGATGGTCGTAGATAGAGGCTATTTAAAGAAATATTCTGGAAAAATGCAGGTAGGTACGTTTGAGGCTGCATTAGTTATGTACCAGCAATAGCAAAATAATTTTACTTGGCAGTTTTACTTACATTTGAAACGCCTTCCTTCCCACAAACAGAAAGGTGGATTTCTGCGAGGCAGGTAGCTTCATGGTGCCCTGTGTTTAGTGGTCACGAAAAGTGCCAGGAATATATAGATAGCTGTTAGCCGGTTGTATTCAGTTTTCCGTAACTTGTTTTAAACTGAAGTTGTGCTTGGTTGAGGAATTTCCAGCCTGCAGAAACGCTGAGTTTCCCCCGGGGAGGCGAGGAGAGGAGAGCGGGCTGGGTTCTGGGGCCGATTACAAACGTGGTATTTGTAGCCTCTGTAAAAGTTTCACACATGAAGCGAACTAGTTAGCTTGTATAGCGTCACATGATCAAAATATTTTTCCCCTTTGCCGCTGCCAGAAGCTATCTGTTGCTTTTCAACAATCCCGCTTGTCGGGCAGCAGGCCAGGGTGTGCGAGGCGGAGGCCCCTTACGTGAGCTGCTCCATTCTTCACCTCCCCGGCTGGAGTGCCCTGACCTTCACATATGGAGATTAGCCATGTGCTCCCTCCATTGAAACTTGCTGCCTCAGGAAGAAAGGGTGGTTGGGTTTCTGCTTGGGGGTTTGTTTTTTTTTTTTTGGTTGGTTGGGTTTTTGGTGTGGGTGTTTTTTGTTTGTTTTTTTTTTTTTTTTCCCTATTTATTCCTCGGGGAATTTTGACAGCCAGTCATCCCTGACCTGGGCAGAGGTAATGCAAGGAAAGGGGATTCTCATGGCGTGGGGGGGAGGCGGTGTGTGCAGGCAGCCGCTGCCTCGCCTGCTGGAGGGAGAGAAGGGGTACGGGAACGCGGGACGGGGTCCCGGAGAGACACGAGGGGAGAGGGAGAAGCCTGGGGAATGTTTTGTTTTGAACGAGAGTTCTTGGCTGCCTGTCACTTAGCTGCCTTTTGAAGAAGGTTTTCTCCCGTAACAACATTATGTGCAGTATTTCTAGCCGTTTTGTTTAAGTGATGCTTTTTTTACATTTAAAATTATATTTTTGCTAATAAAGAGATACTGTATTTGTTTGTCTTGTTTGTTATATTCTGGCTGACAAGATATATTTTTTTCTTTTAAATCATGAAGCTAACCCACATCACTTGTGACAGTCCCCTCCAACCTGGCGCAAAACTGTTTTTCACGCTAACAAACTGTAGGAGCTACTACTGCAGTGACATTTTTTGAGATTTTTAGCTTTCTGTAGAATACTCTTTTTTGTTGTTGAACATGTGGTATGCAAATACAGGGGAAAATAGTGCTACAAAGTATTTTGTTGTGGTTTTTTTAAAGTATTAAAAACACATTTTGCTTTTCTAATAAACCCCATAACCAGACCTTTTAATGTTTTGATATAAATAGCAATTACACTAACTGAGATCCAACCGCAACGAAAAAAAGAAACATTTAAAATCATTCAGAAGAAAAGTTCCCGACTTAATTGAGCTCTTCCTTTAAAGAGGAGGGGCTGATTGGGCAGCATCTGAAGCAAACTCTCTTGCGTTTTAGAGCAGTCTTCTTGAAGTGCTCAATGTGTTGGCGTAGTTGCCGACATTTAAAAATAAAGAAAAAGATTTTTGCAAGAATTAGCTAGGGATCTGAGGGCTACCGCAGCCTAAGCTGTCGAGAGTTTTATGTGTGAATGCTGGTGACAGTTGGAATGTTTTCTGGATGAATTGAGACCTTCAAAAAGTTTTAGATTTAGGTATACGCATTGGTTGTCTCTTATATTGGGGTAGCATTGTGGGATTTGGTTGTTCACAAGGAACTTGCCAAATGCAGCACTTTGTGAACAAACAGTGGAGAGGAATTGCCTGCCCCAGGAAGGCTTTCCATAGCCCCCCATTCCTCCTTTTAGTTCTTCACAGCTCACTTTAATAGTAATAATAATAATACCACCACCACGTTTTGTTGTTGGGAGGAAGGTCGGGGAGGAGCCGGGTGAGCTGTTACGTTAATAGAGCGTGGTTGGCAGAATGGTGGATGCATTCCTCTTCTTTTTCTGGGTGTAGTAACACTATTTTGTGTCAGCTGTGTTGTGGGATATGGTTGCTCAAGGCTTTTCCTCTGCATTTTCTCCTGCATGAGCGAGAGATTTATTTGTGGATTATTTGCTTCTGTCTCACTTCTTTCCTCCCCAAAGTTACACTACTTTCTTTTATCCAAATGTCGTCAGTGTTTTTTGCTCTTTTGTCTTGTGATAACTTCTTTTTCCATCTTTAAATGTTATCTCCAAATTCCTATCTTTCTTACTTTCCAAATCGTTGGAGTGATGGAAAAGCCATCCTTATTGTCTTCTGCCATTTTACAGTTGAGCGGGAGTGAGTAGTGTGACTGTACATCCAGGCAGAAAATAGCTTTTGAGTGACCCTGGTACTCATCCCTCCCTCTGACTTGCATTTGCTCCTCTCTGTCCTCCAAGGAGTCTGTACACAGAAGTTGGGGAAAGAGCGACAGCAGGGAAAGTGCCTTCGCTAGCCAGCTTCCTCTGTAGGCTCTTACGGTGACTGGAGGGTCACGTTGCATTAAAAAAAGAAAAAGCCACCAAAAACCCAACCAGGCAAGCCCCCAAATCCTGGCAAGACTTGGCAGTGTAATAGGCGGTATCATACAAGTAGTTACCTGTGGGTGATCATGCTGGGATTTTTTTTTTTTTTCAGGTTCCTGTAATGTTGATCCTCTAAGTAATAGCAGACTTAGAGAAGAGAGGCAAACAAACGAAGGAGACGAAACCAAGCTGGAATGTAAATGTTGACGTGCACAGTTTCTTTACTTTTTACCAGGCATGGCAACTGTAATTAAAAATCGCTCCTTCTGTATTTGCCTAAAAGATATTTGAAACGATGTCAGCATGAAAATTGAAGTGTGGTGTTGCTGTCTATGTAGAAAGTGTGGAAAAGACAGGAACTGAGGAGAGGAAACACTTTGAGTGTAATTGTCTATGTTAAGTAGTGAATGTGATGTGCTAGATGCAATCTACACAATTTTGTAGTACCCGGTATTTCATTTCATAGATTTCTTTTAATTCTCCTTAGAAGATTGGGGGTGTAGAGAGAAGCAAGCTGCCAACAATGGCTGTTTGTTATTCCATGGTGTCATATTTTCTTTGCGGGGTTGTAGCTTGTTAAGATGGTGAATGAAGCCTGTTTAAAAAGTTAGTTAAGGTTCCATTGTTCTAGGAAAATACCTTAGGATTTGAAAGAAGAACAGAGGCCAATTTCTTCTTGCATGGTAGTCTCCAAATGCTATTGCTTTGCTTCTAAGAAGACTAGATGTTTATTTGTAACGATCTTATTCCTTTAAAAAAAATCTCAGATTGGCCTGTGATAGTTACTGTGTCTTTTAGGTTTGAAAAAGCTGAGTCTGACTTACCCTGTTTGTTCCTTCTCTCTACTCCTGCTTTTCAACATTCAGTTTAAATTTTTTCTTTGCTTGGGGTTGATGTCTTCCTTGAAGAGATGGAGGAAGAAAGTAGGTGCTTTTTGTTGAAGGCTGCAGCTGGTTATGGCAGCATAACAGAAGGTTCAAATAATTACAATTTCTGATGACATTTTTATTTTCTTGAAGTCCTTGAAGTTGCATATGGTTGTCTGTCTTACTCAAGCAAGTTGTCTCAGCCGGGGTGCCAGGAATAGGTAGAAATGTAGTTTTTTTTCCTCTCCAGAAGTAGGGTTATATGTCCTATCATAGACCAAAGGAGACAAGGAACGTGACTTTTTTTATTCTTATTTTTTTGTCCCAAATGTTTATCTGATACTGAGCATTCAGTACCATGTTTTGTCTGTCATTTTTAGATTAATGCTTGGGAATAAGAAGGGTATATCTTTTTTAAATTGAGTTCATTCTTTAGACATTCATCAGAAGATCTAGGTGGGTATTCCTCAAAAAGGCAACTTTTTATTAGTCTTGGCTTTTGAGAATTGGGGCTGAAACAAGGAGCAGGAGAAAGGTGGTAACTCATAAGCATATAGGAGAATATGTGTTGAACTAAATGGGCATGCGCCTTTTGTGTAGATACCAAGCCAGAATTTCTTTGGGGAACACTGAAGAAAAACTTGAAAACCTAATTTGTTTATTTCTGCGTTTTTCCATAGCCTTTTGTTACACTCCTTGGGCACTCTCTTACTGAGTTTTGTGTTGCTAAAAGATCTTACACCAAAATGTGAGTCTAACGGTTGTCTGAAGCTGATCCAAGACTTCACTTCTGCTGAAGAGACCAGTCGCACCCTTTTATCAGCTCCCTGCTGCTTCCCTTGTGTCATAACTTGAGTCGCATCAGCTCGCTGAGTTGTCTGAAAACTAATCCTGCCAGACCTGTGAATGGTTAGCTTTCAGCCAGATCATTGAGCTGGTCTGACTCGCAGCACAGTCTTTCCAGCAGAGAGGTGTAAGGCAAGGGATAGTGTGGTGAGATCAGCTGAGGGTGGGGGTCAGGGTGGGACAGCCCCTTTCGGTGGTGGTACAGGCTTGTATCAGCTTAAACTCATCATGGGACTGCATCTTGAGTGTGAAATTACTCTGTAAATGATGACAGATATTTCATTTCTCAGTGTTTCTCTGGAGCATTGTTATCCTCCTCTTAGAAAGGAAAGAAGCTGAGGCAGAGAGTAAAAGTTGGTTGGTTTTGGTTGGTTTTTTTTTTTTTGCCAAGATTATGATAATACAGAATGCGCTGATTGCAGTGGCCAAATAAACCTTCAGTATCTTTGCAATACTAGATTTCAAGGGCAGGTCTCATCTAACCATATGTAGTGTAGGCATTTATACCTGATCTTTTCGTCTTCGTGAGCCACTTCGTGGGCTTATTCTCTTTGGTGTAAAGAAATACTCATTTCTTGGTGTGAATCATCTCATCCTAAAGTAGGCATGTAATGCAGGTTTAATGAATCATGCTCCTAAAGTTACATGTTTTTCCCCTCACTTTAAAAAAGGTCTAAGCCGATAAGCTCAGGTGTTGATGTCAAAGCGCAGGTGAAATTAATTCCTTCCACTATTTATAGTGTTTTCAGATCATACAGGCAAATGACTCCAGACTTCTGTTGGGAGTTCTGGAGTAACCTTCCTCTCGTTATCTTGCTAACCCATTAGAACTAATGGTTTTAATACCCATTTCCTGTTAAGCTTGATACATTTCTTTTTTGTTGTCATTTTTTATAATGCCTATTCAGAGTTTTTCCTGCTGTCGGTTTTCTTTTGATGTGTTAAATTTTTGTCTGTAAGAACTGTCAGTGTTTCTTTTCAAGCGTATTTGCAGACACGAGGCATACTGGCAAATTTGAAAATACCAGGGTGAATTTCCAGATCAGTTGACCTTAACGCTTAGGTGCGCAATTTCCGTACAGAGATGCAAGCTTTTGATTTGGAAATAGGGCAGCAGTTTTGTCGTGTAGATGCTGCTTCACAGTCCGTTGAAAACTCTTTGCCCGTTGGTGGCACTTCAGCTGCGGCGAAGCGGACACCTCCGGCAAGGAGCTGCCGTGGTGGTCCTCGGTGCCCAGCGCTGGTGCTCCCTGCGGCTTGGCAGCCCTCCCGCCGGTCGCTCCAGGGGGTCCATCTGTCTGTCTGTCTGTGGGGTGTCACGCAAGGCAGCAAACCCGACGAGCGCTTTGGCAGGGCTGAGGGGCTCTGCTGGGCATGGGGAGGAAGGAAGGGGCAGCCCAGTCGAGGGGTCTCTGCCACCAGGGTTGCTGGTGTCTGTGGCATGTTCGGAGTGCTGTGGATGTATTCCAAAACCAAAGTGACGAAACCCCATGTAATGCTGAGGGACGACGTTCTTCAGAAGTACAGAAGAAAACACGAGGATGCCTATCCTGCAAGGAGCTCTTTTTGGCAATGCAATTTTTTACAAAATGGTTGAAGAGGAAACAACACATTTTGCAAAAGAGGTTTACCTACATGTCCTGCAAAATGGTTACTGTAATCCTTAATTATCTCTAGGGTCACTTAACCTTTCTTAGTAGAGGGTTTAAAATGCCCAAACTGAAGTATTATTGCTATTAATAATTTCACTGACGTCTTTGTGGCAGGGTGTCAATGCTGTCCACTTCTTGGAGGCTGCTGTAACCAGTATTTCTGTTTGCTTCCTTTTTAAGGGATCTTTCTCACAAATGGTGACAATTTATTTGGCTTAAGCTTGGGTTTCTGAGCTCAATATCCTCTGAAAACTTGCTTGTTTTCAAAAGATTCTGAAGACTCTTTTGTAGTTTTATAGTTTGTATATATTTTATGGTTCTCTTTCATAGTTTGAAGTTCAACTAGTGGCATGGTTTTTAGATGTACTTTTTTCCCCCAGTGCATACGAAGGGAGGAGGAGGAAGCATGGCTTCCTCAAGGTTGACTGAAATGTTTTAACTTCTATAGCAAATGAGGTGAGAATGAAATTGTCAGAAGGATAGAGACTAAATTATTGAAGCACTTGACTGTTTAAAGTAGCTGGGGATGTACTATAAAAGGTGTGAGTCTAACAGTGAAATGTGTAAACAGCACCTTATTCCTTCCTTGTACCTGATTTCTCACCACTTGCTTTATATGATGAGAGCCTAAATCAGTGTGGGAGATACCGCAGCCGTTCTCAATGTTAGTTTATGATGCCTCCACCAGAAGAATAATCTATTACCATATAGGATAGCAGAGAGAAAAGCATTTTCAAGGAAGATTAATTGAAGTAATTCATCACTTTAAAATGAAGAAGGTTCATCAAATGAAAATAAAAGCTAAGTATTTTATGTGCCTCTATTGGAATTTGATAACCATTTGTTTTGCTAGAAAATATATGTGGACTGGGCACCTAGTGCTTGTCTACACAAGGAAATTTAACGGCACAACTATGTGCTATAATTATATGCTATAATTATACCAATATAACTCCCTATGGAGACACTCTTATACCAGAATAAGAGTTTTCATGGTTTATCTTATTCTGCTTCCAAAGCACGTCAGCTGAAGTGGGAAAGGGTACTCTTATACTGGAGTAAGTTTCCGCACTGAGCTAGTTATATTGGTATAATTATGCATTTTTTTCCTTCAGTGTAGACAAGTCCCTAGTGCCTTTTCAGCTTTGAACTTTAGTTAAGAATTTCTTGGTTGTGATAAGTGTCTAAGCATTTTCATAGTATATTTTTATAATGGGACTTGGGTATTTAAACCAATTACTTAGGCCAATTAACAGCTTCCTGGGTTGTGGATAACAATAGGATATAAAAAGGGATCAAAATTCATGTTCCTAGCTGCTTCGATATATCTGCGTATTTTTTTTTTTCCCCCCTCTGTGGTTTTACAAGTACGCAGTGTACAGCACAACAGGTGGAATAGTCTGTGGCTGTCTTAATGAATTCTGTGTTGGACACTTTTTGTCTCCTGTTTCTCATTATTCCTCGAGTTCTGTTGTGCTGTGGCTCTAATTGCATGCATCTCTATGGATCACAGAAAGAAGCTTCCTTGATGAAGTTGAAAAAAATGTTTCAAAAAATGTTAATTGTTTGGAGAATTGCTGAAATTTATTGATCTTCACACAAGACAGTTAGGACCATAATTGACTTGCTAGGCACAAGTTGTACAAGGAGCAACTCAAATTGGATGCGGAGGGAGGGGAGGGTGCAGGTGCTCTTCTGGTATGTGATGTAATCAGAGGAAGAGTGATGATGTGGTGGGGTGATCTCTCTTGCCTGGTTCAGTCAGAAGAGGGTACCTAGAGGGGTATTTACATGGACAGTGCTTTGAAGTTGGCCATCTCCTCTGGTTTTCTTCTGCCCGTATCTCCTTTGCTGCTTAGAATACAGCATGTCTTGTCCTTATCTTTATACTTCCCCAAAAATAGGAATATGTAAACATTTGCCTTTAGAGTATTGTAGCAGTTTCTGCAAATACCAGCATAAATTCCCTAGAAACAGTTTTTGTGTATCTTTTTTACTTATTATGAAATGACTGGTTTGAAAACAAACCTTTTTTTGTCCTCTTAATTTTCTTTTCTCAATATTTCTAGTATGTTTGTAGTGTTACAATGTCCATGTTGTCTCACTGTGCTAGAAATTCAGGATTATGACTTCAAATGAAAAGCAAATTGAAGAAACAGGAGACATCTTAAAATAAAATAGAGGTGATGTAATAACTTCCAAATCATAGAAGCGCAAGGCTGGAAGGGACATCAGGAGGTCATTTAATCCATCCCTGTGCTCTGAGACAGGATAAGACAGACCTAAACCATTCATGACAGATGTTGCTCTGTCCTGTAGTAGTAACAGACTGAGCAAAAAGGATTTATACATACGCTCCCCCCGCCCCAGCTTTGTGCAAGCTGAACTTGGCATAGACTTGGTGTGAGAGGATATGTGGATTCATACAGGATTATTTCAAGTATCTCAGTTGTTTCTGGTTTTTGAAAACTTAATGTTTTCTGTCAAAATAGTCTAATGATGTTTGTGTAGTTTTGAGTGTAATGCCCGTTTCTGATTTTATCTGGTAGTCTGTTGTTCAGGTGTATTTCTTTCCGAAATGGTTCTTTTTCTGTTACCTTTGTAACCAGCATCTCATCTTCTTGGGTATTGAGCAGTTTAGTTTAAAAATGTGTAGCATTTCCTTTTCGTACTTGACAGTATTTCTGGTGTATAATCAGTTTCAGTTTTCCTTTCTTTTTTTTCAATTTCTTTTTGTGTGAAAGAGCTGAGCAAAAAAACTAGGGGTAGGAGTGTAAAGGGAGAAGGGGAAGAATGTATTCAAGAAATCATAGTACTTGGCAGAAGAGCTGGGTTTAGCTGAAATGCCAGGTTAGATATGAAGTGAATAATGTGGCTTTAAGAAAAGATCTTTTTTCTTTGAAGAATAAATAGCATGTATATTTCAGAATTTTACACATGGTATCTGCAGCTCTTTAATCCTAAATTGAAGTTTGCAAATGAGTGTCAGATGAATAACATCTTTCTAAATTGAACAATACCCAAAATTGGAATTGCAGATACCCTGTTGCTAAAATGAGTCTTTGGGCTTGTTTGCTCTATTTTGCCTTTTAGTTATATCAGCTGAGAAACATCTGTCTTTGCTGCTAAATGACCTCTTCTGACTAGGCCAAGTGATTTTGACAGAATGAACTGTCTTCAGCCCTCATCAGCTGCAGGAAGAGGCTGCTGTAAGTTGCAGCCTTGGAGAAGGGAGAAAGATTAGATGTAAATATACTCAAATTGCTGTTGCCTTCAGAAATAGCTTACTCAGACGTACAGGAAAGATTCCCCGTACCTGTACTGCTTCAGTGTTTATGAAGGCAGACATTTCCTTCTCTTTCTTCCCAATTAATCTGATTGTTAATTTTAATTCTGTTCTAGATTGGTAATTTTAGGCAGTTGGGAATACTGTATTTTGCGTTGTGCCCAAAGGGGGCCTCATTAATCCTGAATATCCTCTCTAACAAATAAAGGAGTTTTTTTTTGAAGTGCTTTTAGGAAAGCTGTGTTGTTGTTTTCACATGATGGCTGATGTGGGCTCTCTAAAGGACTGGGAAATAAGAGGTGGGCATAGAAGTGGAAAGAAGCCAAGAGTTTGCAGGCAGACAGAATTTGAAAATAATGGTTTCTGCTGTGGGAGAGGGGAGGAAATTCTATGAATATGGCATAGTCAGGTTTCCTGTTAAATGATGTTTTTTGGATGAGAAATACTGAAGTGGATCAGCTTTCCTGCTTTCATATTTCTCAGACCAGATATGTTTCACATGTTGATTTTTAATTTAATTTTAAATGGTGTGATATTAAAAGTAAATTAGCATCATCTATTGAAAACACATGCCTTCTTTGTACAGAAACTGTAAGTTCTGGATAGTAGCTATACTAAAACCATGCACTTACTTCTGAACATCCAGGATAATTTGTTGCAGAGGTGTTCATACCCATGATTAATCTTACTTCCCTATTTCTGCACTTACCCACCTGCATGTGTTATATGCATGTATTTCTTTGTGCTGAGATGTTCTAGGATGTTTCATAGTCTGCCAGTGCTTGTGGAAGAATGTGTCCCTTTTGTTGTGATTGCAAAAACAGCAGTGAAGACTTAGCAACTTTTGCGAGTTTTGAGTGAGAAGTAGGTGAAGGCAGTAGGGTTAAACCAGAAGTTGACCTAGTTTAAACCCAGGTCAGAATTTTTTCCCGAGTAAGCCATAGGGAACTTTGTATTAATATCCAGACATGTTTTTGGAGGCCTGTTCTGTAGAGTTCTTTGGGAGTCATTCCAAATCTCTGCAAATTTTTTCAGTTTGTTTAAAACCTGTGGGTATTAGGGCTGATGTTTTTAAATCAGCGGAGCTTTTAATTTTTTTGTTACCATTATTTATTTTGCTTACAAACATATTTTGTATAAATACACGTATGTTGATCTAAAGAGCCTCTTTTTTTTCTTTGTAGAAATTAAAGCTTAAAGCTGAACAGATCCCTTAATACTTAAAGTTTCTTACTTGCTGTATGTGTCTGTTAGTATGGCTGCTACATGCTAAGTACACTAATAGTTCTGGAATTACCCTGTTGCAGGATGTTCTCACCACCACTGCCTTTAAAGGGAAGTTTACATCTCCTGTAATATTTGTCCTTTTAATTCTAAAATCCAGATGAAGCATAATCCCGGGAGTGTTGTTTTGCTGTTGCAATGTAATCTTTTTCAGATGATACATGATTTAGTTGGAAGCAAATTAGCAGCTATGCATGCCTAAAGAAAGCAATTTAATAAACAAGATTTTTGTAAGACCTAATCAGAATTGTAAAATGATACTTGGAAATCTGTTACATTATACAAAAGAGCTGGTGTGAATGTAGGCATGTATGTGAATTCAGGGTTTCCAATCACATTGTTCTCTCAAGTAACACAAGGGCTTTGACCTTCAGTCTGCTGTTTCTTCTGATTTATTACTTAACTGTTAAATGTTTTCAATCAATAATGAAAATTTCCACTCATAACTGCAGTTTGTTCTGGTGATTGATTTTAATTGTTATTTTAAGTACTGAAAAAAAAGCTATTTTCCAATGCTTTAAATTGCCTGCTGCCAGTGAATTTTTGTTTTGCTTCTTCCCAGAAAGTTAGTTCCATGCTTCTGACAGTGTGTTGATGAGGAAGATCATTATAAATGCAAAATAATCACAGGCAGGTGCTCGCCAAAATTCTGTGCTCCAGCTTCACAGTACGGGTGTCTAGCCCCAGATTCGTTATCTCCATCTAGTTGACCCTTGGACTGAGCTGACACTGCTGGTATGTCTCTAACTGGGACATTGGATTTTTATGGTGTTCAACTGACATGATACAGAGACAGTTATGGAACGATGGTAAAAAAAGATGAACCAGTTAGTTTCCAGGTAACTATTAATATTTTGCACTATTTACAACCAAGTTTTTTCAGCCTCTACAGGAAACAGTTTTAATGTAGAAAATACGTTACAAGAGAAGCTGTTTTCTTGGCAGTTGAAGAAGTGACAGGGCTTCTGTTAGAGCTGAGTTTGCCTTCTAGTTACCCTGTTCCTAAATATATCCTTTAGGAATTTTGCATATATTGGCTCTAGCTAGGGGCTTTCCCCTGTTTTCTTATTTAATTAAGACCATTTCTTACCTAATTTAAAAAGAAACCAACCAAACATAAAAATGTTAGGGTTGAAAAGAGAAAATGCTAGATCAATGAGTAAGGTACCTGCTATGAGGCTAGAAACCAACAAATAAAGTCAGAGCTTTACACTTCATTTTAAGGTCCAAGTCTGCTATCACTTGGTATGAGTAGGGTGACTGCTTTTTCTCCTTTTTCTGAGCTTCTTTTCTTCCTGGTGTGGCAGAGGAATATAACTCTTAAAACTCTTTGGCAACCATTTCTCAGTGTGGCCAGAAGTTTCTGAACTTCCCTTAGTTGCAATCTCACATTATAGCTATGGAAAAGGAAAACAACTAACTGCTTTTGTTTGCCTGGTAGAGTTTTCCATTCTGTTGTCCTTTTATGCCTCTTCATCCCAGTATCCTATCTATTTTGTAAGTGGTTTTTGTTTTTTTTTTCCTTGATTTTATTCATCATGAACTCGGAGACTTGCAAAAAGAGAGGAAAATTGCATTAAAGTCTTCATACCAAAGCAACTTCTGCTGTGTGCCTGGAAGAGGGTGGCAGGGCACTTTGCAGAAAGGGATGGAAGATAATATTTGACAGCAGTCAAGAGATGAGAGTCAGAGCGGGGGGTGGGAGGTGGGTGGGAAGGGAAGAGGGACTGTGTTTATTCTAAAGTTTCCCCTAGGTTCTAGTGTTATCTGAACTCTGGTTTATTCTGGAATTGCTTTCTGGTGAGGTCCATTACAAATGCCAGCAGCAGGTAAAATTCAGTTTTTGAAGAGTTTTCGTTTGCTTTTTTTATTATAGTGTAATCTCAGAGCATGGCCTAGAAATGTTAAATATGTTTCATTCAGGAGTACCTGATGAAATCTAGTGCATAAGGTGGAGTTTTTGGAAGTTGAGGGGCTTATTTTTGGACTTATCTTAGAAATAGGTCATTTTCTTGAAGGCATTATTAATACTGTTCCAAGCAATTGAGCAGAAACTTAAGATGTGGTTTTTTTTTTTTTTTTTTAAAAAAAAGATGTTTCCAGACACCTTTTTCCTTTTGAAGATAGTTTCTGAAAGTTTAGAGTACCTTGTTACAGCCTACGACACAATTTCTCCTTTTTAAAACCTTCTAGAGGTTTTTTTTTCTTTCTCCCTTAGCCTACTCGTTTCTGATTCCAAGTCCCGTTTCTTGTTGATAACTGACATCTGTCTTCCCAAAGTCTTCACGTCTTCTTCCTTGTTAAGAGTGCATATAATACTTGTTACTATGAGAGTGAAAACCCAGTCACAGAAAGGTGAAGCGTTGTGCTCGTGTTTGCGTAGCGGGTCAGCTGCTGAGCCAGGAATAGAAGCCCTGTCTTATGACTCAATGCCCTAACCGCTGGCCTGCGCCACCTCGCTGGGGCACTGGTCTTTTCCAAGAATGTAGTAGTGGTGGCGTATAGAAGTACCTACAGCAAGTATAGGAGCTTTGCTTCCAACTTTGGCAGGGCTGCGAGGCTTATACATAGCTTAAAATACTGGGGGAGAAAAAAAGCTTTCTAAGGAGCGCCTAGATAAGTTCTGTGAAGTTAGGGTTTGTTTTGTTTGTCTAAAAACAAACAAAAAAAAGTGTTTGAAAATAGCTTTCCAGAAGGTTGTGGATGTGGAAAAAAAGTTCTACGTGTTTGAAAGTCAAACTCCGCTCTACGAATATCCTTAAGAGCGGCCTGTGATTAAATCTTTTGTATATTCAACAACAAACTCATTTTATGCAACCGCAACTATGATAAAATTGAATTAAATGAACCTGCCTCTAAGAAGAGAGACTGAATAGCTGAGTAGTGTGTTATTCAATCAATGGAAAACGGAGAGGCTGGCTGAAACGGCTGGGAAATGGTTTTAACATTCTATCGGACTAAAGAGCAATTCTGTGAAATCACAGTATTTGTTTCCCCCCTACCTCCCCGCCCTCAATTTTTAAATAGCTGTGCTCTTCATACTGTCAGAATTCAGTGTTGTGACACCCCTACTCAAAAGTTATGACAGCAGTGTAATGACAGCTACTGCCTCTTGAGAATCAATCAGGCAATTAATTTTGTAAATGAAATGCTGATTATACAAAGCTTCACATGAGAGGCCCAGTGATTAAAATCAATTTAACAAATTGTTTCAGGTGGGACTTGATTAATAATTTGCCATAAATGCTGGGGATATATGACCAGCATACCTTTTTGTGTGTGTTAATATAGAACTGTATGTAACGCTTGGAGTGGAAGAAGTCCGTAGCTAACTGTATGTACTTCTGGCTTGTGACCTAGATGTGATTGGTTGTACCTTTTTGTGGGTACACTGTTCTCCCCAGTGTCCATAATGTCACTTTCTCAGCTAGTGCTCTCTCCAGCAGTTAAATACATCTAACTTCTAATTTTATTTTTGCTAGTAAAGCCAAGTAACTGAGAAAGTGTACTCAGATTTACTTGAATATTTGTTAGGTTTAAGAAGATTTTTCTTTAAAATTTGAAGTGGATGTGGGATTTCTTTCTTTTTTTTTTTTTTTTTTCCCTGCCTCCTTCTGTCAGTTACTAGTTTTCAGGACTTTCTGCATTTTTCCCTCCTACTCCAGTACTTCTCTGCAGGGAGCCTTCCCTGTAGAACTCGCCTCATTCCATTCGAGGCTGCTCTCTGCTCCTTGCCTGGTGGACACTATTTTTAGTACATCCTTTTCTGTCCATCTAACCCTGTGTTTGTGTAAGAGCTGTACAAAGTAGGTAAGGGAATTTTTTTTCAAGTTCCAGATGGCAGCCGTGCACAGTGAGTGAAGGTGTTTACTTGTCTAGGAAACTGAGAACCTCATTGCCAGACAAAATAGAAGTAACTGGTATGCTGGGTGGGGCTTTTCTTTTTTTAACTTACAGATTTCTGGGTTTATGAATGGATTTTCTCTTCCTTGTTGAGCCATAGTGTCAGCTACTGAGGAGGCCTTAGGGCTGTGAGACATCCTCTGGTGAATCTAGCCTGAGAACTTTAAGATGCTGTTTTCCCTTGCTATTGGCTTTGCTCTCCTGCCGCGTGTTACTATTTCGGTAGCAGAAATGGCAGATTGAGAACTGTGCCCATGTCTCACATGCTCCAGTGCCAAAGCTGTTGAATGGGTGCAAAACAACACTACATGGGCAGTTTTAAGTTCAGATGCTAGACTGTGGATGGAAGTAGCTAAAGGATGGTCATGATCTGGCAGCAAGTAGGAAAAGCAGCTGGGATCAATGACATGTTGTATGGTCCTAGACAGGTTGGCTAGAAGACATCCGTAAGAACCCCTAAATTCTGCTGCACTAGAAATTACTGCTAACTTGCTGGGGAGCACTTTTGCTAGGAGAGTAGAGTCTTCTGCATGCCTAAAGAAAGGTGGTCTCCTCTGTATGGAGCATCCAAGTTGGAGAAAACACATATAAAGACAGGAAGATAATTCCCGAGTACTCTTGGAAGACGTTTGGAAATGGGAAGGTGGGTTACAGAACGCTGAGTGTTCAAGTGTGATGAGGACAGATGAAACACCTTCAGTTGACGTGAGAGCAGTCAAGGTATTACCTGTATGTCAGTACTCGGCAGTGACAAAGGCAACTTGAAGGGCAGCAGTTCTGAGCTGTTTAGCCACGTGCACTTGTCAGAAACGTAGGATTGTTTTGGCCGTCAGGGGCGATAAATGTGTATAATTGTTTTTTGATGTTGTCTTAACCTTTGCATGCACCCGTAGTGGCAACTGAAGAGGTTAGTTGTATTTACTTCATTAAAAACAGGTTTGTTTTTCTTTGCTATGTTTGTTGTGATTTGTTCTTTCAGTAGTCTTTTAGGTTTATCTATCTACAAAATAATAACTAGAGCATGGCTGACTCACTGACCTTCCAGTTTTCAGGTTGTGTTAAAGAGGACCCAGAAGAAAACTGGAAAAAGAGGCATACATGCATCCTTCTCCCCCAACCCACAGAGACACTTCCTCGTATAATTATTTGTAAATGTTCTAGTGTAGTTGATTTTTGGTGGGGCATAGCTTTGATTTTTCTCTTTCCCCTTTTTACTTACTTACTTTGAGTGGGAAATTATATTTCTGATGTCTCCCTGCAGCTGAAGTCAGACAGTATGCAAGGCCTTTAAGGCAAGTAAAATTGTTATTTTTGTTAAATCTCTGCTAGTATGTGCTTCTTCATTCACTGGATTTTCGTTCAGCATAGGCTTATGTTGAACTTGGCTCTTTGTTTCTGCTTATTCCTTGTGTTTGTGCAACTGACTTTTTAAATTTAAATTTTAGTAAAGTACAGACAGTAGACTTACTACTTCAAAAAAAATACGAAGCATGTTTGCCGGTCACCTCTAAGATTTTAATATTAATGTAAGTCAGAATTTAATGCTATACATTAGTAATTTTTAATAGTTGTTTGCATCTTTCTTAAGTGGATATTTAAAACACATGTAACGAGTTGTGTTTTGATACTCACGCTTTTGTCGTGTAAAAACATTGGCTGAGGAGTCCTTGTACATGTTCATACAAATGACGGCATTATCTTGGAATGGATTATCTTTTCTCCAGTTGCGTCCTCATGCCAGCTGTGTCATTGTATTGTAGTGAATACTTATGATTATCTCTAGCGATAAATTTGTAACTTGGTGCCTGACCTAGAGCTGAGAGCTCCATGCCCATCTTTCTTGGAATGTCAGTAACTGATTGTCAGCTGTCTTTATTATGAGGTTTCAAGGCTTTGGTATTAATAAAGAGCTTTTTTTTTTTTTTTTTAATACAGAGGCAGAAGCTTTGGCTGCAGATCAATGAATAAACAAAGAGTTATTGTATTCAGTAGCTCTAGGAGTTTGAGGGCAAGCCTACTTGAGAGTGTTGAGTTCATGTTTTGTTAGAGGCGCAAATGATGTAGCGTTAGTTGTTGCGATGCGCTGTGGCTTATAGCCCTTTAAATTGCAGCATTTGCTGTTGTCAGCCAAACTAATGCTTCTTTCCGCTTTTTTTTTTTAAACAAACAAAAAAGCACGCTTTCATTTGAAGAGTAGTTATATCTTATGTGAATACTCTTGTCTTGTAGTGAATTGCTCTGTCTGCCTGTGTAAGAGCTTTACTGTCACATCTGAATTCCACTGTGACCTTTGTAACGTGTCTTCCACTCCTCCCTGCCTCGGGACTTCAGTGGTGGGGTTCTTTGTGGCATCTTTAAATGCCAGTGTAACTGGTGTCGTTCATATTCATAAACGTCTTTCAAATAAAGGTTTTGGTGTTAGAAGTGAAACATTCATTGATAACTTAATAGTGTGTGTATATATATATATATATATATAAAATGCATGTGTAACATCAGTAATGTCCCAAAAGGAAGAACCGATACATCTTGGTCAGACTGCTGCTCAAGTTATTCCAGTGTGCACCCTGCCTCAAATCTGAGCGGAGACAAGATACCTGGGAAAACACTGGTTGAATGGTGGGAGAAAATGGTAGTGTTTTTTTCCTTTCACTTTAGAAAAGGTAAAATTGAATCTCCAGGTACTTCAGGGTGAGATGATTTATTTGATTGTTTTGGCTAGGAGGACAGCAGAAGTGGTGGCGATACTGAGTTCACAAGTGGGTGTAGAATATTAATTTTTCCACTTCTGCTTATAGCAGGAGTGCCAAGTTTATGTATTCTTTTACACAAAACATTGAAAAAAGCAGTGGGTAACAGACAAAGGTTGTCAGTTACTATTTGTAGGCAGTGTAGGCTTTTCTGTGTCCTATCTTAATGGTTGGGCTGTCAATCTGAAGACCGGGAATGAAACCTTGGCCCTATTGAAATCATTAGCAAACCTTCAGTCGGGTGTTTTAATGTGCTCACAAGGCACATAATAGGCAAGGACTCTTACGAAATGCTCTGTTCTTACAAAGCCTGATAGTACATGTGCAAATGAATCTGATACTGACACCAGATAGGCTTTATAATAAAGGGGTTATAAATTATAATATTACTGTGGACTGAAGCAAAGAACAAGACAGGTATTTTGAGGAACTGCAAATCTATGCAAAGTTTAAATGAAGTGCAGCAAGTTGAAGAGGAGGTGTGGAATCAGAAGCAAAAGGCAGAATCCATTCAGGCTTGCTTGGCAGAATATGGCAGTAAAAAATAGCATGAGCAAACACTAGCTAAATTGGTAAAAAGGTAATATGTATATTTGGAGTAAAATAGCACTAGAGAAAAATTGGGCCCTTCGTAAAGGAAGGGAAAGGAAACAAATGGATATTGATGACTGCAGTGACACCAAAATAAAATTTTAAAAGTAATTAAAACTTTGCAGTACAGCATGTAATAGAATTAAGTAAAGACATGGAAGATGTGAAAGTATACACATCATCCATTCATGGTCATACATGCCCACTGGGTTTTAGAAGAATGTGATGCAGTACAGCAATGGTGTCATTTTCGGTAAACGTTAGAGAGCAGGTGTGGAGGGGTTGGTTGGTGATCCCGACAGCATGAAGAGGTTGATACTTGTCATAATCATCCTGTCACCTAAAACTTGTATTTGAAAACTGTTGGAACCAATGTTAAAGAAAGTATTTGAACTTAATAAATGTTAAAGGAACCTTCAGATAATATTGTAATACGTATTTCTCAACTAACAACTCCTTCTAAATAAATTTTCAAAATGTCATGGATGAAAGAAACCCTTGCTATAAAAATGAAACTTGAAGTTTAAAAGAATGTTAAAGCTGAAAACTACATGTGTTAAAGTTGGAAAAAGTTATAATTAAATTTTTACCTCTGCTGTATGGGACACACAGTATTCAACGAGCAACTGTTTTTTCTTTCTGTTAGGTGTATGGCTCCAGGTCTTTCTTACTGTATGCTCTTCTGAAGACAGAATTTGTTCTTTTGGTGGAGAGTTTTTGATGGTATTGATCATGGTCATATTAAATTCTAAAATCACCTCTCTGCTGAAGAGATGATTTTTATTTATTTATTTATTTATTTATTTATTTTAATTTTTACAGATGGGAAATTGAGGCATTGCTGTAGGAGGTTTGGGTGACCTGTTTGGCTGTAGGTTAATTTTTCTGAAACGTACAGCTTCTGAAGATACTTTCAAAGCACATCTGTCATCAAATTCAAAAGTAGTTGCAGTTGTAGATACACAGCATTTCCTGCGATTTAAATCCCATGATTTCAAAGTCAGGAAATGAGGGATGCATTAAATCAGTAAATTCTGAAAATTTTTTGTTGTAGTGAAAAACTGGCAGATGCAGGGGTAGACTTCAGTTCTGCCTGAGCAGCATACAGCTACGTTAACGGTAAGACCATCTTCTGCTTCATTCGCTACCCATACGGGAAGCGAAGCATTTGGTCCTACAGCACACGACAGCCCCTTCACTGCGCTGCTGTCGACTGATCTCTAGAGCAGGCCCATTCGCTGCCTGTGAGGAGGAAAGCGTGACCGTGTATTTAAAGAATGATACAGTTAGATCTGTGAAGGAGACACATGATGTTGCAAGGGCAAACTTAATTCCAACAGCTCTTAACTTCTGCAATGGTCATGTTTCTTAAACCTGTGGAAGAGCTAGCTATTTGGTGTTGTTTTGCCTTGCAGAAATACGTTGACAGCCACCGAGTCACTAGTAGATGTCTTCACCTTTAAGTGCACTGCACAGGCGGTTGGGATCTAACCTGAAGGGAGTCAGGAATAGCAGTGGTGAGCTGCCATCCTCTATAGGGACCAGCCAGTGCATGGGATGAGATATGCTTCCACGCTGGGTCTGTCTTCTCCAGCCCCAAAGGCGATCAGAGGACTCCACTGTTTGTTCTTTCCCCTGGGCCTGGGGGGGAGGAGGGAACAGGCAGCACTGACAGCTAGGGTGGGTCTCTCCGGGTTGTCCCAGTAATTTGCCTAGGGGTATTTACCGCTCGCTGTCTAGCCCTCTCCTGTTCAGTATCTCCAGCCCTTGATCCTGACTTGCAGTGGCCACAGTAAGTTGTGAGCATGCCCGGTCCCTCGTTACCCAGACCCAGTGACCACAGCCCCCCCCTGTCCCGGTATCAGCGCTGTGTGGGTCACCTGCAGCCCCTGGTGACTGGAGTTACGGCAGTGTCTCAGGCTCTTTATTCCTCCGCCTTTCTGAAGAGGAGGGATGTTACCTGAGGTGGAAAAAAAGAGCAGCTTGCCTGGAGACACAAGGAGAAGTGAAGAGACAGCAGGCTGGTGAGAAGAAGGGAAGGAAGGATGAAGTGGCAGTGAGGCTCACTCTCCGCACACGCACACGCACACGCACACACACCACCCCACCCCACCCCCCCACCTCATGGAGGTCACTAGTCCAGAGGACAGAGGCTCTTCGGCCTGTGTCCGTGTCACCTCCTGACCGTGTTTCTTCCTCTTCCCTTCAACTCTTCCTGCCTCAGTTCTGTCTCCACTGCTTTTTTTAACCCATTGTCCCTCTTCCTTTGTCGGGCAAATTCGAGGCCGCCTCCGTACACCTTGTAACTCCTCTGATGAAAGTCTCGCTCTGCGCCCGTTTCTTCCTCCAGTGCTCCTCACAGCCTGGTGTGACATTCAGGTGCTCTCTCGCGACAGGGGCGCACACCTCGCCTTTCCCAAACTTCCAGTGTCACCCTGGCAAATTAAAATTCTCTGCCCCAAAGCATGGTATTCAAGAGGTATTTTTAAGTGTTTTATGTAAGAACATAAACGATGTGTTTTTCTGTGACCTCATTCTAAGACATAGCTGAACTGTTTCTGCTGAATTTTCCAGAGAATTTCAGCCTCAGGCATACATATGGCCTGGAAAATTTCAGCCTAAATGGTTGAAGTTTGGCAAAGTTTATATGCACCTGAAAGTAGTCTTAATAATGGAAAGTGTCAGACTGTTTTAACTGTGTAGCTATCTGCATTGTTTATAATTATATTTAAGTATAGGATGCGGAACAGAAAATACTACACTCAAAATTAATTAAAAACTGAGTTTGAGTAAATGATGTTATTGGAGTTGACCTGGAAATAATACCCTGAAACAGAAGATGGTGGCAATGAACAGTGCTGTTGGGCTTCATGAGAATCTCATGAAGGAAACTCAAGACTTGCTTTGAACAAGGATTTATATTTGAGAAGATGAATATGACAGGTGATGCACAGAATGACCATTAAAACATAGAAATAAACATGGATAAAGTATCTTGGCCTCTAGGAGGAAATTTAAGCTGTCCCCTGGGAGCCTGTAAGAAGGAATCTCTAGTTCATCTGCTGAACCTTTGTGTTGTTTTTAGTTAAAAGTGAGGCAAGAGTGCATGACGGCCTAAAAAAACCCCATAAAAAAATATGAGTGTTGTTATGGGTCAGGTGGCCTGAAGTGGTTGGGGAACCACTGATTTTGAAAATATGAAATATAAATAGTAAATTACCCAGGGACATTTAGTGGTGAAAAATAGAAACTTCTAATCTGGCCACAAAGAAGCCAAATAATAAAGGGAAAATTGCTGAGTAATACTCACCCAAAATTAGAAGTGAATGTGCAATTCGCTGTGGTGGCAAAAAAGGGCAGTCATCTTCTGAAGTGAGTGGAGGTGTCGGGTGAGGAGGAGGAGGTTATTTCCACCTCCTCAGGTATAGTGTGTCCACATTTGGAATACTTTATTCGGCTTGGGTGACAGTCCTGGCAAATCGGTATTGGTAAGGGTAGGGAGAGCCAGTGAAAAAAAGTGAGAAGGTTTCAGTTTTTTACTTGCAGGAAGGAAAGAGAACAACATATAATAGTTTGTTAAGCAGTGACTACTTTGGAGAGCACATACTTTGTGTGTATAGGCGAAAAAAAGCCATGGTGTGTTAGTAGTACAAACAGCAATAATGAGAAGAAACAGGGATGGGAGCGGGGGAAATGTAATTTATTGTCATAATAACTATTACATCAGAATAGAATAGCCAGAAAGGACTTGTAGAAGCTGTGTTACATAGGAGGCTTTAAAATGAAACTGGTCAACAGTATACTGTAGGAAAACATGTGCAAAATGTACTACAGCAAAGAATCCTGTTCCTGGTAGGGAGGGTGGGCTGGCTGGATGAATTAATAGGTCTTTTTCCTTGGATGGGGGGAGGAATATGTCCCTTTCACGAAGACAAGATTGTGATAGGCTTTTTAAAAGCTTTTTTTTCTCCTCTCTTCCGTGAATATAACCGGCACTCGGGAATTAAAAAATGGATGTCATATTAACCATACAGTGCTGCACTTGACAAAATATGATATTTTTCCTGGTTCAGTTAGTCCTCAGTAATAAAACATGAGAGTAATACCACACAATGGTTGACACCTGTCCTGAAACTGTTACAGTGCTTGGTAAGTGCTGCCAAAAAGTCTAAAAATAAAACTTCCCCCTCTTGCCTCCCCTCCCCCTCCATCAGTGATTGCAGTTTGGATTTTCTGAGGTCTATTAAGGAGGCAAATAAACTTTCATGTAAAATATGAGTTATGACTTTCCTTTTGATCTGGAAACTTATTAATGCACATGATAGCAATATGAAAGCACTGAAATATAGCATTCTGTATGCATTGCACTTCTTGGAAAATTTCTTTTCTTTCCACTTTCCCTTTTTTCAAGGTAAGAAGACAGACGTTTTCTCAAGGTTAAATGGCTCGTCCACTACTTGTGTCTCTCTTGATAGGCACAGTTTTATTTATGTTTAAATATTAAAGTCAGTGATGCTAATCAGTTTACAACAGTATACTTAATTATTTCTTAAGGTGAAGTATATTGGGCAGTTTTGCTGCTTTTTCTGTAGGCAGGAGACAACCTTAAGTTTGAGTGCAAAAATAAATTTTTTTTTTTTTTTTAAAATGCAATGGAAGTCCCAAACTCACCGTTCAAAAGCTCATCTAATTAATATGAGAACCAGAGTATGGTACTTTGCCTGTTTGTGTGTCAAGTCAATATTTGACATCTAAAGTGTTGAGAAAACACATACACAGTTTGCCTGCAGTAAGCATGACTATTCTGACCTTTTTCTTTCCATATCTTAAGCTATTTCTTTGCTTGTGTTTAACAACAGGGCAGTCCAATGGATCCAATGGTCATGAAGAGACCTCAGTTGTACGGCATGGGCAATAACCCTCACTCCCAGACGCAGCAGAGCAGCCCCTACCCCGGGCAGTCCTACGGCCCTCCTGGCCCCCAGCGCTATCCGGTGGGAATGCAGGGCCGAGCCCCGGCAGCCATGGGAGGAATGCAGTATCCACAGCAACAGGTTTGTGGAAGATTTTTCTGTGTTGCTTTGGTTTCCTTCCTCGCCTCCTCTTCCCTTCTGACACTGTGGTAATACAGAGGGTGGAAGAAAAAAAATTCAGAAATAAGTATTTCTCATGCAGAAGGAGGGTGAAGGACTGTTTAAAAGTGAATCTATTATGTTGACAGTGTGAATCTTTTCTGAAACCCCATACAGTCTGAAAAGAGTTTAATTTGTTGCTGGTATCTTTTTGGAGAGAAGTATGTCAAATGCCATCAGTTTTCTTCCCCCCCTGAAATAATTTAGTCTTGTATATTTTTTGTTTGTGTTTTTTTGTTTGTTTTTTTTTTTTTTTAATTCTCTTTCTCTCTGGCTTAGATATGTTTAAATGTAGAATGGAAACCTAGAGCTGACATCAGTGCAGCAAGACTAGTGTTGTCCAGTGCATATGAAAGTGTTACCTATTTATATCAGCTCTCTGTTGTTGTGGTGTTTGTTCCCCCCCCTCCTTTTGGTAGGAGCCTGTAGCTTTTCCTGTTTTTTTCCCTTTACTAATTTTTTAAAGTCAGGATATTTTTTTTTTTTATATCAAGGACACAGAAACATAAGAATCTCCTATTTGGATTTCACTGTTGATGGTGACCTCTTCTGCCTTTTTCCTGCCCTTTTAAAGAAGGTCAATTTCAACATTCATACCATACACTAAGGAAGATACAGTGGCTTTCTAGAGGGGTGAATAAACCAAGGTTATCAAGAAGTTATGTTTTACTAATTTTTTTTTTAAATTAGGAACGTGAGTGTAGGCAATGGGAGCTCTATACTTTGTTGTGAGAAAAACAGAGTAATGACTTGATCATTAACGGGAAAGACCGTTTGTTTTCTGCAACTGACTAGTTGCGGATTAGCTTTTTTTATGTGTCATTTATTGTTAAATACAGAGAAGAAAAAAATTTTGGACTACCTGGCAGATAGGTGCATGGCTAATTCTTGTTATCACCCATCCACCAGGGTAGGATGTTAATCAGGCGGTTAATTAAATAATAGTTCCAAATATAGCAGTTGGGTGAATAGTACCATTATCAACAATCTTCATTTTTATTCTTTTCTGTTGTTAAATAGATGCTTTCTTGTAAGGAAGAGGTTGTTTAATTTAGAAATGTCAAACAATGTATTTGTTTGCTACATTCAGACAGCAAAGCATTTTGCCGGTCATAAAAGGAGGAGAAATTGAAAAAAGGAGGCTTTATTTTTCTCTGTGTGGCTGTAGCCAAAATGAAGTTATTAAAACATATTTTTAATTTTAAAATGAGTTATTCTGTGTTATGTGGAGATGAGTGTTGAATTTTCACTTCATTTGCTAATTGCTTGATAATTGTAAATTACCCGTCAGCAGGCAGTGACCTGGCACAGCGATTGGCTGCCGGCCCTATCCGTCTTCTCACAGCATTAATATAATTGGCTGAGCAGCAGCAGAGTTCTGAGCACTAATGCTCTTTGGGGAAAAAGTGAGAGGATAATTATGACATTGAATTTTTATTGAACGGACATCACCACCTAGGCATGATTTTGTTTTGGACAGCCTCCAAAGCTTCGTGTGTTTGGTTTGTGAACCTCTAATGATCTGAATCCAGTTCTTTTCATATTGCTCATATATTACCACCTTTCTACAAAGGATTAAAATGCAGGAATGCAGGTTTGTAAATTGAATTGCCAACTTACCAGCTGAGTGGTAAGTTGTCTTTGGCACAGGATGCCACAGTTTGATTCCTGGCTGGATTTTTACTCCTGTGACATGCATATTAAATAAGGAGAGCCTAGCTATGCTTGTTAAAATTGGCTGTGTAGCATGTACCTACTTCTAGATATAATATATACAAAATAAATAATATTGCTAGAAGTTTCAGAAGATGAATCTCAGCACTTTCTGGAAATTGGAGTCCTTTACAGTGTCACATTGAATTTATCAAAAGCACAAGGCACTTCTGAAAACTTGGATCGGTTAAAAAATACTGAGCCTTAAACACATACAGTGCTCAGATTTAAGTATTGTGCAGAGAGAGCATTGGGTAGATGGATTATGAGGAGGGTGGAAGTGCCACACTGTAGGAAGAGTGGGAAGCATCAATGGGAGAGTTTGTTCTTATTTGAAGTTATAGTCTGCTGTTGCCCAAGGATAGCAGAGGGTGTCAGTTCTGTTTCCTTGGATGAAACGAGCAGGCTTTTTGTTAGACTGTGAAGATTTTTGAATTTTGAAGAAGACCTTGAAATGTTAAGTCTGGCTCTTTGTCAGCAAGCGTTGTGGCTTGAGGTTAGAACTATGGGACTTGACAGATTTTAACTTGCAGGCTCTGCTGCAGGATGCTGCAAATGAAGAAATAAAGATGAAAAACAACACCCTAAAGATCCAGCTAAAATTAATGGAAATGGTAGAAATGAAGGTAATTGCCTAGATGTAGGTAGCTGGTCTGTGTCATACTGCAGCAGAGAATAGTGTGTTCCAGCCTGCAGCCCAGAGGTGGAAGAGCTTGCTTGTGGGAAGGGAGGCCTCTGGCATAAGCAGTGAAAGATTAAAGAGGATGAAAAAGATGAAGTGCTATCAGGTGCAGTCATTCTACAGATCTGCAGCATGGGTGTCAAGCGTAGCCTGCTAACCTGTTGAAAAAGTGTTACCTACGTAATGCTGCAGATACTCTCTTAGAACTGCTGTTTGGTCTAGGCATGCTTGATGCCAAACAGGAAGGTGCAAATAAACCCCCAAATTTTCTTAACATTCTGTGTGGAAATTGCAGAATGTTGAAGAGAGTACGGAAAGTATGGGGTATGTTCTGTGACATGGCTGCAAAGGATGCTGTGAAGAGAGAAACCAGATCTCCTAAGCATTTGAGCTTGGAACTCATCTCTCACGAGTTACCAGTGACAAGCCCCAGAACAAAACACTAAGCCTTATGTAAGGGGCAAAATTTGAAATGCAGACAATCTTTTTGCATTACTAATATAACTAAAGATAAAGGGAATGGGATACGTAGTAGGCATGTAGGAAAGAAAGGTAAAACTGTGATGAAGCTAACAGTAACCTGAGGTTTTCTTTTTCTTCTCCAACACTTGACAACAGAGATCCAGATTTATGATGTGAAGATGGGTGATAGCTTGTTGTGAAAAAATGCTAAGCAATTTGAAGAATGCCGGAGCATTCTGTCAGATTTTAAGGGCATGTCCAGTTAATGCGGTGTGAGTTAAATAAACTTATAAAGCATTTGGACTAATTTGGGTGAAATTGTCTTAATGGGTTAGGAGATTAAAAATCAAATTCTTCTGCACCTGCATAAAAGGGGAAGTATAAGAAAGGAAGGTGTTACTAAGAGTCCTATAATTCATAGGATTGCAGGCTTGACCTTTTATGTCTCTTTTGTCAGTAGGCATAAATATGTATGGTAAATGAATTACTTAAAAAGAGATTTTAATGTTGTCGGGAAACTTTCGAGTTTTTGTCTCCTCTTTCTGTGGGAGGGGAGGGGAAGCAGGCAAGGGAAAGCTGTGGGGAGGAAGTTGACCTGTGCTTATGTTGTCAGTTTTCAACATGATTGAAACACAAGTTGCAACAAGGCCAGTGTTTGCATCCCAAGGTTTTAAAATGCTGGTCTTGCATGTAAATCTTAATACTGCTACCTCATCATCTCATGTACTCTCTTTCCTGGTTTGCGTGGGATTAATGTAATTTTAGGATTATTAGCACTCTTTACGCAGGACTTCAGGGAGATCACAGTATGTATGTAAAAACAAAGGAGAAAAACATACTTTCAGGTTTAACTTTCAGTTTCAAATCTCTGAGATATTTCTTGGAATTACAAAGAGGTGATGTCAGAATTGAAAATCCTAACATCCAGCGATACTTAGCACCTGCAAACTTCAGGCTTGACTTTGCAAAACATTCCACTATAGTGTGAGTAATAAGATCTGATTATAAAGACAGTAATTTCCTTTTCATTTAACTTCTTCCCCCCAGCCCTTTTGGACCTCAAGCAAGCAAATGATGATGCTCTAATCACTTTCTGGCTTTGGTGCGATTGCCCTGTCAGAGTGTTTCTGTGCTTTAGTGCTGTGTGCTGTAGGAAAGCCTTCTGCTATTTTGTAAAAATATTTTTGCGAAAACTGTTAAATAACTCAGAGTACCTATTAAAATAAGTTTTTTCTGCCATGCTCTTGCCTTTTCATGTTAATAACGTAATACTTCATTTTGTGCTGAATTTCATTAAGCTTAAAAATCAGCTCCTTGAAATACCCATGATAGGTTTTGGAAGTTTTCAGCAAAGTCTGAAGGCTTGGATTTATGAATACGTTTGAAAGAATTGAATGGTGTGATATGCCTGTTTAATCAGATGATCATTGCCTAATTGATTTTTTTAGGATGCATTAAAATTCCTTGTGTACTTGATGGACTGGAACAACTTCCTGTGTAAATAGGATTGTGTTGCTATAATGCATAGTAAATTCTTTATGAAAGATAGTTGCGTGGATATGTACAATAGCCATTCCTAATAGCTGTTTAAAATGGAGTATTGCAGTACTTACTTGTTTCAGTACTGATCATGCAGTTGTCTTAGTGCCTTGAGCCTGCTTGCAGTAAGTCAGTTATGAGGCTTGAGCCTTGGTCTATTCTTTCACCCTTTTTTGCTACAGAAATACTTTAAGGTGAAAGGGTGCTAATCACTTGTCCCTTTAACATTTTTTAATATTCTTGATTTGCAGAATTAAAAAATGTTGTCAGTTTCCTCATAGTTTTGAGAGTGGAACTGTAAATATTCAGAGAAACTTTTTTCCTTTTTTTTCTTTTTTTAATGTACAGATTATTTTGAGGCTCAAGGAAAATACGCTGGTTGCTTCCCCCCTCCCTTATGTGGCAGGTTTCAACTTGGAGTAACGTTTTTTTAAAGGGGCAGAGAATTTGTAAAACCTCTGGGAATGTGCAGCAAGGATTTATTGTAATGGAAACTGCAAGTCAACCAGAACTATAGCAGCACCAATGTGATTACCTCATTTAGGAAAGGGTTTACAGTGCTCGTATTGGGTAATGTCCCGGATTGGAAATGTCGAATTTACGCCAAGGAAATCAATTGGCTGTTGGCTTGGCAGGTAGAATATTAAAGCTAGCAAACACAAATGTGTTTACTACTGGGTGGCTGGTTGTGTGTGTGTTACTTTCTGAAATCATTTTAATTCTAGGAAGATTGAAGTATGCCAAGAAAGTGAGGCTTACTGTCATTTTTTGCTCTGAACCATTAACTTAAAATGTGATGCGCACATACAGTGAGTACTAGTCAAGTGATAACGGTGGTTGTCTTCTGTGTGTATAATTGCCCTCGCCAGCCAGAGAATATTGAATAGATTGCAGGTTTTTGTGCTCTTAAGCAGCTTTTAGCACAGTTGATCTTAGTATTGGTTAAGGGAGCAGACTCAGAAAATAAGCAGCGTTTTCATTTCTTAGCCTATTTATTTTGCAAGAACAGAGAATGAATCAATATGATTGAATCTCAAAAACAACCAGCAGAGGACAAAACACTGAGATGTGTTGCTTTTTCTTAAAGATTGATAGACGCATTTCATACACATAAAAAGGGATTGTGAAGCTTTGATCAGCGTGTGCTTCAAAAGTACGTTTTTCCAGATTTTTTTTATTTACCTTGGGTTTTTTGGGGGGTTTATTTTTCTTTTGTTCAGGGTGTGTGTGTGTTATTTTGGGTTTTTGTTTGTTTTGTTTTGCTTTTTTTCCTGGGCATTTATTTGGACTTCTCACTAGTAGATTGTGGACCTTCTTAGTAATTCCTGGAAAGCAGAAAGGTTGAAACTCTTAAAGATTAATCTTTTCCCAACTTCCCCTTCTATTAAAA
This sequence comes from Sagittarius serpentarius, assembly GCA_034782735.1. NCBI lineage: Eukaryota > Metazoa > Chordata > Aves > Accipitriformes > Sagittariidae > Sagittarius > Sagittarius serpentarius. The sequence goes on along the minus strand of JAVKLA010000081.1, from coordinate 29,444,243 downwards.
ACATGTAATTATTTTGAATTACTATAATTCCACAGTAAAATTTTCTTTGAGTGATATATCTGCCATCCTGTTGAACTACTCTCAACTTCCAGCAAAAAAAAAAATCAATAAAAAAAGTAGAAGAAATACTTCCTGGAGAGTGCAAAGTTTGAATCCTTCCTTTTATGAATCAGAAAAAGGGACGAGAAGTCACAGCTATTTGTCTTCCTTTTAAGGTCATCTTTAAGAATGGATCTTTCCATAGCCAAGTGTTAATAATTGCAAAAAAAGTTGCTGCTCTTTGTCATGTAAAGAAATGGAATTTTTAAACTTCAGATGTAGGCAAATGCTAAATACCGTGCTTGTGCAGACTGTAGGAAAATGTTTAGCGTGGTTCTTTCTTTTGGGTATACTAAGCCTCATTGACTAAATTGAAAAAAAGGCTGCTACTTTAGTTCATGGCAGGATAAGGCTTTATGTTGTATTGTCTCCTTTAGAATTATCCCTTCTATTGAGTGTAATTCACTCTATAGAGGGAGGTGAGCACAGATTACAGATAATCACGGAATCAAATTTGACATAAGTTTGGGGTCTTTATGGCAGCTTAGCTCTTCATCTTAATGCTGGTCATCTGAGATTGTTTACTGAAGAAAATCCCTAAAGTAGCGGAATTGCATTATTATGGTAAATAGAAACATTTCAGTAGCTTCTATCATTTCTTTGAAACTGTGTGGAAAAAACGTAGGTTGAAAAGAAAAGAACTGATCCTTCAGCTGGTGAAAGAAAGGTTGGAAATGAGGCAGGGTCGACTTTTTTTATCTGTTCAATTACTATGTACTGATGTTCAGTAAATGCTAATTTTTACATCCATCCTGGAGTAAATGGCAGTCTACATTTGTATAGAAAGTGCGTAAGAATCATCAACATACTACGCCAAATAAAATGTGTCTTTGTTACTGCTAAATGATTGTACTTCAGTTGGAATATTTAATAGCTGTAATCACATTTGTTATTCTGCTTGGAAGTGGGGGCATGAGAGGAAAACATGCAAACCCTGTGTATTGGTGTTCTGAAAAAGGTTACTGTTAAGGAAGCCGCAGTTATTTTGGTGTTGAGAACTTGGTTTGCTAGTAGTATTAGCTGTCAGTCTACACTGGAGTTAGGCAGGAAAATAGATTTTGGTGATCAGAAGCGGAGAACAGAGGGCCGTTTGCTGCTTCACTAGGAAGATACAAAATCATTTCCTTACGAACAGCTCGTTTTACATGGCAGCAGGAGACATGAGTTTATTTACATTTGAAGTAAAATAAGCATCTTGCTTTAAGAAAAGGCTGCTGCATTACTCTATTCAACAGCTGCCATGTAATGACTGTGCCAGGAGGGTTTTAAAGCGTAGGTAAGGAATAATTAACTGTTACTCCTAATATTATAGTCATAGTGTTCTGTTAACAGAAAACTGTTTATAATATTCATCAAAGAATAATGTGACACTCCAAAATGCTGAAATGACATCCAGACCCATCATACGCATGCACGTTAAGATTTTTGTAACCATACTTTCTATAATGTCCCTGGGGACCAACTCAGCATTTTTCTTGAAGACTTGGTACAAGTTTCTCAGAAGATACTATCAATTGTCTGTAAACTTGAACTTACTCAGAGGAAGCAAGGGAGGCAATAGAGTTTGCTTTTTTAAAAATAGGGAGTGTGTTTCCCACAGCTGAAAATAGGACTGAAGATAAGAAGGTGAAACCTGCCTGAAATCAGTGGGAAATTTGCTGTGACTTCAGTAGAGCTACGATTTCACTTGGGGGCCACATTGCTGGGGTTGGGTGACTTTAGTTGACAGCAGCATAGGCAGAATCAGCCCTCTAAGTCCATTGAAGAGAGTCTCGGAATGAGACCGGTCAGTACACTTCACTTTGGTGACCCTGGGGCAGAGTCAGGTAGCTTTCTTCTTGGAACAGTAGACTTTTCAAGAAATATCTGATGTTTCAGTAGCTCAAGATTAGGCTCTTATTGCTACCAGCAGCTTTTTTTTTTAATTAAACTAAAATTTATGTCAGATTTAATTTCAGCAAAACTTAAGTAAAAATTAGTTTTACAGTACTGCAAAAAATCAAAAACATTTTCCACACCTTTTTTATGTCGTCATTCTTAAATGGCGGGTCCCCATGCAGTATAATTGAAGCTTGCTCAGCGATCTGCTTCGGTTTTGTATGTTTTCTCACCTAAAACATTAAGACTTTTGTTGGGAGTAGATGAGTCTTTAAAAGAAAAAAATCTTAAATATGCTTAAGACTATTAACATTCTCTGTAGGTCATTTTTTTGAAAACTCATGTTTGTTTATATATTGCATTGCTCCTTATAACTGTGCTAACTGGGTGCATATAAAGATCCTAATGTAAATACTTTAAGCTTTTGGTGTTTTGTTGTTGTTCAAGGTGGAGGAAAGAAAGATTTAAGAACTTAAGGAATAACTTCAAGCTACAGGTCGTTTAATTTTTGTAGGCTTTTATTCTTCTGCTACCTTGCGTGACCCCGTTTTTGGGTGCTTCTCTGGTACTTGTGCTTCTTATTCATTGTTTTGCCTAAAATAGAACAAATGTGTTAAATGCTTGTATCCTTGCCGATAAGTATTTGATCTCTGAATCTTGTAATGTCTTTTGGGGGTGGGGAAGAAGAGCAAGGAGAAAATCAGTGTCTGGTTTTTTTTCTTTGTATGCTCCATCCTTTTCCTCCTCTTATGAACATTATTTCTTAGTAATGCTTTTGCATTTGTGTGTTAAGAACAAAACACGTAACAAGTAATAAACAATTTAGTGACTTGACAATATTAGAAAGCATATTTGAATCTTACATTCAACTACACCTTTGGGTAAGTGAGTGAATTTGGCTTTGGTATATATGTCAAAGGGACAAATTACACTTGCTGGTAGTTTGTTTCACAGAACAGTGATGAAGAGATTCCTGTGTATTTCTTGGCAAACTGTAATATAACTTGTCTTTTGAGAAAAGACTCCAATCAAAATAAACAAGGTTTATATAGCCACTTAGGGAAGATGTTTTAATTATAGAATTAACATTACTTATCTTGAGTCTATGTACATATGTGTGTTTTAGAGGCCATGCTGGCAAATACATGTTTTACAGGATAGGTTAGCAAAACTGCCTTGTTCTTTTCACAGGATTGTTTCTGTCTGAACTGTTCCGTGCTGTCCAAGTGGTGCTCAGTAAAAACAAATATGTAAGAGTCCGTGCAAAGAACAGATTGAGCCTGTGCATGGAGGAAGCAGGCAGGGCCGCTCGGCAAGGACCTCTGCTTTGAGCTTGAGTAACTCCACTGCTCAGCTCTGCTGTCCCTCCTAACTGCCCCAGCTGGCAGCACTGAAAACTGGCATGTGTTTTGACTCTTCTTCCACCATACTGGAGAGTATTTAAAAGGACAGATGCAAATTGACTGGTTTGTGTTTTTCATTGGTTTCATTTTATTGCTGGTTGGCAAAACTGAAGAAAATCAGAGGCCAAGATATCCCCCTGCAGATTTGGGAAGTGTGTACTTAGTATACTGATTTATGGCCCTTTTACATTTGCAAAGTTGTTCTAGGGAGGAAACTATTACTTCTAAAATGAACCTTCAGTTCTGCAGAAAATGATACTTTAGACCTTGCGTTCACCAAGGAAAAAATCGTGCCTGATGTTGGAGAGAAGGCAGGTGGGTTTTCAGTCCTCTGAGGTGATGCTGTGAGAAATCCTATGTATCCTTCTCAAACGGAAGGTTGTTTTATGACCTGAGTAAATTTGTAGTCTTGCAGCAAGTGGTGAAGAGTAGATTCAGTAAATGCCAAGACTGTGTGGGTACTTGGCCTTTCTTTTTTGATTTCGTACATTACAAGAAAAATAACGTTTTCTAATATTGCTTTGGGCCTGTAATGCGGGGGTTACAAGAGGAGCATAACCACAAAAAGTAATTGAAGAATATCCAAGAAAAGATCAGGTATACTTTGGGAGTATTGGGTGTAGGCTTTTCTTTCTTCTTTCTCCTCATGTTCTGTCATCCCATTTTTGTCTTTCACACGTAGAACTCACTAAAAATACGTTCCTATCCTTGGTGTGCATTGAGATCCTGTATAGCAGAATAAAAACCTGACTAAATATCAGAACCCTGTGTACATATGAGTTGCTGTGTTTTTACTCAGTCGCTTTAGACTCGCTTGCGGGAACTTTGAAACTTTTTACTTTCTGTAAAGCTGGTTTTAAAAAAAAAAAGTTTTTAGCCCAGAGGATAAAATTAGTTATTGTAATGAAACCTGGTTGTAAGGCTGTTGCTTATAAGAATGTGGAAAGATGAACACTACATGCAGTGTTCTGCTTGGTGGAGAAAACATGTTTTTACTTGCAAAGTGATTTTTATACATGGACCCGATCTTACGTATTCCACTTCCAGCAGGAATGACTGTCCTGAATCCTTTCAGGTAGTAGATTTAAGTGTCCTCAAGATTCTTATAAATATTTGCTGAAAGAAAGGACAACACACTTTGGCACTTGTTTATCCTGTAGTAATGAAATGCTGCAAAGGATAGTTTTTTATTGCGTGGTGTTTTTGTTGGGTGCTTTTTACTGTCTCAGAGATGCAAAATTTCACAGATTATCTGGCATTTTTGGTAACATCTCTGAAAAAGCGGGGTGCAAAGTCTTAAATTAATAGAGTTTGGTAAAAGGTGTGGAGGGTAGCCCGGGGCTAGTAGAGAAGCAGTATGGGCAGTGCTAGCACTGACTGTACAAGGAATGATCATCCACTTCCCACGTGTCAATAAAAATGCAGGAGAGCACCTTTCTTGACACAGGGGTTGCTGAAACATCAGTGCTGTCTCTTTTTTGTAATACTCCTGTGGATGTTTTTGCACAAAGTGGTATCTGTCAGAGCTTGAAATATTCTTGCACAGTTCCCTTTGAACAGGTAGCACAGGACAAGTTCTAGCACATAGCTGCTTGACATGGGGCCGCCTACCACAGGGAAGGAATGCCTTGCTTACAACTGAGTTGATGAGCTAAGAACTTTGCCAGTCATTTTGCCGATTACATACTGGGCTGTAAATAATTACTGAACTTCCATTTTGAATCACAGCTTTTTTTCTTATTCTTTTTTTTTCTCCCCCATTAAAGGGAGACGAGCAGTGGGAAATGCTGAGAATGCTGTAACAGTTTGTGATTAGCCTGGAGACATTTTTACAGTGAATCTAACGTAAATCTGCACATTTTTATTGCTATGCTGTCTTTGTTTTTTTGAATGCAATATTTGCTCTCCTTGTGTTGCTTTCAGTAGTACTGTTCATCTAGTAATGCACGTGGCGTGGAGTATGTTAATTTACAATTGAAAATACATACTGAATGTGAATGGCTCACCTAAAGGATGCAATAAGAATACTAAGAGTTAATACTTTCCTTAAAGAGATGCCTTTTCTTTATTTTCATACACTTGGCAAGAGATTGTAGCTGATATTTGAACAGTGGTTGAAAAAAGCGTAGTCTTGTTTTCATGCACTTGCTAGAGTTCTTTATCTATGCTGTTAACATCTTGTTTTGGAAGTGGAGGTATTCAGACACTGGAATGTGATATGCTGTGAAAATCCCAATTGTGCTGAAAAAGGCAGAATGGATTGGGCGATAGGGCCCCTTGAAAGGATGTCAATTCACTCTTGTCCCATAATTTTTCCTGCGGTTGAAGTCAGTGTAGGTGCTTATTGGAGCAAGTGACATCCAGCAGTATATTTGTGTGCAGTTGCCTTGAGGGATTTTTCTTGTCTTTTTTTCCTTAGGATTCCCTGTCTTGGGGCAACTTTCTCTGTTTAGCTGCAGGTGAAATGAGCCTTGCCAAATATATTTGTCAGCTGAGGCAGAGGTGTGCGTTTGCTCTTACTGCTGTGTTAATATTGTTAGTTACACTGTATTTGCTCATGGAAAAATAAGTGAGTAACGAAATCCTGAAACCTTGTTCTGGATAGAGGTGTTAGGAATGCTTGGTCAGTCTTCTGTTTGCCCTCCCTTCTGGGTGAGGAAACTGTTTTGCTGGGGGGCTACCTTTGAAACCCTGTTTGTGTTCAGGAAGGCCACCACTAGCCATTAGCTTTCCTGTTGGTTTACATGATTTTTAGTGAAATTCGCCTAAGGTTGTGTTATTCATGTCAATTTTTCTCTTATAGCTGCAGTTTCCAACTGGAGGCCTCCCATTTAGTGGGGGGCACTGCCTTTACAGGCAGTGGGAGAGGCTACCAGCCCTTCCTGCGGCGACCTGTCCCTTTGCAGAGTTATTTAGTGGAATACGAGCTGTTCTGTCTCAAAGGTCTCCCTTCTGCTTGTGAGACAGTCGAGGTAAAGGTAGTGACAGCAGGGCTGTGGAAAAATCTGGACCTCTATTACAAAAAATACATGTTGATGCAGTAGTCATTTGGATAGAGGTATGTTTTGATAACTATTGAGAAAAAGAGATACCATGTGAAAATAAGTGTACAAATACAAATCTTAACCAAAAAAAAAAAAAAAGTGTTGATGACCGTTCTCCTGAATGAAGCTGGTGAAGGTATGTGACTGGCCACTGCAGTTTAGTGTCTGCCTGGACTTGACTCCTTGTCATGCCTTTGGACACCTTACAGTACCACTAATTTAGAATATGATACTTCTGAAACCATACTGCATATTGAAGCAGTGGGTTCTTTTTTTCTGGTATAGAACAAAATGACAGACTATCTCAGAAATTTCAAGGTAGCAGAAATAAGTGGACTAAATCCATGCTGTGGGATTGGAGGACTTTGGAGCTGTGATGCTTGAATTGCTCTACTGGCCAGAATATTCACCTTGACAGGCTTTTTCTGACCTAAAGAAAGGAAGGTATGGCTCACACTCTTGAGGCTGCCGAGACTCCCAGGAGATGATGACCAAGGGACACTTCCAAGTCTCAGAACGTTCCATAAGACAGAAGAAAACTCACCTTTTCCATTTAGTGCAAGAAACCTAGCACCCCTCTCTTCCCCTTCCCCCCAGCCACATTTGGCTGTCCTGTCAGTCAGCTTTGGTGGAAGAATTCACGTTAGTAAGGTAGGGTTTTGATGCCAGTTGCCAGGAGGCAGAAGCTTTTTAAAAGCCTGTTTATCCAGTTCATGTGGTCAAAAAGCCTTCCTTTGCCATAAGCAGGACAGAAACAAAGATCCTGGAAGTGGCCCGCTGGTAGGGTGAATAATTCAGTGTAGAAAGGTGCTGGGGTTTTGGAGAAGCTGGTTATCGTCTGCAAAGGGAAGGGTGCGTGTTTTTTGGCTGGGCTCCCTCTGGTAGCTGGAGCAGCTATTTGCTGGCGGTCAGTTTGGCTTGGGCGGATGGAAGAGCTCTGAGCTGGGGCAGTGGGGGTGGAGGGTAAGATTACAGGAACGTGTAAGTACGTTGAAATCTAAATCATGGTTTTGTGACCAAAAGTGATCAAGGTACCCAGACATGACAGGAGGGAGGGAAAAAAAACCCCAAACCTATCTAATTGCCTATACTCCAGTGCTGGCAGCCAGGGTAATAAACAAGAGTAGCTGAAATTTCTCATTTACTATTATAAATTTCAGGTACTTGGTATTACTTGAAATCTAGTGGGAAGGTTCAGAGGATTGGAATGTTAAAATAAATGGTTATAACCTATTTAGAGAGAATTGAATGGGTAGAAGGGGGGAGGGAAAGTGGTACTCTGTATCAAGAGCGGTATTATGTATTTCTGAATCACTAAGTACTCAAAAGCAAATGATCTTAAATGCTTCTGAGTTACTGTCCTGGCAGAGAAGGCAGGAGATAAGGGTACTAGCTAGTACCTGCTAGATACCACTGAAATAAAGTAAAAGCAGGATGATAAGTCCTTTAAGAATATTATTTGCATTGGGGAGGGTGGGGGGAGCAGGGACTGAACACCTGCTGCTGCCAGTATTGAAACCCTTATGAATTTCTGTTAAAAAGTGTGTGTGTGTGTGTGTGTAAATGCAGGCGACAACTTGTCTGGAAAAGCATTGTATCTGACACTGAGGAAGTCAGAGGCAGATGAAGAAGAATGGTTGTGGAAATGAATTAGTGTTTTTTAGTTGTAAAGATCATAGCTTGATTTAACTATGTTGTACGCAGAAAGAATTGAGCTCAAATAAGCAACAACATAAAATCTATGACCATGGATGCATATAGATTGATAGATATATTGTGTACACGTACAAATGTGTCTGTTGCTTTCAGAGGGACAGCAACACAAAGATGGGAGTGGTCATAATCTAATTGGGTTTGAAAGAATTTTTTTTCTGTAGATGATGCTTGGAAATGGCTTAAAGGTTTTTTACTAAATGAATAATTGAGGAAAAACTTGTCTCCTGCTGTTTCTGTCTTCAGCATGTCTGTCAGAATTTTAGAATTAGAAGCTTCACTTCTTGAAGCTATTTATTTTTTTGTTTAATAAGGATATTTTTAATGTGAATCAAGTTTATTTTAAAGTGGTTTCTGTAACTAACAAAGACCCGTTTTAAAAGGAGTCAAATTCCTTCAACTATAAATGACCACTAATTGTGAATTAAAAAAATTATCTGGTAAGGAAGAAATGTTCTGTTTACCATTTTTCTAATGTAATAAGCATGTTAAATTTAAGAACTGAATAAATATTTGTTTAAGTACATAATTGCTTAAATAAATTTGTGTGGACATTTAAATACTTTTTTCTAGTTAGCCAAAAGACTTGCCAAGTGTAATGCAAAAGCTAGAGCTAATAGTAAGACAAAACAGAATAGTTACCAATCAGTGAGACTAAACCTTTCTTTAAAATAATAGCAAAAAAAAGCAATGCAAGACAAGATTAAAATATATTACTCATACCAGATTTTCCGGCTTGCCAATTTAAATGAAGATAAGACCAGACTCATATACAATACTTTGATTTGAATAAATCCACTGTAATCTAGGAACTAAAATGCATGTCTCGCTTACATGATATCGTTTTCTTCTGGAAAAGCAGTGACAGAGAAAGCTTTGAAGGTCATGGTAGATAATCAGTTGAGTGCAACTTCCTTGTGCAGTCCTGCAGTTTAAAAGCACTAATATGATATTTGGCTGAGTAAAAGAAAGTGATACTGGAAAACTGAATCTGGTTTTTGGTCCCTCAAAATGGCTAGTGGAGGTGGAGCTCAGATAAAGAATTAGGGTGGCTGCAGCGAACTGGAGAATGTGGTCAATTGTAAGAATTCCAAGGAACTGAATAACCTTTTAGGTTAAAATGAGGTGATTCAGATCTCCTGGCCTGAATATATGGAACAGAAATTTTAAAGAAGAATTTTTCAGTCCAGCATACGGGTATATAGGAGGAGCTATACTTTCACAGACAAGGAAAGCACATTAACTGGAGAACTGCGGCCACGTGTGGATGCCATGTAAGGCTTGCGGTCTCCTTCAAGTGTGGCAGAGTATCTTCAAACAATCAAAATAACCCTGAAAGATCTGAAAATTAACTTGGTCTTTAAAGTATTGAGTGACATGAATGTGAAATCGCTTTCCTTTTGCATTGTTGCAATCAGAGTATTTATTTTTCTTTCTCTAGTGAATCTCATGTTCCAAGAATGTGGTCAATTTAATAAACCTGTGGCACATTGTTAAGCCTTCAGAAACTAGGAACTTTAATTACTATAAATAATGTAATGTGATTCTTAATTTTTCAAAAGTGAGTGCTTTTTGTGGAGACGGGTTCTCTACGCCTGAGATGTTTGCCATCAGGCAAGTAATTTAAAATGCATGTAGAAGGTATAAAAATGCGTTCTGGAGATGGAAGGTGTTCTTACTCTTTCTGAAACACCCCAGGTAAACTGTAAGAGTTCAGAAGACACAGAAACGCTATTTTGTGTCTCGCTTGGAATCATGAGCAGGGTAATACCTGCATCCTGCAGAAAAAACTTGCTTTTGAAACAGCAGCAAGCTGGCAGGCTGGTCTGTGGGCTGCTGTGGTCTCCACAGCATGGGCAAGCGTGGCTGCGAGAAGCACTAACCAACCATAGCTCGTAGAAAGGACTTCTGAACTCAGTGAAAGGGATACGCACAGGTTTTTCTTCTGAATTTGGCTTGGTCCAGTTCCGTAAATCCCATTTAAACTGTGAATCTCCTTCTTTTTTTGAGCTGTTCTTTTTTTTTTTTTTTTTTTTTTTTAATCCAAACTTGTCCCACTGAAGATCATTGAGAGTTTCTCCAAGGAAAGAGGTCAAGTGTGCACTTGTAGGTTTTACTGCATTTGCATGAGGCACTTCTGGAGAATGATTTTTGCATTTTGTGTGTTGGTTAGCCATCCGTTTTGATTCTCACTGCGTGTTGTGAAATCAGAACCATACAAATAAAGAAAAGCTTACCTTACCAAATTTCCATGCAAGAATGCGTGCAAGTGTGTGCATGCTAAGCACTCCTGTGTGTCTGTTCTTCCCTGTCTTGGTGTACTTCGGGAGTAAGGGTCTTAAATACTGTATAAGTAAGTTTACTTTCCAAAATTGACCACAAGGAAGCAAGTTAAACAAATTCGTAAAACTATACAGTAGATTAAACTGTGACTTAATCATATCAATTTAGAGTGGTTCTATTAATAGCTAATAAATGGCTTTATATTTTTTTTAATGCCTGGGAGCCGTGTGACAATATACTCAAGTTATTATTTCAGATAATAACCTCTAGTTCTTCTAGACAATGAATAGACAGTTATTACTAGTTTTTATATAAAATATAACTCTTCGCTTTAGAACTTTCTGGGCTATTTTGGTGAATAAATTAAACTTAATACACAATTTATTACAATTTTATATGTAAGTTTTTGCTTTTAACAGTTCAGTCTTCTTTCACATTTCTGTAAACCTAATAAAAACATAACTGTAGTTATATATTTATGATAATTTCATTTTTGTGTGCTTTTAGTAATGCATGTATACTACATACTAATGAGCAAATGAGATAACACATTAGAGTTGGAATATAGAAAGAATCCTGGTAATTAGGATGCTTGGCTACAAATTTTGACTGCTGCTGAACTGTTATGCTAATTTATTATAAAATGAATGATACTTGCAAATAAATGATAAAATACCTACCTGGTGCTGCATATTCAGTAGCGCTTTATCCAAATAATGTTTATTGAGCAGAAATGGTATTTTTGCAAAATACGGAAGTGAAATCCAAGTTTTAAATGTACTGGAGTTCTAGCATGCTTTGAACAAATGTGCTCTTACACATCAGGTGGAAACACTTGTGCTGTAGACACAGCAATTAATTGCTTTTATCTCATCACTTAATTTGACTCCTACCCCCCCCTCCCGGTTAATACAGTCTTGTCTTGAATCTTTTCAGTCTCAGTTGACGTCAAGTCAAAATGTGCCTTTATTGCCATCATGAGAAACTACCCTGGTCCAGCACCAGGGTTCTAGATTTGGTTTCAGAGTAGCAGGAGTTTGCTGTACTGCATGTGAGTTCATGCTTAAGATATTAGTGTCATAGGAGAAGGTCTGGAAATGAGCTGGGGAGGCCTTTAAAAATGAGGATGAGCAGGGGAAGCAGAAACTAACAGAGATATACGTGAGGAACAATATGGCCAATGCAGAGAGTCAAGTAGGTATCTGCAGGAGTGTAGAACAGTGGGGTGACAAAACTGATGTGACCACACCAGAGAGGAGCGTTGCAGTGACTGTGACATGACCTGACAAGGGCATGGATGGGATATGTAGCTATGCAGGCAGAGGAAGTTGTTAATTTTAGGTGCTGGTGCTCTGGATGAAGCATCAGGGCTTTGGAATAATTAATGTCAGGATTACTGAGGTAAGAGTGCTTACTGGTTTATGTAGGCACAATTAATTTTACATTTTCTTTCGCGATTTACTGACATAGGATGCTACTGTAGCCCTGGAAGATAGGTATACCGGAGTGGGCACGCATATGCCTGTAGCTTGTTAGAATAGTATGTGTAAAAGCGGTTTTAGAAGTTTTATTTAGTTAAGTGGGCAAACTATTTGTTTTTCCGTAAAAAACACAGCTACTTAAGCATAAAGTTTGCAGCAGTTTCCATTTAGCTGTCAGTGGTAGGTTGTCATTTACTCACCTTTTAGAATAGGTGGCAATACGGAAAAGATGACGAGCAGAAAAACATCTTGGCCTACTGTGTAGATGAGGAGAACTGGGAAAGGTGTGTGTGGGCATCCCATCGCACCAGCCATTCCAGTGGTTAGTAGACCTTTAAGAACAATTCACCAGGTATTTCTGTCCTTTCTCTTCATCTCGTCCCAGTTTTGTTAAATTTTGTCTTTTGACGTTATATACACACAGATACATAGATATATTATAGATACACATACCTATATATGGTGGTATATACATATCCATATCCAGAAACATCCTGACAGCATGGATTCCTGGGCAGTGGTAGGCACTACTCTTAGTAACGGCACTGGGTGTTCTTGGCTCTGTCAGCTGTAGTGATGCTTTAAATCTGGGATTTGCTATGACAATTAAATACAGACCATGTATAGCTCACAAATCCACCTCTGCCATGACCCCAGATATTGATTTATTTGATTGGACAGTTGGAAAACTATTCAGAATTATCTGTGGAGCAAGCAGCATTTTGAAACCAGTCTTTATTAATATTAAAATGATTTACTGTTGCTTATCGTCAAAATAGTTTGGAGTTTGAGGGTCCATCTGATGTTGCATAAATTCTAGGTAGTGGTGGGTGTTTGAACAAATTTTATGAAGTCTGCTTATTCACTTAAAATTTTCAAAACAAGTATTCAAAAGCTGCTTCATTTGGAAGGATAAAGAGTTTTCACAGCTTACCAGGCTGCGGATTTAATACCAATGAACTTCAAAGCTTTTGCCAGGGCAAGTGCGTGCATCTTTGTATTGCTCCACAGTTTGGTGGTTTAGCTTAGAAATAAATTGTAAATATCAGATCTGAAGAAGGGCTTGTGTGACTGTAAATTTGTGTGTGGTGGTGGTTGGGGGGGGGGGGGGGGGGGGGCGGGGGTGATCCCCCCCCCCCCCCCCCCCGTTACGTTGGTTAGCCTAGTAAGACATTCTCTCCCCCTACACACGCTTTGCTTTATTTATTCCATGTGTGCTGTTATTTGTTTATTTATGTATTTATTTTTAAGTATCGTTTGCATTCCGGTCTAAATGTGCTTGAAAATTACCATCTGCTCTCCTGCTATTTAGATAGGGCATGCTACAACTGAGGTGAAGAGCTGTCACATCAAATATTTTCATTCTAGCTTTCGCACCTTTGATAGCGAGTTACATAATTACAGCGCAGGACCATTTCCAGGGATTCCTTATTTTCTTTTTAACCCTCCCATGCCTCCCCCCAGTCTTGACTGGATTTTGCTGCCTTTTGAGAGTGTTTCCAGTACAGATGCAAGTTTGTGGGTGCTAGGAGGCGAGGGTTCAGCCCCTCAAGAAGGGCCTCTCCTTTTGGTTAAATGGTAAAATTCAGTAGAATAAGCAGGAATAGAAAAACAGAATGTGCTTATTTATGGTGTAAAATATTTTATATACAGATAAAACATTGTAGGGGTGGGTGCATTTGGGTTTGGTTGGTTGAGTTTTTTCCTTTTGGTTGTGGGTTTTTTCCATTTTCCACAATTCTTATCTTTTCTCAAACAAAGGAAAATGTAAATGGTTCAATGACATGTGCAGAATATATTTCCTGTAATGCTGAGGTTTAATCTACTAGTGTTTTGGTGGTTTTGTTTTTTTGGCGTTTTTTGTTTGGTTGGGTTTTTTTGCTTGCATTTGGTTAGTCTTTTAAGTTCAAGGAGTAGGGGAGGTGGAAACTACTCCCAAAATTAGGTGATTATAAAAATGAACAGATCATCTGTGTTCACGTTGACAGTCACTTTGGGTTGAATGGGAATAAACGGACAGAAGAGGGTGTTTGGAAATGAAACATGATGGGAAAGCAGTTAGCACAAACTGCCCAATAATCTCTCAATGTCAGGAAAAGAGTGCTATTAGAGAGTGGAGGGGTTGTGCCAATAAAATAGCTGTAAGATAAATTAATGGTCTTACGGTACCAGGCAGTAAATTTTGTGCATGTCGTCTGCCCCTTCCCTGCCGGTTAATTCGGTAATGGGGTGGGTGCTGTCACAGGCACCAAATTCCAGGTGTTCGTATCTCCTGCGAGGTAGAGTTTGTCTGACTTGTCTTGACCCGCAGGGGCTCTGGTGGGACAAAATGCTGTTGGCTGCCTCCCTGGTGAGACCCCCTGGCCTCTGTAGGGCAGCAGGCAGTTCCCCTGTGTTCCCCAAGCCATCTTCTTTGCTTTTCCAGAGAGTGACAGTGGTCTGTATGACTGCCACTGAAGTAGTGGATGCAGTAAATGTAATTAGTTACTTTTGCATGATGGTTTGTGCATTCTTGCGGCTTACATTGGAGGGATCTTTGCTTTCATTGGCGACAAGGTGTATCTTTTCTGGCACCATTGGACACCGTGGAGGCTTTGGTGGCAGCTTGGTGCTGCCAGAGCCTCCTGTGCTTACGTGGTGCGGGTGTCTCTCTGCTCCATCCATTAATGCACCCCTTGACTCACCTGAGCTTGGGGAGTGGGATGGAGGAACCAGGCAGTGGGACAGAGCTGAGGTCATGAAGCTCAACCAAACCATATAATG
>JAVKLA010000081.1:29416373-29429479 GCA_034782735.1 Sagittarius serpentarius | reverse complement strand
ATCACGGGGTTAAAACATTTCCCCCCTTCCCACCCCCCCCCCCCCCCCCCCACCTTCTGGAAAAACCATGCACCAGAGATGTTTCAGCTGAAGTTGCACTCTCTGTTAGTCCTAACTAATGTGTCATAACAAACCGTGGTGTGGTAGCTGTGACCTCAGGCCTGGAAAGGATGTACATGTCTCAGATGGTATCATCCATATGTATGCATGCATGTGTGTGCCATATGTGTGCTTTCTTTTACAGTAGCGGATGAGATGTTTTCCCTGACTGTAAAAGCTGCTGTGTGGCTCCGGAGTGCTGGACCACGGGCGCGATTGTAAACTCAGAGAGGAGAAATGCAGGTTTGTCCTGGTTTGATCCTCTTTTCTGAGCCACACCAGGAAGTTTTTTTCCTGCTTACAGGTGCCACTTCATTATTTGAGCTTGAGTTTTGTTTTTTCTGTCAGTCAGCTGAAGCATTTTGGGGGATAGTGGAAACCCAGTAACATACCCCTTTGCTCTGAGGTTACTGTTTCAGTACTACTTATGGTTGTTTTCAAAACATTGCCAAAATCTATTCCAAAAGCGCTTATGTATTTGCAGTATCACCTTGAGATTGTTCCTTCACAGGGAACCAAAAATATTATTCAGCCTCTCTCAGTTGATTAATCCTATATCTCTCTTTTCTGCAAGAGGAATAGAGGATGGGAAAAATGCATGCCCAGCCACTAAGAGCTGGGAACTGCGCAGCAGAGCTAGGTATATGTTTTCTTAAAACTAATCTGCCTCCTCTTAGGAAGGACTCATGTACTTGTGGTAATTGAATGGGCTGCAGGGTACATCGGGAATTGTAGTTTTGCAGTGTTTTGTGCTCTGAAGATTAATAATCTTACAACCCTCTGAGGGAGATAAAGAGATGTTCTCTGACAAATTGTTATCTTGTATTTCAGAAATGTGCTTTGAGCACTGAGCATACCTTCAATTCATCCCTTCAGTTTTTACCTTGATATCCTTAGTAATGGCAATATTTTAAACATCTAAGCTTGTCTTTCTCCTTCATCCCTCCTTGTTTTCTGCAACTGTTTTGGGTTGTTTTGGAGTTGTTTCACTTACGAGACAGTTGCATCTTTCAGAAGACTGTTCTTGAAATACAGAACTCTAGGAAAAAAAATATTGAAAATGTTATTGTTTGGTTTTGTAACCATCCAGACATGCAGGGCTCAAATTGAACAAATAAGATGTCAGCCTGTTATGTCTGAAGAGTGCTGGCAATATGCTAATAACAGGGTTTTAAAGAAAAATTTATATAGGCTCTAACTTTCAGATAATTTTTGGCTTTCCTCTGCCAGTGGTTTCAGCAAGCTTTTGTTATAAATTTGTTAAGTTTGTTAAGTATGGGGTTTGGTTTAGCCACTGAAGTTGTTACTGAAGAGCTTAAGTAGGCTAAATACCCGAATCCAGTTAGTAGTAAGAAGGTGACCGACCATCTTTCTTCCTCATCCGTTACTCGCTGCATTTACACCAGGGAGCTGTATGGGTTTTCATGGCTTACAGAAAAACTACAAGTTCTTTATTGTTTCTGTGCTTTTAACACATACTTAAAAGTGGCTAAGAATACATATAAGTACTTAGAAAAATGTAACTTTAGGCTGGTTGGCTGAACCAAAAACTCTTACTGCCTTATTTATTTTTCCTAACACCTTTCACATCCCTCAAGGCACGTTATGACTTTGAGAACTGGATTATATATGTGTGTTGACTACCCAAGTGCTTAAAAAACTACAGTGTGCTAGACATATTACAACGTATTTGGAGGAAAGGAAATGGGAAAAATATTTAGCAAACTAAATTGGTAGGAGAAGATAAACAGGCAAAATGTAATTCTGTTTAGGGAGAGTTTGTTCCGTCGTGCTGAAAGTAAGTGGTGGGCTTCCTAGCTCTGCCATAGATTTGAACGGAAGATTTAATATGCTGTCTCTACTGAGGTGATAATATCTGTCAGCTTCACCAATATATTTTATATATTGTTACGAATTACTTAAGGTTTTCAGATGAAGGACTAATTACTAACAAAATTCAATGAGGATGTCTGTGTTAAGTATAGATATGTGTATATATGTATTTAACACGTCTTGAATGTTGGAGTGATTTTTTTTTTTTTATGCTTCTGAGATTTTCTTATGCTTTTTATGCTTTGTGTGTTGCAAAATACAGCATACGTCAATCACATCGCTGTTACATGGCATTTTGCTCGTGTTTCAAATCTGAGTCAGGATCAGGAAAGAGTTTCCTTAATTTTGGACAGTTTTCTGTTCCTTGCGGCACACTGGTTCAGTTTGGATCTCCTGCTTTCCCTGTGGATCAGTACAGTGCCTTGCAAATTTTCGTGAAGCTTAGCAGTGTTTCACTGAATGGGCAGGAGACTTTCCTTTTTTTCTTGGGAAGGGGAGGAGGAGGTTTAGTTTTCTGCTGGTTTAGCGCACTGAAATGGCTCAGCTCAGGGCCATGCAAAAAAAGGAGGGAGTGTGTGCCAGGAGGATGGAGAGGAAGGTGAACCTCTGGCACTTGGCTTGCTTTGCTGCATTGCCACACCCAGGATAATTTGAAAATAAACAGTGATTTGCTAGTTAAGGCTCATGTCCTTGAGCGAGGCATCTTGGTGGCTGTGACTGGGTCCACCAAAGCTGTGTGGCAATGCCTTGTGCTCTTCTGTCCACCAGTTCATTCTGGACCTAATAAATGTTTTAAAGAAATGGGTACGTTTCCATTATTTTCTTCTGGTTGTATAGAACAGCATTTTGTCAAGGTGCTTTGTCTTGACTTCTCAAACCAGTTGTATTCAGGAGGATGATGACTGACTGATAACTATTATAAAATACATTAACATAGGATTTTTCTTCGACAGTCCCATTTGTGAGAAGTAATGAGGTCACTGCACAAGAAGTTCTGGCTTTAATTTGGCATGTTTTGGCAGGCTGTTAGAAAAACATTGTTTAGGTAGGCACTCCTAGTAGAGAGGCTAGTAAATCTTTTTTTTGTGAACAAAATGTGCTGTCAGTGTACTCTTACCTTGTGAACTTGGTCTCTGTGCAGGAGATCCACTCACCAAAATGCTGTCTGCTGCATCCTGCTATTTGAGATGGTTTTTTTTCTCCTTAGTTCTAGTCGAGAGAAGAACCTGTACAACATTGATCACGAAGGTAAGTAACGAGTGAAAACCCTAGCAGTTGGCCCTCTTGCTACTATCTTTGTAGATGTGTAGTGGCTTTTGTACACGAAGAAGAAAAATTGCAGAAGTCACTCTAATGGCACAGATCTGCTACCAGCATATGATTGCTCCTCTCTGTATAACAGCTATAGGCAAACACAGAATCACTTCATTAAATTCATGTATGTATTAATTTTCTTATAATATGTTACATGCACTAGAATCTAAGTTCCTTAAGACTGTTTGGAAAGCTTAATTTTTTTTTCTTCACGTTTCCTAAATAATTCTTTAACAATCTAAACATCAGGCAGACTGTTACTCGACATGAATGTGTTGTCATATTCCAGATCTGCCTTGGATTGTGGCAGAATTTATTTCATAAAATCTCTTCCTACTTCTCATTTCTTTCTTATTTAAATGGCACCGTATCAAATGTTGTCCAAAATCTGACTCACTGATGAAGTAAGTCTTCAAAAAAGACAGATGGAGAAAGCAAATGTTGTTAAAAATTTTGTCTGAAGAATTGTAGCTGTGCTAATAGTCACTTTTTTATCATAATTGGTGTCCAGGGTTGATTGTTTTTAAACTTATTTTTTGTTCTTCACTGTTTCTTAGGGGAGAGGTAGCATATAGTTGTAAAATGCTATTGTTTTGTCTATACTATAACCAATATGTTCTCATGGAATTTCTCTGCTAAGCAGTGTAAAATAAGAGATTCGGTCTTACAGGAGGGTAGATAAGTGTGTTGGTTTTTTTTTTTCCCAAAGAGATTCTCTATTAGAATTTTCTCTTTTTTCTTTTTTTTTAAACTGCAAGCCTGTTTACCGAAATTTGTGGATATCTTTAAGAGATGTAAAAATTCTTAACTAAAGCATCTCGTAGATGTACACAGTATAGGTTCTATTAAATTCACAATACTGTGGGGAAAAATATAATTGAGATTTAAGGTGTGTGTGTGGGAAAGTGGTAAGACTGTTGTTCTTGTTGCAATTTGTTTAGTAGTTTCTCCAAACTCTGTACATATCTGTCTTATTCTATTGATTTTTAACGGAAAGGCAGTACGAGTTGTTTTTTATCTGTCCAGATAGTGTTTTCAGTCAGGAATATTTCTCAACTGTGATGTCCTTTTCAATTATAAAATAGTATTCACCTTTTATAGCTGAGTGTTAAATAAATTTAAAAATAGGATCAGCATGACTGAAATAAGATCTGTCAAGATTTGTGTGTGTGCATACAGAAATACTGCATTTCTGAGTATGGCAAATATGTCAAATCTGAGCCACAAAATAGGAATGTAGATGGATCCTTGCAGTGCGTGTATTTTATTGTTACTTTCCCAGTGATTTTTCTTTCATGTAGATTGACATAAAGACAAATATGTACTTTCCTTTAGATATTAAACCCGCTATCTCACCTGTGAGGGATTGTAAAATTATATCCCTTTAAAAGAGAATACATCAATCTACAAAAAATTGCATCTTCAAGACAAGATCTTTCTTATTTCTCTATTCCTAAGTGTATTCAGAAACAAAGAGAAAGCTACAAGATTTAAGTCAGTCTGAAGGTTGCATCAAATACTGGGAGTCCTCTAATTTTGCTATAAAGCTATGGAGTATATTGACATTTTTTCACACTCTTCTTCCAGCATACAGTAGAGAGGCATTTGGTTTGTAGGTATCTGTTCACCAAGTTTTTTGAAAGGACCTACATCAAAGGATCTCATCACAAATTTAAAAGGATGTAAAGGTTTCTGTGGTACCGTAAACAATGTAACAAATAACTTGTAGAAGCAGCTTCTAAAATTGGGTCTTTGGGGTGGGGAGAAGTGTTTAATCTGCGGATATAGCTGGTAGTTCTTAATGGTAATTAGTAGCTATTGAAGTAAGAGTTTAGGTAGAACATTAATTAAAATAATCCCATCCAAGCCTTGCAATAATAGGTACTGACTGCCATCTGTCCATGTGGGTTTTTTAATCAGGTCTATCAAACTATCATTAACTTTCTGCCTAGCCTGTATTTTCAGTGCAGTTTTACATCCTAATACATGAAACCTTCTTCCTTCTGGGTGAATGCCTAAGACTTATTTATCTTCCTGCAAGACTTTGGTGTTTATCTCATTGGCTCTGAAAGCAGAA
This sequence comes from Sagittarius serpentarius, assembly GCA_034782735.1. NCBI lineage: Eukaryota > Metazoa > Chordata > Aves > Accipitriformes > Sagittariidae > Sagittarius > Sagittarius serpentarius. The sequence goes on along the minus strand of JAVKLA010000081.1, from coordinate 29,424,156 downwards.
ATGCAGGGTATTTTTCCAAGTATACCCTTAATCTAGAAACAGCTTTATAACAGAATATTGCCGGTAATGATAAGCGGAAAAAATATTTTTAAAGTACAGGCATCATTGCCTTGTTCATGTGCTTCCCTCTGTCCACCCCGCCTCCAGTCGTCATCTTTCTGTCACTGCATTAAGTACTGCTCGGTCATCAGTTGAAAAAGCACTGAAGATGGAGTGAGTGCAGTCCTGACTTTTTTGTGTCTTTGTTCAGCTAGATGAAGGATGAGGACAGCTGTTCATTTTTACAGCTGTTCACAATGGTGGAGCTCTTACCATTCCCATCCATTACACAAATTGGGTCAGGGAGTAGAAGGGGATGTGAGCGGTTGGATATTGTCCTTAAAACTTAAAAAAAAAGAAGTCCTTCTGTTTTTCAGGTGCATGCTGGTGAGTGTCAGATGAGCCATATTTATTTATTGTAGTACCTGTTTGGTTGGGAGTTCAGATGATATTTATGCAGGGGCTTTGCTGCCCCGGGGTGGGAGAAGCAATAGCTTGTGAGGATTTGTTCCCCTCGGAGCTCAGGGTTCGATTGAAATCTCGTCTTTGAAAAACCCCTGAGCTGTGCAGTCCAAACATTAAGCATCAAGCTTCTTTCTCACCTGAAAGTGTGTTTGCCAGTGCTGTTCGTCTTTGGTGCCTTTGGTTTCAGAGTAATTTTGGAAAGAGAGGATACCAGTTGATTTAGTGAAATCATAACTCCTTTTTCATTAATTTGTGAGAATTATTTGTTTGCTTTATTGATGTCTAGTTGCTTATGTTCCAGAGAAAGAGAGTTAGAAAAGGTCTGTCAATGATTAGGAGCTCTATAGATGGGGACAGCATTTTTTCATGTTAAAATTATCCCAATGTCCAAGAAAGCCATGTTCTACTCTGACTCAGTTTAGTGTGTATCTACCTACAGGTTTATGGACACTACATTAAACAAACCGTACTAAGATGTATAGATTTCACTCAGTATGCTTATCTTTGTGCTGTGTAAGTCTGTTGTAAGGCCATATTAATTTTATCTCTATAAAGTGCTTATTAATTTTGAGTATTTCCACATTTTGCCTAAGTGATATACTGCAGTGCATTAGTTTGGATACCTGTAAACTGTTGGAAACGTGGCGAGTATAGTTTTCTGCCAGGCAACAAATTTTTGTCATAGTTAAAGAATCTTTGAAAGAAAATTGATTTCAAAATAAATATTGGGGGGAAGGGGGTAGTGTTGAAAAGTTGGGTTGGGGGGGGTTGTTGTTTTGTTTTTTTCAGAATAATGTTTTTCTTTTCAGGATGGTTTTTTTTTTTTTTTTTTAGTTGTAAGTTATAACTTGTATGGTTTTGGCAGTTATAGTCAAATCTAAATATTCAAATATTGTAACTTTTTCAGTTTTCTGTTTTGACAGACTTTGATTTCTCCCCCCCCCCCGTGTGTATGTGTAAAAATTGCTTTAATTCTCAGTGCAAAACTTCCAATACCACTCACTGTCTGCCATGCTTTGGGACTGCACTTTATACAGAACACCCCAAACTAACCCTCAGGAGTTTTCACATCTCTGTATCAGGCACTGAAATCTGCATCCAGGTAATTGAAAATTGTAACTTTAAGAAGAAAGTGTTATTCACCTTTCTTTTATTTTGATATGTCATAGACATAGATTCCCCCCCCCACCCCGTCCTGCACTTTGCCGAGCTCTGAAGATCCTGTTAATCTTCAGCCTTACTCTCCCTGTTCCCTAAGCTTTCTTGAAAGCTCCTGCGTTTTTGAGTTGGGAGTTCTGTCTCGGTTTGCCAACTTCCCTTAGCATGGTAGAGTGGGGAAAGATAATGGCAAAGGGGGAGATGCTCTGCCTACAGCTCAGAGGGTTTCTCTCCATTAGCTGTGCTGCCTTCTTTTTCCTTGTCTGAGGTAGGCTGGGCTTTGATGGATCTTTTAATATGAGTATCATCTTCCAACACAGAGCATGGGAATGGATTAGCCTAGAGGGTATGAGAGCCGTTCTCTAAGATAGTATTTTAAGGAGGACATCACTGAGAATTCTGCTTCGTATTCAGTTTTCTTGTGTTTTGCCAGCACTGTTCTGTGCACGTATTGGTAGCTTTGAAAAGATGTTAAAATAACTAAGGAATACATTTCATAGTCTTTGATTCATTTGCTCTTGATCTTATTCTTTCAGGTGGTATACTGCTTGCTTATATGAAGAACAGTTAAGGAAATACTTAAATGGATTTGTTTGGGGTTTTTCCTGAGTCAGAGGGGCTTTTTTTCGGTATTTTGGTGTACATAGTCCTGAAATAGGTTCTTGGTAATTACAAAAAAGAAGGTGGGAGGATAGTAGTTGGATGTGTTCAGTTGAAAGTCCTGCTGAATTATGAAGTTCTCAGGCAAAACAAATTCAGAAGTAAAAAGATACTGCTGGGATAAACCTTCGGGCAGAGCTTAATCTGTGATACAGTTTACTGGGGTCTACTAGGTGATGTGTGTGGGGATATTGAAAAGTAAGAGGTGGCAGATAGTGGTGGTGTGCTGGAATTTTTAAGGAAAAAATGGGTTTTGTTGTTGTTTTTTCCTAACAATTCTTTGTTGTCCCAAAAAGTATTCAGTTTTTTCAAGAAAAAGCAAACCAACTTTTTGCCCGTAAAGTACAAATTCAGCCACCTAAAAAATAAATGGTGTGTGATTAAATAACTGTTAATAAAGATTATTATGGATTGCTGCTCTTGTTGGGTAGTTATTTCTTGGTTGGGAAGAGAGTGTCGCTGACTTCTGAGTTGCAGTAACTCAGGACCCTCGACCTAAATGGCTGTTTTGAGTGGACGCCTAATGATAATCTTCCCTCCTGGTCATTTCAGTTTGTTGTTGGAGAATGTTGTAGATCCCAGTGAAGTCTCCCAAGTCTTCTGCATAGACACAATGATAGCAGTAGTACTGAAAGGGTAAAATAAATGAGAGCAGGAAAAATGCAGTACAAACAGAAGAGGATCCTGTTGTTATAAAATAAATCCAAAGAGACCATGTCTGGAGAGAGATCTGCAGAGTGAAAATAGAGCACAGAAAGACAGAAGAAAAAAAATACCCTTAAAGTCAGTGCAAGGCACCATCCCTAGCACATCCCTGAGTTGTTAGGAGCTGTGGGGAGGGTGATGGGGTTGCAGGGTGGGAGGCAAGGGCGAGGGTGCCTGCTCCTTTTCACCCAAGAAGTTGCCTGTAAACAGGCAGGGTCTGTTAGGCAGCCGGAGTGCAGCCCTTTCTCTGCTTTTGCTTTTGCAAACCCAGCTGTGCAAGGGCAGTGTTCGTTATACATGATGATGAACTTCTTGACTTGTATTTCTTTGACCAGAGCCTGAATATTGCTAATGTAATTCCTCCGTCAGCTCCCTGAAGTCCAAACCTTTCCTGCGGACAGGTGTCGTCCTGTGGCTCGTGCTGCTCCATTGCCTTGCACAGGGAGGGGACAGCTCGTGTCTCAGGCAGCGTTCGGTAATTTTTGTGACTTGGGTTTGGTTTGCTCAGAAAAGAGGATTTCAAAGGATGGTGAATTGCCAGGCAAGATCAGCCCCATGCTCTCTTGGTGCACGGTCATCTGCAGTTCTTTGGGGGTTTTATTTGGTTTTGTTGTTTTGTTTAGGTCCAAGTTGTTCAATATAATCTCCTTCCCGTTCAGCAAGCCTGGCTGAAAGCACTTTTTTGTTAATATTACTGAAGTGTTTTACTGCAGCGGCAGTGGTGATTACAAGACTACTACGTTTTGGCTAACAAATGCAATAAATGTGATGAAAATCCCCCTGTGTTTTACATTTCACTGCATAACACGTTTATATAACATGTTAAACACTTCTGTCTGAAACACAGCTTTCCACAAAGGTAAAATGTATTTTCCGTGGCGCTTTTTAGAATTACTGTGGGAAATGGTAATTCCTGCTCGCTTCTCTCTCCCCACACATCTAAGTCTACATTTCCCAGTGTTTTAAAAAAGACACGTTTTCTTATTTTCCTGCCGCCCTTTGAAGTACAATTTTTCAGCGTGTCTTTCGGTTTTATGAGGTGAGAGGCTGTTATCCGGCGGACACGGCTTTCCCGCCGGCGGGGACCTGGCGGAGGCGCTGGGCGGGAGCAGCCCGGTCCCTGCCGGAGCGCGCCGTTGCGTGAGCACTAATTTGGCTTTTTGTATTCTTGTCCTGTCTGTTTGTGGTATTTAATGCTCTAACATCTCTCTGGTTGGGTGAACCCATATGTCATTCAAATGGGAACCTGTGCCTTGCCATTGGCCTGACAGCCGCTCAGCCATGGAGCACAATGATAAAATTATGAAAACTGTGTCTCTGCTCATTGGACCAGTGGAATTTACAAGCATTTCTCCTCGATGTGCCTAAACACTATGTTGCTGTGCCTTGGCTCACACAGCAGGTTTTTCTGGATTATAAGCCTTGTCAATAGTGTGAAAGCTCACTTGTGTCTTCCCTCCCCCCCGCCTTTATTTTTTTAAAACTGTTCCTTTATTTGTAGACGTGTGTTCCTCGCAGTCAATATCAAAAGTCAGCTGCCTGCTTTGATGGTTACAAAAATAAATACTTTGTTTATATATTTAAAATAAAAGCAGAGATATTTTTATGATAAGCAATGTTTTGCTGCTGCTTGGTTCTGTCAATGTATTTAACAGTCAATATAAGAAATGTTATTTATATGCAGATTCTGTTTACTTCAGCATTATTTATAAAGCAATAGTGTGTGATGATAAAGCCATGTCTGTAAAGTCATGTTTTTGCTTCATGTCTCCCTTTTTGTGTTGTGGTGCACATTACAGATACATAATTCAAACATAAATATTATTTGACATAAGGGAATAAAACTGGTTTCAGCTCATGAAAAAAACCTGTTAGTAGAAACTTGAAAAGCTCATTCTCAAAATCACCACTGTCAAACTGATAGTACATTTCTGCTATAGTGTAACGTTACTTTTTTGTGTGTGGTTGAAATGTCATGGTAATAATCAATTCATCTTATAAAAGTTAGTGAAATACGCTGCAAATACTTGGTAGTGAAACCAAACCCTGCAGTCCTCATGTATCAGTGGGGTATAATTTTGCTGAAATAGCCTTGGCTTCTGTTTCTGTATATCTTGCTTGCTTTGTGTACCTTGTTATTGGTTGAGTTTGGAAATCCAAGTCAAGTTTCTTGGTAATTAAAATTAATCAAGGTTCTCCTGAACCCTTATATCATCAGAGAATTTGCCGCACTTTCTGCATACGAAAGATGAATTTACTGTTCAAGCCTAGAAATGTGTTGAATGTCTGTTGCAGTGTATATACTGAAATATCAGAGAAAAATCCATTACCAGGCTAATTATTGCTTGTTTCTCTGATAGTGAATTTGATACTGCCTCTGAATGTAACTTTTTCCCTTTTTTATTAACCAAATAAACTTAACAGTGGGAATAATGTAAGCAAGGAATAGTAAGTATAGTTGAAACCGGTTTGGGTTTTGCGTGGGGTTTTGTTTTTGTAATAGAAGTAGTATAGTTTGTTCTTATTTTATTTTATTTCTACTTTGCTTTGGCAAAAGTAGAAAAAGACACCTGAGAATGGCTAGCAGGAAAAATTGGTTCCTAATTAGTCTTCCAATTAATGGCAAATTTCTTGTACCGTCACTTGTATAGTACCTCTCCTGACTATCATCATCAGACAAAAAGATTGTGGAGATCCTTTTAATACGACGTGTTATAGAGCCTTTTATGGGCTTTCTGCTATCCTCTTTGGGCTTACTGGTAATAGTGTAATGGTGGAGTTATCTTTCACCTTCATGATCTATGAAAATTTTAAAACAGAAATCTTTATTTTCTGTTTGTCAGCAAAATTATGTGTTGCTTTGTGAAATGTAGACAAATCCATATTCCTTGCCCCAAGGATATTGCAGTATAAATCACTCAGCTCATACGTTCATGTGTGCATCACTAGTTACGCTGGTAGCATTGGTCCTGTTAAGCTCAGTGGCACTCCTTGTATGATTAAAATTTAAAAATGCATAGCAGTTTGTAGAGTTGGAACCTGCATAACATCTAATGGAAATAAAGACGTGGGTGGGGAAGATGTATAGAAAAGGTTGAAGGTTTTGCTGAGTTTGTAGGGCTTCTTTGGAAATGTATGCATTTCAACTGGGACTGACTTCATGGTTTTATTTATAATACAAACCTTAATAAATTATAAGACCTATATAGAAAGTACTTTGAATTCATGTATTTCATGAATCCAACTGTAATGTGCTTTGTAGGGCTCTGCAAAGCACTGCACTACATTGTGTGTCGGCCCTGTTCATGTGCTGAATTTCTTTCCTACTCCTTTTATATTACTGCACTTGAGAGAGTTTTCACTTGCTAGTTGGAACAGAAGCTGAAGGGGATCTTTAGGAAAGCACAGTCAAGCAGACATAATAAATTTTGAAAAGCATAAAAACCTACCTCCCAATTGAGGGAGGTAAAGATTTACAATACATCATAGAAATACTTTTTTTTTGATAGAGCAAAAAATCTTCCAACTTTGCAGAGCTTTTCTTACTGCAAGGCAGTGGAAGAGCCACTCACAATGTAACAACTTGTTTTCTTTTTCACTTGAAGATGAAATAAGGTTATTTTCAGATCAGTTACAGGCAGCAAAGTAGAATAGGGAATGCTTTTAAATAGGTGCTTGTCTAGGTTTTTTTCTGTGATGCACAGAATGGTTGCGTTGGATGCTAATTATTTGATTACATGCCTTTTCTTCTGGAGAGACATTGAGATACACTGCACTGAATCAGCTTGTCTTTCCTCAAGGGAGCCGGTCCTCAATGAGCTTCCCAGGAAGAATAAACACTGGTGAAACAAACTAGCGTTTAGTTAAAGATAGCATCCAGTAGTGTAGGCCTTGCATGCCTTACGGTGTGAGGTTATAAAATTAGCTGGGTTTTAAGGGTCCTCAGTTGACAGCTTTCTTTAAAAAAAAAAAAAAAATCCAAAAAACACCCCCCCCCGCCCCAAACACCACTAACCCAAAATGTTAAAAAAATATTTTCTAAACACGCCCAAATTTCCAGGCTAAACAGAATGTATATCTTCAAGTTTGAAGACTGCTTCTTCTCTTAGATTGATAATTTAATGACATTCACCACATATCGGAACTGTTGAGAGAATTGGATTATAAAGATTTGTAGATTGCTTTTAACAACATAGACTATTAATTTATTTTACCTTTCTAACATTCCTCTTACTTTGAAATGTTTCTTTTTAAAGAGCTGTTATATTTTATCATAAAGCATTCCTGCTTTCACTGCAAAACGGTATTTATTACTGCTTCTCCTCTAGGTGAAATGTGATGACATCATCTTTTCCCATCTATTTTAAATGTAGTAAAAGGCATAGGTTTTTGCAAGCACACCGCTATATGCGAGGAGAGGAAGAGAACAGGTGGACATTGAAAGTGTTCTATAATGGGGTCTTGCCCAAAAGAGACTTACCTTTAGTGTAATTTAGTGTAGAAATTGACTTGTCTAAGTGAAAATCACCAATTTCACCTCTTTAATCCCTAAGCAAGTCTTTTAATGCTATTCCCTTCCTTGATAATACATTTTTATAGACCTTTGAAGGTATTTGTGGCTACTGTATTTGTGTGGGTTGTTTGGCTATCGTTACTGATCTGAATGTTGATCTCAGTTTTGAATCACAACTGTTTTGCAGCTTTCTTAGCTTACTGAATTTCTTGAAACATTGTGATCTTGGTTAGTAAATAGTCG
>JAVKLA010000081.1:29400471-29416273 GCA_034782735.1 Sagittarius serpentarius | reverse complement strand
CATTTTTATAGACCTTTGAAGGTATTTGTGGCTACTGTATTTGTGTGGGTTGTTTGGCTATCGTTACTGATCTGAATCACAACTGTTTTGCAGCTTTCTTAGCTTACTGAATTTCTTGAAACATTGTGATCTTGGTTAGTAAATAGTCGCACATGCCATAGTTCCTTATTTTATCTATTTTCTGTAAAATTTTAGAGAGTCTTGATAATTTAAACTGAGGGGATCTAGTTTATTTTTACCACTTGTCATGAAATTAAAACTGAGTAGAAAGTGAAGGACTAGACCAAAAAAGTACAGATTATTTTTTTAATTGTTGTTTCCTTTTAGTTGGCAGCGCTCCTATTCCTCTCCTTTTCTTCTTCCCTGCTCAACCCCCGCCCCCCAGTTTCTGTGCTGAATATTTAAACCAGAGGTCAGTTTGGCTCCATGTGTTGTTCAAAATACACTGCAACTGAACAGCTAAAGGGAACAACAGCATCAGCATAAAATGCAAAGACCATATTAGGTCTGAGAGGATGGAAATACGCATAGTTTTATTGATAAACACCCAAATCAAAGTGAGCTTATTCTGTAGATGTATTTTTTTTCGTGGTGATCTAACAGTGGTTTTGAGCTCCATTCCCCTTCTCATCACAGAGTAATGATCCCAGTTCGTGCTGTTCGTGTTTTCTCCTTCTCTTTCTTCTAACTCCCATAGCACAGCTTTTTCAATCCAGCATTCACTGCACATGTTCCAGTCATGAGGTTACAAAGCTGACATTGCAGTCTCAGCAGAGGTTATCTCTTTAAAATTCCCTAAAATTCCCCTTTGGCACATCCAGTTTGGCAGCTGGCTTTCTGTAGGAAACTGATGGAGCCACCCCCTCCCCTTATGTCCTTTATAAAAATAGAAATCTATTAAACCTCTGGCCAGAAGGGCAGATGGGTAAGTACTCCCTCCAAAGCAGACAGTGATGCTTCCTAAGCTTTTCTCCCTAGTTTTTTTACTCTCCAAAAAATCAGATTTATATACTTCAGAGCCAACTAAGTAGTGAAAATACCTGCTTTTAAAATTTAAATGCAGCTTGCCAGTTGTTCTTCAGGACATGTGAACTCTGTGCTCTAGAGGGTATATACAGCTGCTGAGAAATATTGACCTGTTGTCTGAAATATTTTAAATAGTTATGCAACTGCAAGATCAGAAGCTTAGTTTAATCTTAGAAGCTCATGGCTGAACAGTGCTGTAACTGGTGAAGTACAACTGGTACTCAGAGAAAGATTTGCCGAACCAAACGGGAGGCTTAAATATCTACCAACATAGAAGAGTGATCACTGACCTAATACTATGCAAGAGCTAATCTAAATGGGCATTGCCCACCTGCATTTTACAAAGTGGCTTTACCTTCATGCAAATAATGTCCCTGAAATGCATTAATTAGTTGTTTCTGCTTCCTGCAAGGAAGGAAGGGAGAGAGAATTGTGTGTGTGTCCCCCTCCCCGTGTCGCTGCTTTCCCCTTGGGTGTCATTCTAGGTGAGAGCTGCAATGGCTGCTTTCCTGCTTACAGTGGGTTAAATTTTATGGCAGAATTTAGGTGTCTGAAGAGACCTGAAAAGCCAGCGTCCTCCCTGAAAGTCAAGGAGAGAAGCTCCTTATGTAGCTTCACTTTGGGCTGCAGTTTTCTCGTGGCACCTGTATGTTAGAGGGCTCTGTGTGTCCTCTCTTCTGGAGAGCTGGAAGTTGTTACTTTGTGTATGGGGTGCTTTTTTGGAAACTGGGAATTGTGAATTTGGATTCAACAGGGAAAGGAGAGCCCAGGAAAACAAAACACAAAGACTTTGCAGTTCAGCAGCAGCCAAATCAGACCCAACTGGTAGCTGCAGTGCCACTTCTCTTACGTTGCCTCTAGGTTATCTGGCCACGTTGAGTTAATTCTGTGCGCTAAGTCAGCAGAAGGCTGTCCATTAACTTTCTGCTGTTTTAGTCTGGTAGAATGGCTTGGTAGAGGATCAGACCAACTATGGGAGAACTGACAGGTTGTGAGAAAGGAAAAGGCAGCGAGACTTCTGGAGCAGCAGTTAGATTGTCTCGGAGCCGTATACCAGCTCTCTTGGTGCTCTAGCCTGTATGGTGTCCTGCTGTCTTCCCAGAAGAGGCAGTCCTGCTTTGTGGTGCCTGCTCTTAGGAGACCCCTTCCTTCCCCGGCCCCTCCGTGCGGAGAGGTGGGCACTGGGGACGTGTGAGGCAGGAACCCGCTCTGCAAATTAGATGAAGAGTTCAGGGGCATTTCTGCACTGAGTGTTTCCTGTAGAGCAGCTTTGGATGGCGCTCTCCTGAGAACCTGTGCTTTTTCCATCACCTTTGGAAGAGCTTAGCACTCTGTTGGCCTGGAAAACTGCAACAGCAACTGGTATTTTGACTTACTCTGCCTGGTGCTTGCGATCTGTCTTTTGAGGTCTGTGACCCCTAAATAGGCTCTTCTCATCTCTTTGCTGATGGTCAACAAACAATGACTACATGCACCTGACACCTGATGCTTAAATCTGATACGATTTGCAGAAAGCATTGCATTTTCTCATTGTAAGTTACTGTGTATATTTTCTTGTTTGTATTGAGGAAAATCTTTGCTAACATGACCTCAGTATTTAACCATCTTTGAGTCAGCATGAAGACCTTTTCTTTTGTATGTTGCTTTTTAATGCAATGAGGTATCTACGTTCTTGTTATGCTTACTATTTTTACTGTTCCTGATTTCCCCATCTCTTATTTTTAAGAACTTGATATGTGTTTGTCATAGGAAACAAAAATAATTTTGTCCTTCTTCTCCTCTATGTGTGCTGGAGTTTGGGGGGGATGGACGGACAGACACCAAACAGAAAAAACCCCACCACTCTAAATTGTTCCAATAAACTAAACAGTGCAAGAATCTGCAAGTTTGTCACCAGTCCAGGTGAAAAAGCATAATGCATGATGTGAGCACTTGTAATCCATTTCAGTGCAAAGTCAGGTGGGTTAACATAGATTTCCCTTCTCCACCACATGTGCAGAGAAATCTATGTATGTAACAAAAAAATGTTGTCCGTCACCTCCTGCAGCCCTTTTTCCAAAAAAGCTGCTGCTTAACAGTGTTTTGTAGGGAGAACTGAGAACGCAGAGGACTGAATATTCAAAGAGCCTGTGTGGGGAGTTGCAGTTACCTTGGGAGTGAAACGAGGAAGGTGTAGAGTCCCCACTTGTGTGGTGCAAACATCTTTAATCACCTTTCTGAACAAGCTTAAGTCAGGGCCCCTTTTGTGCTTAGCACTATAAGACAAAGGCTACGTGGGATGCCTTTATTACACAAAAGCAAAATGAACTATTCAGTTTCCTGCTTGTCTGTTACTTTTGGCAAAATGCGTTGCACCAGACAGGTCCCACCATTCTTTGCAATCTGGATGTCTTGGAGTAAAAAACCCAAAGTTGATTGGTTTCTTTGTTTCTAACTGAAAGATTTCCCTGTAATGCGGCTGTTTTGTCAAAAGACACTCCTCTAGACTTTACAGTTTGGAGGTATTGAATGTTCCTGATGGGATCCTTTAAAGTGTTTTAAAGTGTATAATTGGGCCACTTGAGCATAAAACTACAATTATACACTTGTGTGTTAATTTTGTGTACAGATAGATATTACTTCAGTCTGGCCATAAATGAGAAGGAAGCATTTTATTGTGAGGGTAAGAATTTGTTTTGCGAATGCTTAAACAAAATAGGGGTTCAGATAATAGCCCAAAACGACCAGACTTGGGGAAGAAGGGGGCTTAAGCTTTCAGGAGAGGGAAGCAGCATGCATGGATATACCAGAGATGCTTGGATGCTTTGAAAGAATAGTAGGTATTATAAAGATTAACTGAGGGCACAAATCTTTGAGTTAAGATTAGTTGCAATATTAATTAAAAAAAGAATTCTTGCAATATTAATTAAAAAAAAAGAACTCTAGTAGGTTGGCAGAATGAATGAATGAGCTTGATGGTTGATTCTTTGTAAGTTTTCAAGGGGGCTATTTTCAGTTAATCAAAACAGGTAATTTTTGGTAAGTGATGTTATGACTGAAGGTTCTTGTTTGTTTTTCTGTTCCATTTTGAGGATAATGTTATGTGAATTGGATTATCTGTATTCAGATACTTACATTTAGCAGATGTTTCTAAGACTTACTTGTGGTAACTGATATGAGGAATAATTTACAATAATCATCTTATTTTGAGTATAATAAAACTGTAATTATTTAAGAAATTATGATGTGCTGTATGGTTTCAGCCATGAATTTATAAGATTGATGTCTTTGATGTTTCTGTCAGGGTTCTTTTGAAGTTTTCCAGTGCTAAGTAATAAGTCAAATTAAATAATAGAAATGAAATAAATCAAATCTCTAAACTCTGTGACTACGAGGAGGGATTTGAAAGTTTTCTTTTAAAAATACTTGCAGCAATATTTGAAGTCATAGCTCTATTACATAATGGTCTGAATACTACGTCTTACAACTGTAAGTGCTCTTATTAAAGAGGTTGACGTGGTTTTTATCTGTTCCCAGTAAAGAAAGGGAAAGAAAAGCCAGCACAGAAAAGATTTACATCTTCCTCTTCTTTTTTTTTTTTTTTTTCCTTGCTGGTGCTGTTCAGACAAACTCATCTAAAGAAGAAGGGTTTTGGATAGGGGTTGCATTGTATTTCTTACTCTTCTAAGCAAGCGTAAGTACTCCAGAGTGTTTGCCTATGTCAGTAGGAATATTGTTGTGGAAGGACTGTACCACAGGAATGGGATCCTGATCTTAGGCAGTTAATGCTATGTTGCAAAATAATAAATTATGCCAGGCTGGTAGAGACATAATCAAATTTTCTTATCCAGTTGGTTCAGCCAGTCATTCTGTTTGCCTCAGGATTCCTTGCTGTGGGGAATTTTTAGTGTCCAGATGAAAAGTATGGTTTTGATCCTGTTGTAGTAGAAGAAACTGGCAGAATTTGGACTGTACAAATGACTACATTTGTCACAGAAATTGCTGAACCTAAATGATAGCTGTGGGAGGTCATGCCGCCTTCTTTTGTGTGTTGACCTCCTATGCTGTGGACACTATTTGGGGATTGAAATCCATAATGAGAACACAAAGAGCTGTAAATCTGTTCTCCCACTGTATGTGTATGGCAAGTTTTTCATGATTAGAAGTGTGATATCCCTTAGAAAAGTGAAGGACTGGAATTGGAGATGACTTGCTGTGTATAACGGCAACCTACTGCTTTGCTGTTTCAGAGTCAGGCCCAGGAGGCAGAGCTGTGGGGGCTAACTCAAAAGTGGCAATCTCGTCAGAGGTGGCTGGGCCAAAACCAGAGCGGTTCTCTGTTAAACACCAGAAACTGGGTGTGCCCCTTGGCTGTTAACTTTCTACTAAGATGCTAAATTGAAGTATGTTTAGAGCAGTCCACATTATTAAAGCACAGAATGCTTGAGGTTGGAAGGGACCCCTGGAGGTCATCTGGTCCAACCCCCCTGCTCAAGCAGGGCCACCTGCAGCCAGTTGCCCAGGATCACGTCCAGATGGCTTTTGTGTATCTCCGAGGATGGAAACTCCACAACCTCTCTGGGCAACCTGTCCCAGTGCTGGGTCACCCTCACAGCGAAAAAGTATTTTCTGATGCTCAGAGGGAACCTCCTGTGTTGCAGTTTGTGCCCACTGCCTCTGGTCCTGCCACTGGGCACCACTGAAAAGAGCCTGGCTCAGTCCTCTTTGCACCCTTCCTTCAGGTATTTGTATAAATTAGCAAGATCCTTCTGAGCCTTCTGTTCCGGCTGAACAGTCCCAGCTCTCTCAGCCTTTCCTCATATGTGAGGTGCACCAGCGCCTTAATCATATCTTTGTGGGCTTTTGTTGAACGTTCTCAGTATGTCCATGTCTCTCTTGTACTGGGGAGTCCAGAACCGGACACTCCAGGTGTGGCCTCACCTGTGCTGAGCAGAAGCACCTGCCTTGACCTGCTGGCATTGTCGAATGCAGCCCAGGATACCGTTAGCCCTCTTTGTGGGTAGGGCACGTTGCTGGCTCATGTTCAACTTGGTGTCCACCAGGACTGCCAGGTCCTGTTCTGCCTAGCAGCTTTCCAGCTGGGTGGCCTCCACCGTGTATTGGTGCCTGGGGTTGTTCCTCCCTAGGTGCAGGATAGGAATAAAGGAAGGAGAAGAAAAGCAGCTGTTGGGGAGAGAGGGTGTGCACTGTGAAGGTCTATGAAGCCCAGGAGTCTAGAGTAACTGATGAAGTTTGGGTGGGAAGAGGAGAAAGGCATGGCTTGCTGAAGTGTACACAGCATCACTCCCTGTGGAAGATATTTTGTATTCTTCTCTTGCTGTTTTTAAGAGGTACAGTGAAGGGCTCTGAGCGATCTGAAGTGATTTGGCTCCGAAAGCCATGGAACTTAGGAATGGTAAAGACAGTATTCATGAACATAGCTATCTTTGCAGGGGCACATGAATGAATTAAAAACCACCCTTCTCTCTTGAAAGCCACTGGAAGAAAGAAGAAAAACTCAAGGGTGTGCAAGATGTTGAGGAAGCAGTGGTAAACAGGGTGTGTGTGCATTCTGCCTTTTCTCACTGCTGCGATTAAAGAATAATGTTTGCATTTCTTCCAGCTACCAAGATTGTGTGCCAGAAGTAGTGTAGAGTGAAAGCCGTTTTGCAGAGGGATTTTTCAGTCTCCAATAGTTAAGCCTTGGGAGCCTCTCTGTGTATAAATGCGTAAAAGTGGAGGATTACTCATGCGGTTAGATTACCTGCTATTCAGACTCAACCCATACCTCTCATTTGTGTTCCCTGCTTTAGAAGGTTTGAATAGCACTGCAAAACTTGTCTGAAGAAAAATGTTTATCTGTATTTTCTTAACTGTATTTTATTTCAACCCCTATTTGAGAAATAGTGGTCAAAACTGTTACCAATCCTGGAGAATAAATGGCAAACACGGGATTTGGGGACCAAAGACTGTTGCGTAGTGCATTCATAGATGCACAAGAAGTGCCCTGTGATAAATGATTTTTATATGATTAAAAATCAGGTTAAATACAGGCTTTTGCATTTTTCTTTTAACAGCTGGCATTTCATAGGTGAGTTTCATGCTACTAGTGCAGTGAGGGATAAGGTTTCCTACGTGCTTTTTACTGAAGCACCAACTATTGGAGACATTATAGGGATGAAATGAAGCTTACATCGGTTGTGGCAGTTCTGATTTGCTTTTTCTTATGTTGGTTTGTAAAATGGAAACCTATTACTTAAGCACATTACATGATCCCATTTAATTGTTTTGATCACCTTAAAAAAAAAAAAAAAAGGAAGGCAGAGTGCAAGAATAGATACCTTATCTGACTCATCACTTAAGTGTGTGTGTGTGTATATATATAGGCACTATGACTTCTCCCTATTTTTAATACAATATATTAAAATAGCTCTTCTGAAAAAAAAATTCTGTTGCAAATTTTCGATCTTCTCTATGGTGTTGGTCTGAGGGGATGGATATAACAACATGGAAATCTCTTACTAGATATTATCATGTTTTCATCCCTTAATTTGCAGAAAGGACCAAATGTCGCATTAGTTCAAACAGTAGAGCACTGTACAAATCAACACTATCTGGCTCTTGTGCAGGAAAAATTTCTTCCTGTTGTTTCTAGGCTTAGCTGTTTACCTCTCCCTTGAAACTAATTTTAGCTCAACTAAAACACGCGAATTTTTAATTTTTGTTTGTTTGCTGGTTTTAGGGTAAGGTGGGAGTGGGAGGTAGTTGTGATACTGGCATAGATTTAGCATTTACGGCAGAGGTAGTTTTCATCAATTTCTGACAAGGGATTCAAAGTGTTCTTTTTTGGAAAGAGAGATATTGCTTTTCCTTATAAATGATTGACTATTTTGTGGTAGTAGTCTTTATTTATTTGGCTCTTATCATGAAGAATAGCAAACTTATTCAAAATCTCAGTACATCAAAAATATGTCAATACATAAAACATAAGTACTATTCCATAGTACAGTCTATGCAAAAAACTATGTTAATAAGATGTGAAGGTTGCACAGCTAAGAAGTCAGAAAACATAAATGATAAGATTCTAGCAGCCACATTAACTGAGCCACATTTCACATCCTCTATATTTTATGAAATGCCTTTGACAACATAAATCAGAAAGAGAAGGTGCTATATATGTGCAACATGGCTCAGTTAATGTTGCTTTTGGAACCTTAACATCTCTATTTTCTGACTAGAGAGTTTTTTAATCATGTAATCTTAGTAATTTTTTGCATTCTGCTTTTTATAGTTTCTCTTTTAAAAAAAGAGAGGAAAATTGCCTGTGCTAATAATGGTTTAGCTCATGTTGTTTTGATTTACGCTACAGTAAAAGGCGGTATATAGAGAGCACCTCATGAAAGGTACATATTTGATGCCACATATATTGCACTGACAACTGGTGTAATCATGCTGCTGTGCACTTTTTAAGGAAAAGGGGACTACAGGCACGCCTTTGAAGTCCCGTCCTCTGTCCTGCACGTTAACGGTAGTACAAGGTATGACTGCATTGCAGACTGCAGTGTATTGTAAAGATCCTTGAGCTACCTTTTTAAATGAACTGACTTGTGTACAAGAAGCAGTCTGTCTACAAGAGTATGGGTCTCCCTCTGACCTAATTCACCCTTCTATAGAGCACGGCAGTTCAGCCTAGCACGGCTTTTGGTGTAGGCTCCTTCCAATATCTGAGCTAGTTTGCAGATCTGTGTACTGCACTGCAGTCTTCAACATAGACATATATTTAATGACTCTGCAAAATCCGCTACCTTGCAAGTTCTGGAATGGGGACTATTGTGCAGTGACACAGAAACATGCTTTTTATCCTTTTGCTTCCGTGCTCTGGGTCACAGGGTGGACTGGTATCAAGGCCCAGTGTTAATATTTTTAAAGGCTCTTAATAAGATTTTAAAGTTCATACTTCAAAGTAAAGGCAAGCAGTCCTGGAAAGACAGTAACACAGGTGAACGTTGTGACCAATGTATTGTCAAAAGGTCAAAGCTAAGTGATAAGAAGTAATAGAATTTATACAATGTATCAATAAAATGCCTTAGCATCAGGATTTCTGATTTACCTCTGATTAACAGCCTTGGCATTAACACCCAGCTTTTTACTTGGTTTCCTTTTAGAATCTTTTTTTTGTCATTCAGTGAGAAGGACTTGTAGCCTTCATTACAGCTCTGCGTGCACAAGCACACTGGGGTTGGACATGGTGATTGGAGAGAGGAGACCATGCTGCACTAGCTGTGATAGAATCTTCCACTGAATGTGTGCCAGAGGATTTCCCTACGCTGTATAAGCATATTATATTTTTCTTCTTTCTGTAGTCCAGCTAAACATACAGGTGAAGACCCGGCCTTACATGAACTCGAAAGTTCTAGATAGAAAACAGGTTTGTTTTTTTTTTTTTAGGTACGTGAATGTCAGAGTGTTAGTTTTCCCATATAACTTTATATTCAAAAGGATGGCGAAATGCATGGTTTGAACTTTCAGGGGAGAATACTTAATGTTTTGGCAGAGGTCTGGCTCTGGAAATCTAAGACCAAAGCAGTAGATGTTTCAGAAAATCACAAGAGTTTTATTTGAAGGTTTGATGGGAACTGTGTGACATCTTGCTTTATTACGGAAGTGACCACTGTAAAATTAAGAGAGTTAAATTTGGCTATAACGTTTTGTTGACTGAAAGAATGTGCTGTTTTACTCGTGGTGTGAGGTACTATGTGGTGTTTGTTTAGTTGGCCTTCCGCCCCCCGAATCCCACTCACTATACATTTTGTATTCTAATTTTTATGTAATTAGTGTTACAGTCACTAGGAAAGCAGAATGTTACTGATGATAACATTGCTGAAGATGGTACTTGTTTCACAATGTTCAGGTCTGTTTCACTGTTTCTCAGCAAAGTAGCCCTTTGAATCAGGTAGTGTCAGCTTTTTTTCTGACTGCCACCTCTGCCTCTGGAGTTCAGCTTTTCTTGTCTCTGTAAGTAGGGCTTAGTGCTAATCAGGCCATACACACACACACACGAGTTTTGTATCGTGTCACTGTGGTTCAAGAGTTCTGGACTGTGCTGTTGCCTGCTACTAACATTATCCAAGGTCTGCCTTGCTTTTCGGGCACCAAATAGATTGCAGGAAGAAGCAATGACCGATGTTGTCAGGGTTTTTTCCATGTAGTGAGCATGTCGTGGTGACTGGCATGTTCAGGTGGGTCCCAGAGTGACTTGGCAGAGCTTTTTGTGATAGGGAACATGTAAAGTTTCTTCCATTATTGAGTGGATCTAGCCATTAGGATGGTTTAAAAGTGCAGTAGCGCATATTGTTGGTATTATTAGTGTACCTATTGCTGCTATTATTAGTGTACCTATGCTAACACACTAATTCTGTTACATTTTCATTTTAAAAATCATAATGTCTGTAGTGCTGTCTAATGATCCTTCTTCTTTGACATTAGTTATGGATTATGCATGCAAAAATTGCTTAAAACTTCCATTACTATCAAGGTATTACCTGGACAAAGAATGTCTGCCACAAGACCCCTTGTTCAAGCAAGAATTAAAGATAATGGGCTAAGTTATAGGTTTAATTGGATTTCTCCCACCTCTTCATTCTGTCTGCCAATTTTATTCCTCTTTTATTCTCATCCTTTCCTTGTTCGTGTTCAGAGTGGTTTAATCACTGATGGTCAGTCATACTTGTCCCAAAATAATGCTATTTGTACTGTGCAAGTCAGACAGGAGGCAAAGTAATTATTATAGGTTCTGTGCTTGCCTAGGAATAGATTCAAACTTGGGTCTGTTCTCTCTTGAACCATCCCAAGAATGTGTGCGTTACCACAGGCATGCTGAAGTTGCCCAAATTCTCATCTCCTGCGTTGCATGGCCAAAAAGAATGTGGGTGTAAGGGAGAAAGGGAGGGAGGGTTTACTTCATGAAGAAAGAGGATGCTTGGGTCATTCACTCCAAGTGTTGTAATTGGCTTCAGATTTGTTTTGTTCTGGGGAGATTTTAATTAAACTTTTTTATATGCTGTTTAATAAACATTTGTCCATAAGCGGTATCTTGTGATCCCCATCAGTAAAGCAGGAGGATTAGTTTGCATGTTGTTGTTTGTTATTTATTTAAATAGCCACAGAAATTATACTGAGTGTTCAGCTAAGGCAGCGGTGATGGGTCTCTGCACTAAAAAGTATAGCATCTGAAAGTACATGTAGCAGGATTATTGTTTCGGGTTTGTGGTTTTGGTTTGTTGTTGTTGTTGTTTCGGGTTTTGAGGTGTTTTTTTAACAGTTTGGATTGGGAGAATATGGAGGAAAATTTCAACATAAGGTCAGAAGAAGAGCCCAGTACCCTTTTTTACACCAGTGTCTGGAAGCTGATTGTTAGGGAAGACATTTGAGAAATTGGAGCAATCTCCTGGCTTCTGGCAATCAAGGTGTTATTGCCTCTTCAGGTTGCTTACATTTGTTACTTAGTACCTTGCAGACCAAATTTTCATTACTTTCTCACAGGACACAAATATGTATTGCAAAGAGGTGGTTAGAACATAGGCATGGCTGTATCAGGTTGGATCAAGGCTTCATGCAGCCCTATATCCTGCCTCCAGTAGAGGTTTTAATTAAGACGCCTAGAGAAGAGTCAGAACAAAGCAAGCATGCGATGCTTCCCCCAATACTCTCCAAGCCTCCAGCTATTTTCAGTTCAGGGACTTCCTGAGCCAGATGTGGCTCTATATATTTGGTAACCCTCAGAGGATTTATCTTCTGTGAACTTGTCCAGTCTTTGCTTGAGCCCACATAAGCTTTCAGCTTTCAAAACATCATTTGGCAAGGAGTTTCAAACATCTGCTACCTCTGTGACTAGAGAACCTCTTTCTCTCTTGTTTTGAATTTTGCTTCTACCAACTTCATTTAATGTCTCCTAATTGTTGTGTTGGACAAGATGGTTTTGCAGCTTTCTATCATATTCTTACTTCCTGGTGTCTTTTCCATACTCAGAGGGTTATAGCTTCCTTGTGTGGAAGCTGTTCCGTATCTTTGATCATTCTTGTTGCTTTTCTGTGAACCTTTGTGTTTGACCCTTCCTAATAAATCCAAGAAGTCTGTAGGGAGGGATTTTCCTTTACAAAAGCTGTGTTGGTGTTTCCTAATTCTGATCTTCATTCTTGTCTGTACTGATTTATCCAGAACAGTTATCAGTCCTTTATAGTCTTAAATTACTCAAATCTCTGCTTTTTTCTTTTTTTAAAAGCCATACTCCAATTTTGGCCTACCAAGGCACCTCCACGTTAGAGGTTGTGTACCATCATTAGTAATTCAGCTGTTTCATTCTTGAATTCATTTAGACCTCTGGGGTGATGCTGTATGGTCTTGAGCATTTCTCACCGTTCATTGGTCAGTTTGTTCCATGAGTAGTCCCATCAGATTCAGATGCATTCATAGAGTCCTTCACAAAGGAGGAGTCCAGCATGGGAACCTCCCAAAATTTTTTCCACAGTGCATACTAGTGCTAAAAATCTGTTAAGCTTCTCTGTGATGGCCCTGTTTTCTCTGAATCTCCTTTTATACCTTGATCATCATTTGGCACTTCAGACTCTCTGGCAGACCTCCTGCTCCTGATGTGTTTGAAGAAATGATTCATTACTCATTTGATTCCCTATCCTCGCTGTTCCTCCAGTTCTTTCTGGCCTGCCTTACTACATTTGAAGTGCCAGAGTTTACAGGAGTTTACAGTCTTTTCTGTTTTCTTCATTTGGACCTGGTGTTGGCTTATGGAAGGATGCCTTTTTGCTTTCTAGAAACCTGCGATGAGCCATGCTGAGGTCCCTTTGCTCTTCTCAAGTCTTTCTTAATAGGTGGTGAATATTGGTTCTGTGCTTTCCATGTGGTGGTTGTTAAGCAGCTTTGATGCTGCCAGTCAGATTTTATTTCTCGTAGCTGTCTGTTAGAGCTGCACTTGAACAAGCTTTCTCTTTTTTATGTAGTTACCTTTTTTTGAAGTTAAGCACAACAGTGGTAGACTCCTTGGTTTTCATTGCTCCTGTAGGGATGCTCAGTTTAACTGTGTTATGGTCACTGATGCATGGTGGTTCTGCATCTGTAGGACAGAGAAGTAGATGATTCCTGCTGCTCAGCTCTGAGCCAAAGGCAGGGGCTCCTCATGCAGGCTCCCTAACCAGCAGCCCCATGGAACCACCTTTTTGGCAGTTACCTGATACTTTCTTTGGTCTCTGCTTTGTAGTCTGCTTGCTCAGTCTACAGGGGAGGAGTTGAAATCTCCCTCTGTACAATCTTGCGTTGTGCCTTTGCTGATCTCGCTCGGTGTGCTGCTGTCGGTGTTGCCGTGGTCCCAGCACCCGCTCTTCCTGATCCGATCAAGCTCCAGACCTCTACTGCTTGGTGAGGTGGAGTTTTGTTTCGATTTGTTTCTAAACTCTATGTAGCATATAATGTTACTTCTTCGTTAGCTGTCTTCCCAATATATTTGTATTCTAGGATGATGGAAAATAGCGACCCACTAATTGTCTCCCTTCTACCAGATTTCTAATATGACTGCTGCTAGTGCCTTGGTATGAGGCTTGACATTCCAGTGATGCAGTTTTCCTTCTACTCCCCTGCTTTGTGTAGAAGGCAGTGTATTGTTGGATTTTCTTCTTGCCACCCTATTTACTCTGTAGTCATCTGTGCGTCTGTTTCCGTTCTTTGATTCTTCTCGGCATCTTCACTTGATGACCCAGAATCTCCATGTCATCATTTGTCATAGCAATGCTGTGCTTTTGAATCATGTGTTCTTCTAATCCCCTCTCTTCAGTTGAAAATTTCACTTTCTTGATCCTTAGGTACCAACAGCCTGGCTCCTATATTCAGGTGAGCTCCAGCCCTCCTCTACAAGTATCTTTATTCTAGAAATACTCTGCTGAGATCAGAATCTGATCTCTTGCTTTGTCACTGTCTTGCCAATGGAGCATTCAGATTCTCCTTTTCTTCTTCTTCTTTCCAGAAGCCCATATTTTGCTGTCAGGATCTCTTTCCTTTTCTTCCTGGTGTTACTGGGACCCAGATGGACCATAACATAGGTTTCTCCTCAGCATTTCCTAGGAACCAGTCCAGGCTCTGTGACCTTTGCAGCTGACGGGCAAATCACCATGTGGTCTTCTGTCAGATCCCAGACTCCAGCTGCCTGTTTGCCTGATGATATTCCAACACACCCTTTTTAGTTTGCATTATAACTGCCTCATTTATGCATCAGCAGGGAGAGGGTATTTGTCAAAAAGGGTTACTTTGGTCACAGAAGCATCTAACTGCCTGTGAAATGATGGTGAAGGAAATGGAAGCGCAAGCGAAGAGAAGAAGTGCAGAAGTGGGGTTACAGTGCTGACCTTAGGAGTTAGCAAGAAGTAGGATTACCAACTTCTGGCAGAAGTAATGGGAGCAGATCAAGTTGCGATAGCAAAAACAACCTATGCACATGTTTAAATTTGACTTTATATTGTTAATTATCACTTAGCATGTATTACTATATTGTTGAATAAATGTAGTAAGTTAACTTCAGGTAGAACAGGTATGTGTTTTCATACTGAGTAAACAGATTTATCAGTGTATCAAAGACTCGGTGGGAACAGTTCAGAGACCAAAGCATTTCAGGTGTGCTTGGGTATCTGAGACATTTGCTTAGGGCAGAGATATGCAACGGGAGATCCATTCTAGGAGGAAGAAGTCCTGTGTTGCATCTGTCATTCATCTGAAATGGTACTAAATACCAGTGTTTAGGGAAAAAACACAGGTACCTAAAATAGGGGCAATATAGACAATATCAGGAGCTTGTTGAAAATGTGCTCTTTCAGGTATCTCAAGAAAATGTCAGTGTGTATTGATACAAGGCTTATAGAGTAAACTGATGCAGAAAATTCCTCTGACTTTATAACTGACTTGCTTTTGGTTGTAACTTAAATTCTTAGGTTGTCTGGGTTTCTCAGTGCATGGTACATGTGCCGGTTTCTCTGTTAATAGGACCTGTAAAAGGTTATTCTATGTTGCACTGGTGTTTTGTTTTTATTTTTTTTTAAAGATTTATCTTAGTAGGGGGGGAGGAGACTTAGAGATTGAACTCGGCAAAAACAAACCTGCCAAGCCCCAAGTTTTTTTGTGTAAAGCTTAAACACACATGTATACCCAAAAGCTAAAAACCTGAGGGTTGTGGGCAAAACATTTCACAAGAATTAGTACTTTATTGTTCAAAAAAACCCCCACATTTCTCTTTCAGTGTCTATTTTAGAGTTGTGCCTTTTCTCCACAATTCTGCTCTTGGGTCAGTGCATCAGAATGATTCCTGTGTTGATTTGCCTCAGCAGTGTGCCTATGGAGAGCAAACATTTAAAATAACTGCTTGTATATTTTAAGGCTGGGCATTGTGAGATCATGATGTTTAGAAGCATAGCATTTTCCTTAGAAGCTCTTCCTGAAAAGGGTAACAGAGCACTCGGGCTTACTCCTCCTGCTCATGCAAGAGGATCTGAGGGCTTGCATTCACTGCTGAGTAAAAGAGTAGCACTGTTGGGTCAGGTGTTTGGCTGAGGATATCGCTTCTGATCAGGTTGCCATACAGATGTGACATAGCTTGATTTCATGTCCTCCTGCCTCAACTCATGCATTTGCTTTGCTTGGGTCTTCCAACAGATACCGCCTCAGTATGGTCAGCAAGGTGTAAGTGGCTACTGCCAGCAGGGCCAGCAGCCGTACTACAACCAGCAGCCGCAGCCTCCGCCTC
>JAVKLA010000081.1:29344314-29400371 GCA_034782735.1 Sagittarius serpentarius | reverse complement strand
CAGCCTCAGCATCTGCCACCCCAGGCACAATATCTGTCGCAGGCCCAGCAGAGGTACCAGGCTCAGCAGGTAAGCACTGTCCTCCACTACTGACAATCACCCTGGAGCTGGAAGTGTGAAAATGATCTGTGTGAAATGGAACAAAAGCCACCCGATCCTTTTTTGAGAGAACAGTGTTAAAAGCAAAATTAAACAAACACGGAGTAAGACGACATCCTTCTGAAAAGTCTTTGGGGAAATACATACAAATACATCTGCACACACTTTCGGGCTTTATTTTGTATCGGCTTTTTTGAAGAAAGCCAGTGTATCATACCCTAGCAACTATTAATTCTGTTTTTGAAAAGAATTAACAGTTTCTTGATCAGGTGTCAGTGGAGGCTGGAGGTTTTCCTAGCTTTTGTTTTGTTTTCCCCTCAGAAGACAGACGTTGAGAGCTCCTGCATCTAACATGGTCACTACTGGTTTGGTTTTCGTGTTATTTCATTTGAGGATAGATGAGTTCAAGGCATTTTGGAGCTGCTTTATTAAGGGAGCTTCTTAAGAGATATTACAGCTAATAATTTAAATGTTGGCAGTTTGCATATCTAGTTAGTGAAACTGCATAATTCAATATCCATTGCTGTTCTTGAATTGTGCTTTATATGTTAGCCATTAGAATTCATTTAAAGCGATTCTGTTTTTAACTAAGATCAGAAGTGATAGTGTATGGGTCTGCTTCCCAGAGCCTGAGAAACACCCAGATTTTAGATACTGAACAAAATGGATGTGCATAGCTGATGCAGCTGAACGTGTAGGCTCAGCTCTATCTGCAGTCTCAGCTCTGTTAATCACAGAGAGGTGATCTGGAAATGGAAGGATGAAACTAAAGCATGCTCACCATCCTGGGAAATCTAACAAAAGTGAGTTGCTCAAGACTGGGTATTAGCAGGAGCATCAGCACTTGCTGCAAATCACTGGGGAATTCTGTCAGGCATGGTTGATTAACATTTTGGGATAATGCTGGTGCAATGTAGAAATCTTAGCTTGAAATAAAAATAGTGTGTAAAGTAAACAAACAAAAGATGCCATAAGTAGCAATGATACAGGAGGCTCCCCTCCTTTGATTTTAAAATAAAGCTATGATAATTTCACTGTGTAATTACATGTTAATTTTTCTTCATCTACATTTTAAAATTCCATTGAGAATTAACTTTTTTTCATTAAAATGCTGGATGGTTTATGAAATAGAATTCTTAATTGTATCTATGATATTCTTGTAAATGTCACCACTTTCCATCTTTTGAATTATATGTAACTGCGACTTTAAAGATTGCAGTTGTGTCTTTAAATTTAATTTTCTCGCTTTTTACTTCGGCATTAAATGCGTGATTTCTCTATGACTTGAAAATGCTGTTCATAAGCATCTTGGTAAAGTCTTAGCAGATAAAGTCCTAGTAATAGAGCCTATGAGATAGAATAAAAACAGCTGCTCCGATGTCTACGTATCAACAGTTTGTAAAACCGAAATGGGGTTTTCTTGCTGCCTTGGACACCTCATCATATTTTAAATACTGTCAGTTGAATGGATTGAGTATTTTAGTTTAAAAAATACAAAAAACCCATACTAACTATACAGGACTTAGGAAATAACAAGATACTGATTTATCTGTTGATACATGTTCTAATTACATCATTTGCTATCATAGCCAGTAAAATAAGAGTTTCTGCAATGAAGTGAGGGGTATCATAGAAAAGGATAAAGGCAAAATGAGAGTAAAGCCTTCTGTATATTATGGACTTCAGAGAACTGTGATGAAGAGAAAGGCAGGGACAGATTCACAAGTAGAAGGTAACAGCCTCAATGTAGCCAAATTTTCTTTTCTGAGGATTTGAGGGTACATTGAAGGAGTGTCTAATCCAGGCTCCAAGGGTGATACAGGCATCTCAAGGTCAGTAGGCATTTTTGCCTGAATCTGCAAATTCAGATGATGCATTAGATCCTCACCAAGGCAGCCTTGCGGTTGGTAATCCTTAGTGTGAGAATCACACCTGAAATTCTTTGTGGTTTGTGAATGGCTGGTTGGTTATCCTGTTTTTCAGTAGTGGTCATCCTCTTAAGTTTTGAACTTTGATCCCAGGTTCTGAATTATACAGGCTTTTCCTGGAGTATTTGTGTGTAGATGAGACTACCTGATATAAATAATGAGGAGTCCTTAACACCTTGGGGCTTGCTCCTGTTCTTTTCCCTATCTCCAGATTAGTTCCATGGCTGCTTTTCCCCCTGTCATGGCTGCTTTTCCCCCTGTCTCAAGAAGGGTCATCAGGTGAACACCTCCTCTCTAATGTTTCTCTGTAAAACCTCACCACTGTGTTCTTTCCCGTTCTTTGGGAACTGCTAATCTAGAAAACAAAATTCCTAACACACCAAGTTGAACTCTATATTTTTGACACTTAAGCAACAGTGTTCTTTCTCTGCTGATGATGCGTAGTAGAGTTACCGTCAAGTGGTAACCGGTGTACAATACAAAAATTAATGCTAGGATAACAAAAAAAGTTGGGAGTATATGTCAAATTCTGCACTGAGACAAGAATTTAAAACTGTGCTTATTTAAGCATACATGTCTCTGCTTATATGAGACCGATTACCTTTTGAAAATAATTTAAAAACTGGGGTTTACTTGTTAAAATTTTAGCAAGAGAAAGAGGAGTAGGTATTCGTATAGTTTTAGGAGTTTTAAGGGTGGAGTTCACTGAATTTGATATATTGGGCAGCCATATGAAGAGAAAGCCCAAGGGAGATCTTACTGCTGTTTACAGCTACCAAATGGGAGGATATGAGAAAGAACAGAGCCAAGTTTACCTCAGAGGTGCACAATGGAAGAACAAGAGGCAGTGGGGACAGAGTGGGACAAGGGAAGTTGCAGCTTAGTAAAAGGGGAAAGAAAAAAAAAAAAACCCCACCAAAATTACCATGAGGATTTTCAAGCACAGGAAGGAGCCTAGACTGCAGTATCTGTCCTTGGAGATGCTCAAAATTCAACTAGACAAGGCCCCCAAACACCCTGTTCTTGCTAGCCTTGCTTTGAACTGGAGGTTTGACTACATGACCTCTCTCTGAAGTTCTCTGCAAACCTGTGTGATTCTGTGTTGCTGTGATTTAATATTGGCTTCACATATTCTAAATAGAATTTTAAAATAAACTATAAAATCATATAATACCTGTTGCACCAACTGGTGCATGTTTCTTATTTCTACTCTTGAAAATATCAGTACATCCTGTTTATATAATCCTGTCAGTTAGAAAACTGAGTTAGTCTGTCATACAGTCCATCATCATTTCTGTCTGTCGTCCTTAGTTTTGCTCTTTCTTTACAGCTTGCAAATGAATTCCCTCCATATTTTCTGTATTCATTAACCATTTTTGTCTTTGTATATCGATTTTGTTGCTTTTTGCACTCAACATTGGTGCAGAGTCCTAGTTTTGAATGGTCACATATGTTGAGGAACGTATGAAGTCGATTGTTTCAGGATGTCGGCCTCAAGAAGAGAAGCTGGCCTCTGCAGATGTTTTTGCCTCATGCTGGCTAGCCAGAATTAGGCGAAAACTTTAGACTACAAGTGTTTTTCCTGGAGAGCGTGGTTGGATCATGAAGCAAGAGAAGATCAGTCTAATAATATTGAAGTAGTTCACGGTAGCCCCAGCTGTGGATTAGGGTGTTGTTATTCTGGTTGTTCTCCAAGCACATAACAAAAAGGTGGTCTTTGCCCCAAAGAGTTTACAGGCTATTCTGTGCCTGACGGACTGGAAGCTGAACTTGCTTGTAGCAGGGGAGCAGCTGTGAGGGGAAGAAGTTTCTGTTCTGTTTTACAGTAAATAAGCCATCTCCCTGATTGCTGCCTTTGTGATGTGAGTGTGATTGAACTGGTTTTACTTCAGGATGGAGACGAGAGATGCCACATTGGAGAAGGGGGGCTCCTCAGTAATTTGCTGCCTTCTCCCTACTGTATTTTCTTTATTTCTGTTGTGGGTTTATGTCAGTCTGTTTTGGAGATTATAACGCTAAAAGTAGTGTTTATTCTGGATGGATGATGGACTTTTTCTTGCCACCACTTTCCTTTTATGTAAAACCCTGTAGTGTGATGTACTAGGTATTTTTATTATGGGAAGAAAACTAATAGAAAATTTCATACAGATAATGTTTTATTTTTGCTCTTTTAGGCATAATGTGAGTGAGCTTCTGCGGTCAGTTACAACTCTTAGTGTTGTGCCTTGGAATCTTCACTTCTCCTGTATTGTGCAAGTGTGAAGCCATTGCTCCTTTTCCTTGACTCACTTGAATTCAATATGCAATCTTGTCAATGAAAGTAAACAGATAAAATAATTTCTGGGACTGTTCCAGTGACTTGTGACGTTCCATTCTTCTAATAAGCATAGAGGGGAAGGAGGAGAATGGGATTTATTTGAATGTCTGAACTGTAAATAGTTTAGATCTTTGTTATATTGATGGCACGGTGGGCAGAAAGGGTGTTTCATAAGAGGTAATTTGGTAGTAATACTGGCATAGTAAACTATAAAGCCATATTGTAAGCCAGCATCAGTCATCCCCTCTTCATATCAGGAGCCTGCTGTGTAAAAACCATTAAAGGAAGAGCTTTGTTTTAAGCAAATTTATTGCAGTAGCAGATTCATTGATCATTAGATACTGCCAGTAGATGTAGATACTGCCTTGCTTTTTTTTTTTTTTTAAACTTCTTTTTACCTTTACTGCTCTTCAAAAGAAAAAAGAGAAAGATGTGCTACACTACTACAGTGTTGCCCTTGGCAGGGTTTTTCATCTTGAAATGGCATAGAAATGAATAAATGCTTCAGTTGTTTTTGCAGTTTTAAATCTTTTGTCATAAGTAGAAGTGATATTTTGCTCAAGAATGTCATGTAATTGCAAACTTAAACTGTCATCATTAAAGATTATTTTGTTAAGATAGCATGATGTATATTTTGGGTTATTATGCTTTCTAACTGGCTTTTAAACAGCCATGTTTATATATTTTCTTGTTTTATGTAGCATGTGTTCATATGTATCGAGATAGGATCGTGCCTTTGAGGTTTATTGTGTTATTTTGAGTTGGGACCATATCGCTTTTTGACAGATGAAATGGATCTGCAAAATAATTACAGTCTCACTCTTGGTTAAACAAAAATAGTGATTTTATTCTACACCTACTGCTGTTATCCTGAAGTCATCCTTTGTTTTGTGTGTTCGTGGAACTTTTCCACTTGCAAGTTTCCAGAACAGAATGGGATTATGCTGATCCCTTTTCTCACTTGCAGGCATGAGATTAAAAGGGGAAGAAAGTGTGGCATGTCCTTGAGGTGGGGGCATGTGTGCGCACTTTTCTGGGGCCTTGGTCCTTCTTTAACAGTGTGCGCCAAGAGGCTCTGTGTGTTTGTTTTACATCATTCGCTTGTGGTCGCTATGATTTTATTTTTTTTAAATGCCGTAAAGGAATAGTCAGGTAGTTAAGGCTCAGTCTTTAGTCTGTTTTTATTTAAAAGGAGAAAATGTTTTATAAACAAACAAACAAGACACCCTCACTGTCAGGTTTTATTCAAGTGTTCTAAAAGCTGGCCAAAACCTTGTCCCCCCTGCCCCCCCAGTATAATACCTTACCTAGTGACAAGACCTACTGATCTTGGTGAGATTTTTTTTCCCAACACAAATTGCTGTAGAACAAATAAAAGTAAACTAACTAGTGGGTTGTTTTTTTTTTCTGAGAGTGGGCCAAGGGGACGAACGCGGTTCAGGCCAGTAAGAAATCATGAATTGTTTTGGTAGTCCCAGGTAGACGGGCGTGCAAAGCAGGAAGGCAGCGCCAGTGATGAGATGGGGGGCACTTCTGCTGACGCCTCGGTCGGTGTCTCTGGGCAGAGGGCTGGGGACCACTTGCACTCCTGCAAGGGGCTGGGGCTTCTCCCCCTTTCCCCAAACCAGGATCAGTGGAGGCCATACATTTCAGGTTTGTTCCTGAACTGGTGACAATGGTTTGAACTAGTCTCAGTCACAAGCCTGAGGCGATGATGAGAATGTTCTTGCGCAGACATCTGTTTCTAGTATTGAGTCAGTGCAAGGTAGGACAGATAAAACATTACCCGATTTGAAACAGTCTTTGAAAATGTGAACAAAATGTGAAACTAATTAATCTGTTTTCATGTCCAAGCTGTATGACTGTCATGAAAACAGAACAAATTGTATTGTGGCAAAATGCATCAAATTATTAAAGTGATTTTGGTATAATGAGGATGAAGTCTTGTGTTTAAATTCGATGTGAGCTGCTAAAGTTCTTTTAACAGTGTAATAAGCAGCATGTTAATTAACGTTGTCAAGCGTTTTTGGGGTGTAACACTGTATAAAAATACTGTTGTTGTAAGTTAGGAGTAGTTGTGTTACATGCAAATACCAATTTCATTAGTAAGTAATACAGGCAATCCTTGATGAGTCCAAATCTAAGTTTTATACCTCAGTGCAATTACTCTTTTTAATAAAATCTTCACTCTTAAGTTACTAAAATTAGCAGTCAACTGTACTGTAGTTGAGTCTCAAATCCTGCAGAATTTAATTTAAACTTCTTAAAGAAGTAACATATAGCTGCCCACGGTTTAAAAGTTGTAATAAAAATCGTTTGTCCTTCTGTCCTCTTAACTCTTGTGTCTGTAATCATCTACCACTAGATGAATGGTTGCACTTAATATTTGTTGTGTTATGAACCACAGGAAATCTGGGAAAGAACAAGCTTGTATGTTAATCTGACATTTGCTGCCAGGCATATAGGAAAGCATTCTTTGTGGAAGTTGGCTATTACAGTTATGTGAGAACTCATAATCAGATTTAATGTTCAGAAGAGATTGTTGCCTGCCATCATCAGCACTGGCTGACACTGCTACTTGTGTATCATAAATCCTTCGTAGCTTCTGTCGTCTCAGCAACAGAGCTGCGTAGTGCCCAGTTCACACTGTCTTGAAATGCTGGGCTTGTTTTTAGCTTAGAAGCAATTCTTTGCTTTCCAGGGTGAAGATGTACAAGGGAGAAGTGATTCCTTTAAACCATTCAACCCCAGATTTGTGGCACGAAGAACTTTTGCTTCTGAGGTGTGCTTGTTCGTTGGCTTTTAGAAATCAGGGCTGCTCGTATGTAGTGCACAGACACTTGCCTAACAAGAAAGTGCCTGGGTGAAAATTCTCATACAGATAAATGTCCTTCTGTCAGCTTTTCCAGCCTCCTTTTTGTGAGACCTGAAATTGGAGACAAGGAAAAACAACAGTCTTAACTTTTTATGAAGGCATCAGTTTTGGTATGCTGAACCTTTTGTTGCCAGCCTACTTCAGAGAGACCAGATAGATACCAAAAGGCAGAATGCGACCGTGACTTTTTTGCATCTGTAATAAAGCTTGGCTGGGGCTTGGGGGAGGAGGGAAGGGGAGCAGGCTTTCAGCAATTGGCTTCCAAACTCACATACCAAAACTTAAATCTTGGCTTCTAGACAAGCCACCAGTGACCAGCACTTCTGAAAGGCAGTTGTCACCTTACCTTGCTGAACACTGAAGTGATTTAAAAACAAACAAACTGTTGAAATACTTAAGAACCGTACTGATCTTGTGCATAAAACTAATTTATCCTTTTTGAGCCTTTCTTAAGCACACGATGTTTTCAGGAAGGGCAAATGAGGTTTGGACCTGTGTAGGTTCAATGAACACTGAACTGACTGAAGTCTTTGCCAGTTAGATTTCTGCTTTTATGAAGTCTTATTTCATAATCGTGATGCTGCTATAATAGCAAGTAAGTGTTAAGCATATGGCTGTTTATCTGTATGGTGGAGGTTACTTACTCATCTCGGGAGTTCAGTGAAACCATGACTCCTGTTGTGCTACATCTTTTCCCAGTAGTGGGAATAGCTGATTATTGTCCAGTTGGGGAATGCTCTCTTAGCTCGGCATTGCTTATATCATTCCAGGAAATGTGTCAAACCTTTCTCTCGTTCCCTCAGTGATTTATATCTGTATTTATAAGATTATAATAGGTGCTAGCTTGTCAGACTTGGAGAATGATCTTCCAGAGCAGCTAGCAGGAATAGAGTCAGGTAGAAAAGGCGAGGATAATTGTCTGTAAACTCATACCTGAGCACGAACACAGAATTGAGGGCATAGCACAGCGCAGCACTCAGAGCAGTGCAAGCTTATTTTTGCTGAAGGTGTGTTGACCAAACCCAAAAAGTGCATTCAGATTTTGAGAAAACTGTCGTGGCCCTGTTATTTTAAAGCGACTGTTTACAGACATGGTGATCAATTTAGCCGAATAAAAATCAACTCCAGTCTATTATGTCTGAAACCTTTAAAGTTAGCATGTATAATTACCACTTACACAT
Organism: Sagittarius serpentarius; assembly: GCA_034782735.1. Classification (NCBI taxonomy): domain Eukaryota; kingdom Metazoa; phylum Chordata; class Aves; order Accipitriformes; family Sagittariidae; genus Sagittarius; species Sagittarius serpentarius. The sequence goes on along the minus strand of JAVKLA010000081.1, from coordinate 29,391,971 downwards.
ATCTGTCTTGGTAGTAACTTGGATTTGTTAGGTGATATTACTGGGAAAGGAGAAGTATTTTATCTTGCAAAGTGGTACTACTGTCTATGTATAAAATGTAGCAAGCTTGTTAATGCTTCTGTTTTATAATCTTCCAAAGGGCTGTCGATGAAAGTATTTGTTTGCCTCTGTGGTGCCTTAACAATTGTATGACACCTTCAGTTTAAAGTTCCCTCATTGTAGTTAAACATTTTCGCAGACTGTATGTTCTTTTGCTGTGTTCATCTATTAATGGTTTTCTGCCGAAAGTAGGCTTTTCTGTTTGTAGTTTGAAGGAGGAATTTTGAAGGTCGGCTTTCTTCTCCTGAGAAACCAGCAAGTGCACCTCTTCAGGCATCTGCTGCTGATGGGGGTTTGATGATATCTGGCCAGATAGTCAGAGGAGATGGGTCAGAGCGCACTGCAAACCTGTTTGGCAGGAACGTCCGTGACCACCTGTACCCTGCTGTGGTTTTTAATTTTATTCCCGTGTTTTTGTATCTTTCTAAACCTAGTAGACGTATCGCAACTCTTGTGCTTGTAAGATGAGCAATGCAGAAAGGCCTGAGTCTCCGTGAGTTTTTTCATGTACTAAAATGAAGTTAGCATACAGTATCATAAAGAAACTCTGACAATAAGAGCCTCCTTTCAGCTAAATTGGAAAGAGGGAAAATGTAGTCGGGTGGCAAAAGGGAAGTCCTGTTTTGCTGCTTTATTTTTAGGTGGTCAGTTGCTTACATGCAATCAGTTTGTAGATTCGGTGGGCAATGTCCCATGTCTGTAACAAAAATCTCTGCAAAGCATTATAGTGTAAAAGGTGGGGATGCCGAATCACTTTTTGAAACTAAAAGCTTCGGTGTATATAAGTAAATAATCCTGAAAGGAAACATTTTACATCTCAGCTACAAAAACTGTGTAAAAAATCTGTCATGGATTTAGTATGTTATGCTTAGAGAAAAGTCTTTTTCATGAGTTTAGAAATACAGTAAGATACACGTGTTCAAATGTATTTCTCAAAGTTCTCAAATCAGTGGTTTGGCTTTGATCCACAAAGTATTATTATTGTTGTTATGATGGTGGTGGTATTTAAAGTTTCTAAATTCTTATTTCTCTCAGTATTTAAATCACAGAAGGTTAATTAAAGCAGTTCTTTATTCTGCGATTGCTTGGGAATATTAACCTTGCAAAGCCTGCATTAAGTCAGTGAAGTGATAGAATTGCATTTGCTTTATAAAATAACTTTACAAGAGCAAAGACAAAGCCATTTATAGTTCAGTGCCATTAATTGCTTGGCATTTAGATATTAGCGTAGGAGTCAATTAATTAACTTGATAGTAAAACTATTGGAATGCAGGCTGATAAAACTATTTTGTTTCAGGAGATTAGTGATGATAACTATTGTTGCTCCCCTTACCTCTCTCCTTATTGCACAATGATGATTTTCTTTACTATTATTCTGAGAGCAAAATTAATATCCCAGAAATAATTTTGTCTGTACCTTTGAAATTTAGCAGTAAGTTAAAGAGTAGCGAGTTTATCAGAAGATACCTGATCATGTAATAGTCATTTACTTTATGATCCATTAATCTGATGGCTGTTCATAGACAAAGTTGTCTACACAAATGTTTTAGAATATAAACGCACAAATCCTGTTTAAGAAAAATTTTAAAATTCAAATAGTATTATGGATTAAGTGAGAAAGTTGTAAAGTCTGAAAAGTACTAATAAATCTGAGTGGGTTTTCTGTTTTATTTTCTGAGTTTTTTTTTTTTTTAGTTCTGTATAAGCAGTATATATTCCAAATTTCAGTGGTCTTGTAAATTACACCTCATGGCCACTTGCAGTACAGCAGTATTCTCTTATGGCCTTTAAATTAACATACATTATTTTCCTCAGAGGTAGCGAAAATAAGTTTGTTAATATTTCCTGGCATAAAATTTACCAGTGTAGGTTTTTTTTGGCTGCCCATATTTTCTTTAATAATTGAAGATGTTCAGTGTACATATATTTAGTTCTATTTTCTGTATTTTAAATTGGCATTTTGTTGTTGAGACAATATATTATCTTGAATATAGGTCAGCATATATTTTATACGTATTCGTTATCCTTTCTAGTATTTCCCTTTTATTGCATTTCTCTCCTACGGTAGTAGGATTTAGAATAGATTTTGGAGCGTGCAGCTGAAATCTTAGAGCGTTTTAGTTGTTGTAGTCAGGTATGGACAACAAAGAATGAAATAGCAAAGTCAAAGTAAATAAGATACCACTTAAAAAATGAGTTTACCTTTACATGTTGACAAAACTGCTTGGTGTTTTTGTTGCGGGAGAGAGGAGAACAACTGTTGGTCTTGGTGAGCTGTCCCTCAATAAATCAAGCTCTGCAAGAGCACAGCCTCTCTCTTCATGTCTTCCTCGTGCTTTTCCCTGATTGCCAAGTACCCATCTCAGGTATCTTCCACATGCATGTTTTTAGGTAGACAATTAAATAACTACCTATATGTGTTTGGGTTTTGGGTGTCTGCCTGCAGAATTCATAAAGATCGTGCTCCTTCACCCTCACAAAAAAGGAGAGGTTTATTGTTGCTTTATTACCTAGCTATCCTTTACCAACCTTTGATCAAAGTCACTGTTTTTTCATTGCTGTATTAAAGAGTAGTCAGTGGTCTAGGCTCAGACTTTTAAGTTTTCATCACTTCTTTCACTTGTTCTCCATCCCGCTACACCCTCCTCCCACTACTCCCAATACCAGCCTAGTTGGGAATACTTTCTTTTGAAAAAATTGTGGTTGTGGTGATGGTGGTAAAGGCTTTTCTACCTCAATGATTAAAGAAATCGTTTGCTGCTGTTGGTTTAAACTGTTGTATTTGTGCAGTACATTGAATTGCTTCTGTTGGTGGGTGCTTCCTTCTGGAAATTATTATTCTCTTTCCACTGCTTGGATGAAGATATTTTTCCACCTGGTGGCTGGATTTAAAGATTGTTGCATAGATAGTCTGAGTCCTCACAGACTGCAGAGAAAGAGAGGGTGGTAATGCAGCTTGTTTTCTCCCTCCAGTAGCCCCAAATGTAACACGCTAACCCTCTCACATACTGAAAAATTAGGTTAACCAAAACAGTAGAGACCAGCTGAGAAAACCTTTACCAGAATTATTACAGACTTCTCTGCATCTGAGCTTCAATGAGCAACTGACGTCATCTACCTGGACTTGTACAAAGCATTTGACACTGCACAACGTCCTTGTCTGTACACTGCAGAGACATAGATTTGACTGGATGGATAAAGAAGTGGCTGGATGGTCACACTCAAGAGTTGCAGTCAACAGCTCAATGTCCAAGTGGATAGCAATGACAAGTGGCATTCCTCAGGGGTCAGTATTGGGACCAGCAGTGTTTAACATCCTTGTTGGTGACATGGACACTGGGACTGAGTGCACCATACCAAGCTGTGTGGTGTGGTTGACACACTGGAGGGAAGGGATTCTGTCCAGAGGGACCTTGGTAGGCTTGAGAGGTGGGCCGGTGCGAACCTTATGAAGTTCAACAAGGCCAAGTGTAAGATCCTGCACGTGGGTTGGGACAATCCCAAGCACAAATACAGGCTGGGCGATGAGTGGATTGAGAGCAGCCCTGAGGAGAAGGACTTGGAGGTGTTGGTTGACGAGAAGCTCAACACAACCTGGCAACGTGCGCTTGCAGCCCAGAAAGCCAGCCGTATCCTGGGCTGCATCAAAAGCAGCGTGACCAGCAGGTCGAGGGAGGTGGTTCTCCCTCTCTACTCCACTCTCATGAGACCCCACCTGGAGTACTGCGTTCAGCTCTGGGGCCTCCAACATAAGAAGCACATGGACCTGTTGGAGCAAGTCCAGAGAAGGGCCACAAAGATGATCAGAGGGCTGGAGCACCTCTCCTGTGGGGACAGGCTGAGAGACTTTGGGTTGTTCAACCTGGAGAAGAGAAGGGGCTAGGGAGACCTTATAGCAGCCTTCCACTACCCAAAGGGGGCCTACAAGAAAGCAGGAGAGGGATTTTTTATGAGGGCCTGTAGTGATAGGATGAGGGGTAATGGCTTAAAACTGAAAGAGGGTAGATTTAGATTAGATGTCAGGAAGAAGTTCATCACTGTGCGGGTGGTGAGGCACTGGCACAGGTTGCCCAGAGAGCCTGTGGATGCCCCATCCCTGGCAGTGGTCAAGGCCAGCTTGGATGGGGCTTGGAGCGACCTGGTCTAGTGGAAGGTATCCCGGCCTACAGCAGGGGGCTTGGAACTAGGTGATCTTTAAGGTCCCTTCCAACCCAAACCATTCTATGATTCCTTCTCCTTCTCATGGAGAGACCTCCATGGTAAAGTATTAGGGAATAAGTTAACAGGTGTCAGTAGACTGTGATATAAATGTTGTCTGTAACATAATATAGCTTTATATTGGGGGGGGTGTAGGAAACAAACCCACAAAACAAACCTCACCATTCTGGGTTTGGTTTTTTTTGTTTGTTTGGTTTTGGTTTTTTATGCGACCTCAGTGATGTTTTGGGTGTTGCTTGCGACCCGTCCTCAGAGATCTGCGGGTTTTCATGAGCCTTTAGATGAAGTCCTGGCTTTTAGCTCAAAGCACAGTTACAGACGTGCCCCCAAGAAAACGCTGAAGAAACGTTTCCCGGTCTCAAGTGAAAAAGTGGGTACCTAGCTCGATTAGCCTAGAGGTAGCAGCTGCTCTCGGTGCAGCTTTTCTCTTTATTCTGTAAGCTGGCTTCAGGCTTTCAGCTCTGCTGTAAGCTGCAGGCAGTGCTCTGACCTCGTTTCTGCCAGCGAGCCTGTATGCTTGGGAGAGCTTCCTCGGCGGCAGCAGGCAGTCTGGGGCAGGCTGCTGCCCTCTGGGGCACGGAGCCCCCCACCTCCTGGCTTCTGCAGCAGCCGAGTTGAAAGAAATGGCAGGTTTTAAATCCTGCCCCTCTCGTGCATTTTGTTGGGTTTAGCTCTTCCTTCGGGGAGCAGAGCTGTTTCTCAGCCCAGCTTCGCGTCTCGGGTTTGCCGAAGAGATGCGTTCCTCCCGGAGTCTTAGGAAGGACTAGTGTGGCAGGGCAGGACGCTGGATGGCACAGAAATCTGTAAGTCATCACATTAATGTGGTAGTCTGTCCCAAGTGACTATAAAGAATAGGACATGTAAAAACTGCCAGGGCTCTTTTTTAATACAGCTTTGTCAGTGAAAGGATGGGCAGGGAGAGGAAGGAGTGGGTGTAGAAAATGAAAGCATGGTTGGACTGCCCAGCCTTGTAGGGTTTTCTAGGAAAAGTCCAAAAAACGAGAAACATGGGAAAAGTAATGGAAATAAAATGCCCTTTTTTACCCCTTATTTCCAAGTGATGTTTCTCAGATTACCTCTTCAGGTTCTCTCTCATCTCTTCATTCGCACTGGAACTTTGCGTCTGTAGAACAAAGAAACTATCTTTTTTGCCTGTAAATGAAGAACTGACAGCTGTTTATCAGGCTGTGCAGTATGCAACAGTCACATTTTAATATGAACATCAAACTCGCCTATTTTTTTCATGTGGCATGTTACAAAGTATGAGAGAAGAAAACTAGAAGTGTCTTGTTTCTGATTAAATCCACTATTGATATGCTCTGTGATCCATGGAATGCAATAGTGGCGGAAAGAGAATAGCAAGATAAGGGTTTCTGAGAATTATTTCATTTTGGAGCTCTTCCTGCATCAGTTGCTTAACGTGGCTCCTGGAGGCCATATAGATGAGACACATGTGAAAATGGACTAGAGCATTTAGGAAGAGAGACCCTTCTCTCTTGCTAGTTGGCTCAGATTACCTGATAGGTGACTAGAAGCTATGCTGTCCAAACAAAGTGTTCTTCGTGTAAGATGTGGGGGACTTTTTTTGACCCTGTCTGCATTTAAAACGCTTTTAGTCTATTCTCCAGGGGAAAACCTTCCATAGTGAGGTAGTTTGAGTTTCTAATAAGTTCCTAAGAGTTTTGATGGACTGAGCCTTAATAATATATTTGCTTACCTAAATTAACTGTCTTTTGCATCACTTGCTACACAAAGTAGATTTTTTCCTTTCCCCTCCAGTGTCTTAAGACTTAACTTAGTTGTTATTCTGTGATAATTGGGATCCTGAAGGGAGAAAATGGTGTTCCCATTGTAGATTTTTTTTTTTTTTAATTAGCTTAAAAGAGATCTAGGAAATAGTAAGTTTTTGAATGAAACAGAAGATATCTTGGAAGGGAAGGTATTAATAGCATTAAAGAAGATGAGATGTCTTACTGACAATGACTGGTCTACACCTGAGGCATCCAAACTGGCTGATTTTCCAAATTTCTCCAGGTACATGGTAGGATTTTTCTCTGAGGAGTTAGGTGTGATTTCTGGATGAATCACCTCCTTTTGGAAAAGGAAAGGACTATTTTGCTTTGGCACTTCTCTGAAGCTCTTGATTCCCTATAGTACCTGTACTGAAGACGAAGACTGAAATTAACCTGGTAAGGGAAAGTATCCTCTTTGTTTCTGAGGGCACAATCCTGCCCTGGCTTGACTGCGGGGAAATAATAACCACTTGAAAGAAGAGCAGTTGCTGCTTGTCAGCTCCACTGAAGCAACAGTCAACAAATAGCATCAGCATGTTGAGGTAGATGCCAGCCTGTTGCTTGCTGTACTTCAAGACAGCTGCTTTCCTTGTTTCTGTTCAGACTGCTGTGGTGGTGGTAGGGGGGTTGGCTTGAAATGATTGACATTCTGGTTATGAGCAGGATTTATTCACTTCATCACGTAAACACAGACCAGCATGTTGAAGAGGATTACCAGACTGCACTGGTAATCCACCATCAGTGGTTAGCACTCTTTTTTGTTGGTGTAATAGGTGCTGGGACCTACCAAACAACTTTTTTTCCTGCAATCACCTGTTCTCTTTGTGCAGTAACAGACTTGCTTCTGGTTTGTGCATAATGCTCTCCAGCTGCAAGATACCAATTTCCTTTTCTTTGAGGCTTTAGGGGTTTTTGTTTATTTTGTTTTTTCCATTTCTGATTCATAAAATTCAAGACATGTATATGCATTTGTTCTTGACCCAGGATCTTCTGCAGGAGTCCATCTACATCCTGCAGGACCTCTGCAGACCATCTGCCCAAGATTCAGGCAAACCTCTCTGCTCGTTTGTCTTTAGTGGATTGTTGCCCACAGGGCTGCATTCTGTTGGCTGCCTGCGTGAGACTCTGTGTTGCCTGTGCCCCTGGGCATAACATTTTTTCTGAGTGCAGCCTTACCTACAGTATTCCTCTACCAGGTTGGCTGTCCTTTGTTGTCAGTTTTGTGCTGCCAGAGAGTGTACAACTTCGGAGGTGACATGTTAGGTATTAAGGCTGGGCTAGAAGTTGGCTGTATAGGGATATGTCACCATTCTGGTAAGTAAATTTTTTTTTTTTTTTAATTGTAGCTTTTTACTGCAGAAGGTGGAAAGAGAGGAAATGTGTCGGTATGTATTTACCCACACAGAATGAACAGATACTTGGCTAAGTGATAACAAGGAATGTCCTTCTATAGCGCCTAACATATCACTTGCCTTCTTTCTGTTCTACAGTATTCCTTCAGAGATGAGCAAAATAATCTTGTATTGTAGGGCTGTATGTTCCTCTTGGCTGCTGCACTGGGTCCTGACTTTGAGTCTCAAGTTGTCTCGGGGAGGGGGCAATACCATTTGCTTTCAATTTTGCTGTTGTCACATTGCTGTAGAATTCACTGCTCTGACACTTGAAGACTTCTAAGGATTAGCCAACTGAATCAAGAACATGAGCTAAAATAGTTTTTAATGAGTTTTTCAAATTGAAGTCTAGTATACTATTTTCCATAAAGTATTTTACTTCTATTTAACCATCATGGTACTTATCTTCCTGGGTGGTCATGTTATCCCTCTGAAATTACTGCGTAGAAGTGGATGAAGCCTGAATGATACTTCTCACCCAGCCCTTCTTCAAATGTGGTTTCCCCCAAACAGTAATGTTTTCACTATGCTTTCATTTTCCATTTAAAATAATTTAAACTATTTAATGACTAGATCTTATCTTTTTCGGTAGAACTTGTAACAAATGTGCATTTCATCTACATGGTTTCAAGCATTATCAGCACTATATTCATTCAGGTTTGCAGAGAACACGTAAATGTGGACAGACTTTCTTGTATTAAACTAGGTCCAGCTAGAGATTGAAAGCATGACGCTAGTTAGCATTGCACATCCAAAGGGAAAAGGTTGTCTGTCTGCGGCCTGCTCCAAAGGGGTTGCAGTGCAGTTGACTTGGGCTGCAGTATGGTGGCTGGTGGAGCTGGCGTCGTGGCTGGCTGCTGCCAGAGGAGGGAAGTTTCCTTCCTCCCTTTGGTCACCCAACCCTTCTCGGGGCCAGCTCTGCTCAGTAATCCATGATAAAGTTGGGGGGAAAAGGGTTACTTTTCTGGCAAGTTTTAAGTTGCACCATTTCTCAAAGTGGTCTAATAAAGACCGCTAATGCAAACCAAGCAGGGGTCTGTCCAGCTGCAAGAATTGTGGGAAGCAGGAACAAGGGGCTTTTGACTTTCTTGCATGCTGGTGCATTGGCTCACTTGGTCGCTTTAAACCTCTGTGTTAGGGAAATCCCACACCAGAATTAGAGACTTGAAAAGTTTGTAGGATGAATACAGTAACAGAGAGTAAGAGGGAAGAAAATACCGTTTTCTCCCTTACTCCTCAGACTACACACATCTTGAGCTCCATCCATATACCACAGTTTGCAGAGCAAGCTGAAAGCGTACGTGAATAGGAGGTAAATAACTAGTCCCGGCTTTGTGGATGATAAGCAATCGGTTATTATTATTATTACCCAAATATAATAATTGTATATGGATTGATTTCTGAACAGCTTACCCAATACATAGGTTTTAGGCTGTATATATGTAGGCATAGTCCCTTTTATTTTGTCTACCGGTTTCACAGTATAAATGTTTTTTGAAAAGTCTAAAAAGTCTAAACTTCAGCTATTTTGAGAATACGTTTATGAATTGCTGATTATTTGTCCCTGTGCCTTTTCTAAAATCTGATGGGAGAAACCCTGGTTTTACTTATTTTACAACTTAGTTGACAGTTTGTGCTATAACAGCTATGATATGATTGGGTTTGTGCCAAGTTGGGAGGTTTTGAGTCGAAATTTGTAGCCTTCTGCTTATAAAAGCCTGGATGTCTCTCTTACACACATGCTCTTCTTCTATGGGAGGAAGTATTTTCTGTGATTCAGAAAATCATAGGCTTTGCTTTGAAAGCTGATGTCATTAATGGATGAAATATTGGGAGGCAAAAAATAAATCGGGGATCCCAGGAGAAGATTGAGCCCAAGTATCAACTGGGGACTCCTCAGCCATGACTGTAGCACAACACACAATAACATGTTCCTTTTCTCCTTGTTTCCTCTGTTCAGTCCTCAATAAATCCATTCCTAGATGTTAGAAAGAAAAATGACCTTTCAAAACTGAAAGTGAGAATTGCCAATTTCATGCATTTTTTCAGTGACGGACAATTTACCCTAATACTTCTGTGCTTATTTCTTACTTATCTCTCAAAATCTGTTGTATCTATGCTGCAATATGCTGTATGTTAACAAAATTTCCTAATGCAGAACTGAAGAAAGGCAGTAGGGGTTTTCTGTCCTGTTTTTCAGTGGAGATGATACTTAGCACTATTTTGGTTATGAAGCCAGCCTCTTAGTGTAATATGCTATTATTTAATCGTCATTATATTTAGTATGTAAATGGACTGTTTTTATTGGACAACACATATGTATAAACACATAAAATTATACACATAGCCCCATACATATTTCATCTGGGAGATTCCCATGCCTGCAACTTACTGAGAGCAAACTGTTTCTTTATTTCTCAAGAGCCGCTTTCCAAGTTTCCAGTGATCCAAGTATCTAAATGGCTTTTTATGGAGAATGTAAGAAAGAGTATGTGATCTTAGTCCCATTTGGAGTGCACAGGTATCTACATCATAACAAACACGGATGTCTGCAGTATTTGTTTCCAAACCTCATCTAGAATTGAGCAAATGGATTTGATTTTTCCACAGTCAGAAAGGAAAGCGAAAGCGCTATGAAAATGGTGCATTTAAAAAGACAAATTGTGTCATGTCTGGGGTTTTTGATGTGCTCTTCAGCGTGTGGAAAGACATTTCATAGACAGTCTTCAAATACCCAGGTAAAAGTAAATTCCATTCAAGATGCAGTATTTCTCAAGAGAAGGCATGCTGTCTCTTCCCTCTCCTGCTCTCATCCCTCTGGAAATTTCAGTAGGAAGCGAGGTTAAAATCTTGCAAACATGTGGGAAAAACCGTGCTTGGTACTTTGTAAGGAATTAATGGCTCTTGATTTTTCAAAATATAAACCATGTTTTTCTTGCCAGAAAAATCCTGTAGTGTCTGTTTGGAAAAAGGAACAATTGTGTTTCTAAAATGACGTCTCCTAAATTGAATATTCCATTTATCCTTTTTCACCACTCTTGGTATTTCTGGGTGTTTTGTTGTTGTTGTTTTAACAAGTGGTTCTTATTTGGTGTATTTTTTTAAGAATTAGGGAGAAAAGAGTCGGAACGCTGGACTGGAAGTTGAAATCTGGGGTTGCTGGGTTTATTAGATGCCTGTGCAGTGACAACCCCTAGCATGCATGTGCGTGAGAGTGTGTGTGTGTGTATGTGCGTGCGCATTTCTAAATAAAAAGGAAAGCAGAGGTTTGCTCATTTGTTTGCCTATTGTGAAGCTGTCCTGCACCTTTCTACTCCTTTGTACTGGGGTGAAGGCTGCTGAATGGAGGCCTTGTGCCATTTGTTGATTTTAAACCTCACTGTTAATCCACAGGAACCTGCTGGTGTGCGCAGCAGGAGAGCTGTGTGACAAGTGGAAATCTGGGAGGGGGGGAGCGCGGGGGGTCACAGGGGATAATAATCATTCAGCCATCAGCCTTTGTCACCCTTAAGCCTAATTGTTACCCTCTGCTGGTAACCACATTGAAGTGCTGGCCTTTTAAGTGTTTCTTGATTTTACTTGGCACAGGCTTAGGGATAGGACCGTTTATTGCTGGGTTTACATCGTATCAGGTTTGCTGGGGTTTGTTTTATTAGCCCCGTTGAATTTTCTGCATCCCTTAAAATAACTCGGGAGAGTCCAAAGTGGTGGAAGGGCCTGAATGGAAACAGTACGGTTGTTAACAAATTTCCCTCTGTCAGGAGCTGGGCTAAAAACAGACAGAAAGCTTTCCTGCTCTGCAGGCCAGCTGCCTCGCAGGGTCTGTGCGTGAGCAGTAGCTGTTGATGCGGACACTCGGCTGTCTGTCTGTCTGTCTGTCTGAACAGCCCTTTATAAGCAGCAGCAAGCTGATGTTCAGGCTGCCCTGGGGTAGGGCCGAGGACAGCCTCCCCTGCCCCTTCGCACCAGGAGCGCAGGCGTGCTGTCAGGTACGTGTCAAAACTGAAGGTGTGAGGGTGGCTGAAGCAAATTGAACTGGTAGTAAACTCGGGAGGGGGAGAGGAGAATGAAACCGCTTAAAAACAACAAAGAAAAACCTTTAAGGTGATACATCTCTTCTAGCAGTCAGGAACTGGTTCTTCAACTTTCTCTGCCAGTTACACAGGCTGAAGTCGGTATTGCACTTTCTGTTGTTTTCCTTGAAGAAGTTAGTGTAGAAGCTGCTATAGTAGCTAAAATGAAGCCTGAATCTAAGGCTTTGCAATGGGAAAATACCTATACGTGTGAAGTAAGCTTGTGTTGTGGGATGGGGGATGGCGTGGGGGAGGTGGTTTCGCTGCTCCCACCGCCCCTGTGTGGTGGGTGTTATGTTAGGCTGTTACCTAAGACTGGGCTTGTGTAGGGAGGAAAATCCCCAGGTTGCTCGTACAGGCGTTTGGAGCTACTCTTGATCAAATACCCTCCCCTTCTGACCCATCAGATGTGACATGCCTCCAGCAGATGCAGTGAGTGCGTTGTGTGCTACAACCTGATCGACAGTGTTTGAAAGTTGTGCCAGTGGTAGTGATGGTAAATCCAGGGTTGTTACAGGAGTCTGATTACACAGCGTGATTACAATCTTATTTCAAGTCCGGTGTTCCACCTGGCTTAGTACTTCATCAAAAGCCTTGTGAATACATCTCGGAGTAGGATGAATGTTTTGAACGCTCTGTGCTTGCTACTCTCTTACAGTAAAAGGGGATCATTTATTTAGCAGGTTCGGTTTTCCATGTTTCCCCATGTTCCAGTGGTATGATTCTCTGCTGCTTGTCATCATGTAGCTCTGCTCCCTGGATTTTTTTACAAACAGTGCAGGTCATAGTGGTACCTGTGTGGGCTTGATACTTCCATCAAGAAGGTTTAACAAGTAAAAACTTCTGATCAAGAAAACCATCAGCACTTAGCTGGTGTATTTTCACCCTTCTGTGATGCAGATTTAATTGTAATTACTGGGTCAGGTTAATAATTCTGTTAAAATTATTGTTGCAGGACATGTCTCAGGAAGGCTATGGAACCAGATCTCAACCCCCTATGGCCCCAGGAAAGCCTAACCATGAAGACTTGAATCTAATCCAGCAAGAAAGGCCATCGAGCTTACCAGTAAGAAACTAATGTTTGTTTCAGTGGTTTTTAAAATGAAAGCACTTTACGTACCGTTTCATTGCATCTAGGATGAACGGATGAGAAATATTGAGAGAAGAAATATTAAATGAGATTGATCACAAACTGTTTTTAAAAATATGATGAGAACAGACAGCTTGTATTTGAGTGGACTTCACTTAGGCTGGTTCTGGTTCAAGATAGCACTGTTTATGCACATGCATGATTTGTGCTTGTGCACATGTGTATTTGCATAGAGGAAATGGATTGATTTTTTTAGCTTTAGGAATTCCATACTTGCACAAAACAATCTGGTAAGGAAGAGGCTTTTTTCTGTGTCCTTTTCAAGGGATTTCAGTAGATTCTGGTTTAGAATACTGCCACCAGGAGTAATTTACTTCAAACGCTGAGCATCAGTAATGAGTTTGTGTTAATTCTGCTACTGTCTATTGCCACAGAATTGTAGAAGTGGGAATGACAGTGATACTTGGGCTAGGTTGATCTTTTTGTTAGGAGATCATTTTCGACTGATATTTCTTAGTTTTTCTGAGCTCTATGCATTCTGCTGCGGGGGAAGCAGCACAAATTAATATACTTTGCAAAGACACTGCAGTGACTTGCATTTTTGAAGGTCTTATTTTGCTATAATGGACAAAGTACTCCTTAGCCTTGTCTCTGTGTGTCCCTCGCGGTTTGGGGGATTTTCTTGTTTGTTGGTAGTAAAACAGCATGAATTTAAACCAACTAGAATATGTTCAGCTTAGTTTAGAAAAAGTTTTCATCATTTATGTGGCCTCTGGCTTGGAATAATGTATCATAAATATATAGGATATTTCCTGCAGTTCACTGGGTATGTATTCATTTGCAGTTAGCACAGGGATATCTCTGAAGAGTTTACCTTATAAGACACCCAATGTATTTGTGAAATCTGGTAGTACGTTGTATGTTTCCCCTCTGGCACATGGCACTATTGTCCATCCCTAATAATAGGGCAATAAATATCTTCACAGCATTTTAAAGTTATATCTTTGGCACCAAGGAGAGTGTATGTGCCACAAATTCTTTACATGACGTTTGACATGCATGTCTCAGGAGAAGCTATGGAAACTGGTGTGAGAAGAGATATCCATTTGCTTTGAAGCTAGTATTAATTTGATAGTTTTTCAGGAAACCTTTTTTAAGATGACTGATTTCTCTGAACAGGTCTCAAAAATGCATGCTGGCAATTACCTTAAAAATAGCAGCTACTGTGGACATTGAACTGTTTTGGCAACAACTACCTACTTTAAAAAGCAATGATATTAAAAGGGTCTTTTTACCTCCCAGTTTTTCATGAACAAGAGTTTTATTAGGGTAGAGAGAAGTAAAGTTATTTATCAACTAATGTTCTACTAATTTGCCTGTGGTTTTTCTTAAACAATTGTCCTACTTTTAATCCATGCTGTGTCCTACCTCCATCATTATGATATCTAAGCAGAGTATTGGGTATTATCTGTGTCCCTGAGTATTTGGTATATTTAGTAGCTCATTATTATTCTAGGTATGAGTAAGCTAGTAGTATTAACAGTGAATATTAACCATTTTGGCCACATAGCCTAAACTCTTAAGTTGGTCTCAAATGCAGTTATTGAGACACTTCATTACTGAAAGGCTTTGATAAACAACAGGAGCGCACTTCATATACTCAGAAACCCTGCTGTTTGGATATGAAGGGGAATGGGAGGTATTATCATTTTGTATTTCGTCTTGGTTTTGGCTTGAGGGTGTTTTTGTGGGTTTTTTGTTTTGTTTTTCAAATTTAAAAACAACTGCAACCCTTCATATGTGGTGACAAGCGTTTTTTTGGTAGTGTGAGCAAACTCCTCATCATCTTACATCCAAGGAAAATGTCTTAGAAATTGGGAACAAGCCATACATTCCAAGTATGGTGAACATGATGAATGCTTTAACATAACTCTGTTTGGGGTATGGGTGGCTTGACCGTATGAACGTGGTGGTTTTTTCCTGGAGCAAGAGAGTTCTGTATTCAGTCTTGGACTGCTTAGGAAAACCTGTGATCACTATCCCTTGTTTAGTATTCCTAGTTACAGTGTCATTTTGGGATACTAAATATGGCTTCTTAAGCTTGTTTTCAAGATAATGCGGTTCTTCAGGGTAGTAGTCAGTAAGTCGTCTTTGTACAGTGAAGCTTGAAATGATAGCAGTGGTGTTACGCTTTTAATAACATTTAGTTATGTTTTGTTTCATGGCATTCTAGTATTTATACAATTTGCCCGTTATCTTTTTATTTCTTAAGGGCATTGTGTAAAATCACAGCAGCTACATAGCAAGCTTATACAAGTGTCTCAAAACAACAAAAGAGATGTAATACTAAGTGGTGAATGGTGTTCTCTGATGTGGCTTTGAAAAAAGAGTTTTCCTTTGATGGATTTGAAGAGGACCTGGCCACTTTCTGCGACGCTGAATGCTGGCTTGTGTCATCCTTTGGGAGAGTTTTTTTTCAGCAGGTTTGTGTCACAGTAAGTGCAGCTAAACAGTTCAATAGTTGTTCCGTTTCCTTCACACATTGTATATAAAAGTCCTGGCATGAATGTTCCCATAAAGTTCAAAGCGGACAAATTTGTAATGTGGGTTGGTAACAAATGGCTACAAACAAAATATGGCTTTATTAGCTACTTCTAATGGCCTGTCAAATTCTATACAATGCTTGCTTTCCTTCTCCTAACTCCTCTGATATGTGGAGGGTTTGACCTGTGGGTCTCTGGCCGTGTGGAGTCACTGGGAGCCCAAATGAAAAGTTGCACAGAATAGTGCTCCGAGCGTTTTTGTTGGGGTCACAATTAGAAGGAAATCTCAAGCTTTTGAGAAAACATGGGAGTTTAGGTACTCTGTGAAGGAAAGGAAGTCATAAACAGAAACTGTTCCCTGTTAGAGTGGAGGGATAAAGAGGGAGAGGCCTGAATGAAATTGTCTGGAGAACAGCTACTACAGAATGTATTTATCGAGACTTAAGGGATAATAGCAAAATACACATTTCTGCTATTGTGAGAAAGCTAGAGCAGACTTACAGGAAAAAGCTTCCAAATGATATATCTGCAAATTTGTTGTTGCAGTAAAGGAGCTTGTGTCAGCAGTAGGCTCTGTGTGTGTCTATGAAGACTAATCCTTATTTTGTCTTTAATGAGTAATTTTGTAAATGTTCGCATTGGATTGTGTTGATAGAATGAAGACCAGAAAACATAAATGAATTTTTTTTATTGGCATGAGTATGAAAGTAATTTCAGATAGACATTGGTGGTTTTGCTATTACTTTGTTTTGTTTTAATGAGGTCCTTTTTTGCCCAGTGTCAGGTGTGCTTGTTTGAGGTGTGAGGTCAAATGGCCTATCCAAGGTTGCCATCCTTTTGAAACATGGGTTTCTGCTAATTTTTTTCTTGTTGCAACCTACAGGTAAAGTTCTGTGGCTCCTTGAGCTGTTGTAAGCAAGGGCAGTTGCAGTCCTGCCGTGTGCCCCACAGCGTGCCGGCTGTGCCATCCCATCTTCTCCACTGTCACTCCTGGGACTAGCCAGTGAATTTGACTTGGGGAACTGAACCAGCTGGGAAACAATCATTCTCTTTATTTCTGGGTTAGTTTTTGACTGAATCGCTGTGTAATTGCGTGGGCATCAGTGGTACCTCAGAAGAGGAGGTGGGAAACAGAAGCTGTGATGGTAAAGGGGACAGTGGGGCGACGGCAGCCGCTTTGATTTTCGCCACATCCTAAAAGACTTGTATGATCTTGCTGGAAGGGTTTGAGATGCTGTCATCCGGTCAGCTGAGACATGGTGGCACAGCAGATCCCAGTGTTCACAGTTGGGCCCTGCAGCAGTCACAGAGCCCCAGACAGACAGAAGACAGTTCACTTCTCTTTGTAAGGTAAGTTTTCTGCCAGTTTACATCCCTGAACTGTTTAATGCAGTCAGGGAGTGCAACTCCAGAAGCTTGAGCATGTGTGGCTGGAGGCTGTGGGGAGGGTGAGCTTATGGTGGCCCTCAGCTGTGTAGGTGTAAACTGCAGGGAAATCGTGGCCTTAGTCTTGTAACTTAGCTCATGTTCATCTTGTGTTTACTGGAGGTCACGCAGTGTTGAAGGGGGAGGGTCATATCTGGAGTTGAGGGAATCGGTGCTTTATTGGGTCACGCAGAATTCTGAGTTCGTGGATTGCTTTTATGACATCGCTTACTGGATCTTCATGTAAGAAGAGCAATCTCTATGCAAAATAAAATAGTAGCCAGCAGCGGAGGCAGAATGCCGCTTTTCTCCTGTGCAGTGCTGTGACCTGAGAAGTTTGATTGTGGTCCTACAACATCTAGAATATTAAGTACCATGGAAAGTCATCTGGAGCAACAGCGCTCCTGGAACAAATGCCTTTAATGGCTGAAGTCTTAATAGACGAGGAAAACAGTTTCCGGCATATTTGAGAAACTGTGGTTGAGAGTTAGCAGGAGATACTTCTTCTTTTCTCAGAGGTTAAGCTACTGGGACGAGGGACTCTGGTGACATTTATACAGAGCTTAGTCCAGTAAGTCCTAATCATGATCAGAGTTGTGGGCACTACCATAATGTAAATATTAATTACCACTGTAGCCCCTCTGGTAAGGACAAATCGGTACTGAAGGAGAGGTGGTGCAGCAACCTGGGGTTTTTTGTAACCCTTGTTGGATTCTTTGCAGGTAAGCAAATTAGAAAGCTTGATCTAAATTTAAGTGATATTTTAAAAATCCAGAATATTGCTTCTGATTTGAGAAAGGAGGAGGGGAAAAAAGATAAATCTGTAAATGGATTGTTGGTAACTCTTGGGAGGCAAACACATTTCCAAATTTACAGATGCATGTGTAGTACATGATAGCAATTCTGTCCTGTAGTTATTTGCTTCTATGCATGTCTCCATCTGAAAATAACTGTTTGGCAGTATGATAAACCATGAACAAGAAGGAAATGTGAGTATGTAATACTTGTGAATTAAATTTTCCATTGTTTTTACA
Organism: Sagittarius serpentarius; assembly: GCA_034782735.1. Taxonomy (NCBI): domain Eukaryota; kingdom Metazoa; phylum Chordata; class Aves; order Accipitriformes; family Sagittariidae; genus Sagittarius; species Sagittarius serpentarius. Next base: position 29,374,305 of record JAVKLA010000081.1, on the reverse strand, counting down.
TCAGGTAGGATAAGACTGGTGTGCCTTTTTCCCACTTTCCTTTCTTTTTTCTGCAATGTTGTAAAATAACTGAATGATCTTGTTTTCCTTTGTTTGGGTCAAGAAATTTTAGCTGAAAATTGTTACTCTGTGAAAGAAGATTATTGACTCAACAAGCCTTCAATTTTCAGTGAATAACACTCCCACCCTCTAGCTTCAGGAACATGTGGTGCATGCATTCTATTTTGAAGTACAGACTGTAATTTAAAACTGAGGCAGTTTGATGCCCCACTGAACTTTGTTTAAGCCTGGAATAAAAGGAAAAAAGCTTCAAGTTGCAAAGAAGTGACTAAGCTTTCTCAAAGGCTTTTCTTAGCCAGTATGCACAGAGTTGGAAAAAGTTGCTATTTTTTCCAACTAATTTTAATTCTAGATCAAGTGCAGTTGCTAGGTTTTTTTCTTCTTCTTCTTGCCATTCCATGTAATAAACCTGTAGCTAGAAGAAGTTTCGTACAATGCGTATGTATAGAGATACCAAGTGTATGTATTTCAGTGTGTTTCTGAGGTGCAAAACATGCTCTGTTGTTGGTGCTGGTGCGCATACAGATTCTATACGTGTCCTGGTGTCGGTCAGAATAGTGGGTCCAACCCAGCGCCACTGACATCGGTTGTGTTATCGGGGTGGCGGGGGGTGTGTGTGAAATTACACTTTGTGTGTGTCACTGAACATCTTAGGCCGCTCAGCGTTCATGCATGTTTTACATTTGACTTCGGTGAAGCCAGGATTTTGTGTAGGTGATCAAACTGATTCGTTGTCCGAGCGTCAACTTGTACATCCAGTTTAAGTCCTGGTTTTGGGGAAAAGTACAATTGAAGTAGTGCAGAGCAGCCCTGGGCATATGTTCTCCAGGTAGGGTTAAACTGAAACATTGAAACCAAAATTGTTGATTCTTGAATTAAGTATTCTTGCTATTAAAATTAAAATTTGTAATGTGAAGAGAAGGTCCTGTTGTTGTTCATTTGTAGTTTGTGCTTTACAGGATTACTTGGTTTTGCTTGACAGATTAATCATGTTTATTTAAAAACAAACAGTGGTAGATTGTTATTGAAGTATAAAAAACAATTTCGCTAAGTACTGTAAAAAAGATATTTGGCTGTTCCATCACCTTTTCCATTTTCAAAATACTTTACCTTTACAATGTTTACAATATCCCTGTAATGACAAAATTACTAATTTAGGATCTAAGAAAATTTACAAATACAAAAAAAAAATTAGTCTGACCTCTACATGAAACTTACGTGGAAAACCTGCTAAGGGATTATAGATCCCAGTAGTAGTTAAGGTTGCAAAAACTTCTATTTAAATAGGCCAGTGCTGTCCTAAGTGGAATATTAAAGTATTAGTAGCTTTTTTCCTGAAATTTTTTTTAAAGCCATGAGGAGTTGCGTCAATGTATTTTATACCTCCAAATACTAGGACAGTATTGGTGTCAGTTCAGGAATTAAAGAAACTAGATATAATTTGGGTGGTTGAAGCTTTCTGTTTTGTTCCCCAGTTGTTCTCTCCCCCAGAGGCTGCTGCCCCCATAGCTGGCGCGACTGAGCTGCACTTGTGGTAGTCCCTGAACCACCAAAGCTTGAAATGAGAGGCAAGCTGAAAGCCCCAAAGGTTACTTTAATATGCAAGGCCGTAAAGTGTAGTAGCGCGGGTGCCTCTGCGTGCGTGGCTCAGATGTACCTGCTGCAGGGGCAGTAACTGCACTAGCTGTCCTTTTAATCTGCCTAAATTTCCAAGCCAATGCCTTTAGGTTTTGCATTTGGATATCTAACTCTAAAATGGTAGGGTTTTTTTCGCTTTGGGGATTAATTTTTATGTTTTTAAACATTTTACACAATGTGTGTACATATATATAGTGTGTATAAAAGCATGTGTGTCTTACCTGCTTGGTTATTTGTAAATTTTGAGTTGATAGCATACTATAAATTCCAAAGCTTAATATATTCAGTGGTGCATGTCTTTGTTCATGCCTGTGTGAACACTGGGATTATGACACAGAAAGTAAGACAAAAGAGTATTTCTCACTTGAATACCATTTCAGGAAGTACCTGAGACACTGTAGATGTTTGGGTTTTTTCTTTCTTTTATTGTTACTACAAGTATTCCTGTAAGATAGGAACTTTTTTTTTCCCAGAATGTCTCCTTTACTTGTGCTCACCAACCGTTGTGAAGTGTGACCTCAGCTGCATAACCTTGACTAAACACAGTAACTCATTCTGACCAGCAACATCTGAAGCCTAGCAGTCGATGCCTTTTCTTTTTCTTCTACCATCCATTCCTGTTTGCTGGGAACGTGTTGGCTTCTGGTGCTATTCTTGCAGCTCGCATGTAAAAAAAAGTTACCAGTCTTTGATGTGAAGCTCACTTCTGAGTGGTCCTGGTCAGCTTGCCATTTCTGTGTAAGCAGATGTTTGTGCAGTCACAGTCGATAGTGTTAAGCTTAGGCCAGATTTCCCAGTGTTTTGTCTGACTGTTTATGTTGCATCCATAATTGCTGGAGATTTTAGGTACCATCATAGTGCAAATGGGAAGTGTTTGTAATGTATTATTTGTTTTGTAGTATGTTGGAATCCCGATAAAGTCAGTTCTGTAGCGTGTGAGACTATTCGTGTTTTGCTTTCTTTTTTGAGGTTTGAAACAGATTTTTAGATTTCTCTCAGATGTGTTTTCTTGAAACCTAATGTCTTGTAATGCTTAAGCCTCTGAAACCTTCTTTCTTTTGCTGGAGCCACACATCTTAGATTCACTATGAAATCTTCCCTTGAAGACAGCAATTCGTGGTGGCTTTTTATAGAATCTGTTCTATATTGTGCTGTATGTGAGAAGTGCTTCTGAAGCGTGTTAATTGTAAATAGGCTTCCATTATCAATTTACCTTTAAAAAAAAAAAAGATATATAAACACACCCACTAAATGAGGGGGGTTTCTGCACTTGTCTTTGAAAGGCACTATGCTTCAACTCACTGCGTCAGTCTTCCTTAACATCATGCAGATTATTCTGTGCCGTTTCCCACACAATTCCAAACACAGTTCTGCTCCCAGAGGACTTTATAAAGAGGGTCCTGTTTGAATCGGCAATGTAATTTTGGGGGCTGAAGCATTGCAGTGTGTTGAAATCAAGATAGAAAAGCTGGTAACATCAGGAAAAGGCTACTTTCAGTTCCCAGTGTTCAGGCTTTTGATCTCTTTCCTTCTGTGCAAACAGTTGCAGATGACCCTTTTAATCATCTCAACCTGTGAAATGAGACTTGTTGTGTTAAATTAGAATTAGGACCTGGTTTTGAGGCATATTTGAATAATTGCATTAGTATAGGAAAATATGCCATTCCGGATCATTTATTTCACATCATAGTTAAGTGGCATGAATTTATAACTGAATGTGTGGTGTTGGGGTTTGGTTTCCGTTTTGTCCGTGGCCCCCCCCCCCTCCCCCCTTCAAGGTGGAAATTCACTTAATAGCTTATCTTCACCATACTATTGCAGTTATCATTTTGGGAAGTAATATAAACATAAGCATACATGAGAGTTTATATGTTTGCATGTAGTAATACATTATGCATCAGTAAGCTTTAGTAAGGTTTGCTGAATACCCAGTAGTGGACCTAGTTAAGAGAACAAAGCTTGTTTCATGCCATAGCATGACATATAGACTCACATGTACATTTATAGTATCATAAATGATTAATTTTGCCAGTGTGTTTTGCACAAAAGGTAATGAGCGAGATCTAAACCCTTATTATTTTTGTTTCTTAAGCTGCCAACTACACAATGGCCAGTGCTTGTTTTTGAAAAGTATGGAAATGAGGGAACTGGAAGTGATCTGAGATTTTTAGACTCACTTGTTAAAATCAAAATAATTTAGCAAGATTATATAGGTAGATAAAATGGTGTATAGATTAAGTACAGACATTGGCCCTAGTGAGTAGGCCTAATTCATTATGGCACGGGATAAAACTTAATGAAAACTGTTATCTTTTGGTTTTAGACTTTTATAGTGAACTGAAAGCCTTACCAGTTTTTTGCATGATACTGCAGGGGAGATGGAAGAAAAACTCCAGATTATCTCTTTCCCTTATTTAATTTACAGACCATGCCAAGATTTTAATAATAGGGCTTAATGCAAGCTTCATAAAAACCTGATTTTTTCCATCCTGTTTATTGTATCATTAGACGCCTACATGAAAGTAGGAAAAAAGGTGGTTGAGTGCAATTTTCAGCACAGTTCTTCAGGATTTATTGAAACAAGCCTGTAAAATTTTAGAGTCTATGTTTGTTTTTTTTTTAGTAAGTAACATCTCATAGTTGTGGCTTCATTTGGATTCTTTCATAGTCCATTTTCTCTCCATCTTCATTCCTTTCCTTTGTTTTACTTGTGTCTTTAAAGAAGACTTAGGAAGACTATATATATACACCACTGGTGTTTTTAAATGACTGCTGATTCTTCCTGCATGGCTCGTTAGACATTTTGCCCCATTGGTAATCACAGTAACAGCAGTTTCGTTCCTATTCTGAGGTTTGAAGAAGTACAGGAATTTTTTTGGCTCTGAAAGTGTTCGGCTGCTTCTGGCCGAAGGGTTATTCCAGAGCTTAGATCACAGCTCAGTGTTAGAGGGGCCATTTAGGCTACCTATAGAGTTGTCTTTCTCCTCTGCAAAGAAACAGAGGTCAGATCCTATGAAATGCTGAGAAATGTACCCATTCACATACTCATACATACTTACAAACATTTTAGCTCTTGGATAGAACCAATAATTTCTACTGCCTGCTTTTTAATGCCTATATTCACAGTAGTACAGGTCAGATTGAAGTCAATCCTGTAAATCCTTTACCATATTTTTCCCAAAATAACAAACTTTCCCCAGCTGTATAATATGTATATTGTATATATTTTGATCATTTGACCTCCATTTCCATGGAGATGTGATCAGAGGGCTGTAGTCAGCTAGCCATGCAGGCTAAAAACTCTCTCTTGTCACTTAAAATGTGCAAGGGAACTACAGATTTGAAGAGTAATTAAAGGACCTATAGACTCACACATTTTTTTCCCCACCACCCACATCCATTAAAAACGTTACTTGGAAACAAAATGTGATCAGCTATGCAAAGCGTTTTAAAAAGATGCTTATTTAAAAGAAAAACCAAACAACAAAAAAAACCCCTTCTTCTTTAGCCTTGAACTTTTAAAATTATCTCTTTTCCAGCAATCTAAGACATTCTGTATACCCTTCTATGCATATTTGAATTTCCCACAGACTCCTGATTCGTGTGTGCATAGTTTAGATGACGTGGACCCAATTTTGTCAAAAGCTGAATTCTGTAGCCCACAGAACTCACACATTCATGATTTAACAAGTGCAGATCGGGCAGCTGATGCTCCTCCAAGTTCAGCCTGGGGTTACTGGTTCAGGGTCACGCACAGGATCCAGCTCACGCTTGTGAGCAGTATGTACCTACTGGTCTTATCAGAGTGAGTGACAAAACCTAACGGGAAGAGCTGGCCCGCGTTGCGCCTTGGACCAGGAGAACGTGGTTCAGGGACACAGCGTGGCGGCATGTGCTGCTGGCTCTCCCGGCAGTGGCCGCAGCCCAGGCAGCTCAAGGGCTGATGTGTAATCTTAGGCTGAAGTGTGTGCACGGGTGGTGTGTTTGTGTTTGCTGGCTAACTAGTATGCTTTGTACTGCTGTATTTGGGGTTTAGGTCTCTGAAGGCTTCTGGGCTCTGTCAGGTGGGAAGGTGTTTTTCTGGTAAGGATACAGAAGCTCATGGTACTTCATGACCTGGTGAGAGGGAAGCAAAATGTCTCAATTTCTGCAGAACAGGGTTACGTTTCCTTCAGACTAGGTAACAACTTAGTTATGGATGTCAGGCCATTTAGGGTCCCCCCCCCCCCAATACAATATACTTCCAAGGTGTTGGGTTGTTCGAGGATCTGTCTTTCCTGCAGCTCCTCTGTCTCCTCTTCAAGGGGTTCACAGGGTAACCCAGCTTTAGTAAACTGAAAAGCAGTATATCATTTTTATCTTGGTTTCGGCACGTGGCTGTGATGCTGTGGCGAACATGGCACCTCGGAGAAGAATTGCACTCCCTCCCAAAGACTGGGTGAAGCGGATTTAAAAAACAAAATGCATCCGTGCTTGAATTCTTGGCTTCCTGGGCAGCACACCGTACTACTGCTAGACTATGAGGCCCGCTCCATAGATTGATTTCTAAGTGGATATTTCTGTCACGCTTAGTAAGAGCATATTGATGAGACAACAGCATGTAAGGTAAGGTTTGGGTTTTTTCTTCCTGCCCTACTATTACTCTTTATTGCCAGTATCCACATAGCGGCAAAACTTGAAAGTGAGCTTTCTCCACCCCTGTGGGGGGTTTTCTCCACAGAACCAGTCTTCCACGTGTCCCTACTCTTTTCACGTAGGACGAAAAAATGAAAACGACTGTTGTTGTTGTTGTAATGACGCTATAAAATTAACAGCGTGTGGATTTAGGGAAGTCGGGTTCTCCCTCCTGGCCGGGCGCAAGGGGCTCGGCCTGCTCGGCCGCCCGCTGCCTGCAGCGCCTGGCGAGGGCGGCGGTGGGAGCTCTACGAGGCGTTTCGGCGAGGCCCCGGGGGCGATCGTCCTGCTCGGCAGCCCCGCGGACTTGACGGAGGGGAAGGGCGGTGGGCGCTGTTGCCGGGCGCGAAGCGAAGGCGGGCGAGCAGGGCCCCGCGCTCTGCGCCTTCCCTCAGGCCGGGGCCGGGTGTCTCCCCCCCGGGCCGGGCGGTGCGGCGCGGCGGTTCAGGCCGCCTCCAAACCGTCCTGAGCATTTTCATAATGGATCGTCAGCTGACAGCGCCCGGGCAGAAAGCTCTCACCGCTCCCTCTGGCTGCTGGAAGTCTGAAATTACATCTTTGTCTTTGAAGTCGGGCGCACTGTTAGCGTCGCCATGGCGACGGGGCGGGTAATGGCCTCCGCCGAGCGGAGGCTGGTATTTAGCGCTGAGCGCGGCCCTGCACCAGGCCTCGCTCTCCAGAGCGGTTACTGAACTGTCCTCTGTTAGAAAATGTCTAAAAATTGCGTTTTTACATGGCCTTACCAGATTAATAGTCATGGTTTATTTCGTTTTAACTGCAAGGATAAAAGCATTATTCCATTAAACGGGTAGCTCCCCCCCCCCCCTTTGGTTTATGCATTATTAACACGAGCTTTCCTGTTTTGCTTGTAACATTTTATAGGCTCTTTCAAACATGTAGTCAGATTTGCTCTGTTGCTTTTTTATTTTTCAGGACTTAACCCTTTCTCTGCTTGATCATGTCTTCAAAAACTTGGAGGCAAGCCTCTAGCAGTTCTGGTTGCTCCCACTTAACGTGTTTAAAAATGGAAAAAGGCTTTCTTTTTCTTTTTCTTCTTTCTCTTTTTTTTTTTTTTACACCTTTTTTTTTTAATAATCCTGCTTTTTTGAAGCATTCTACAAAGTGATGCAGATGTGTCTATTCTTGTCATTGAAGTGAAGCACATGCTGAAGTCAGCACACATGAGCCTTGTTAGGGTTGTGAAGGGTTTGAGTTGAAGTATTTTGGGCTTGCGTTTTAATTTGTGTGGCCACCTTCTCTTCTGCCCTTAGTGTTGTCACCCCACTTTCTGTACCTGTAGTGTTTTGTTGGCAGCCTTCAAAAGAGGTGTACCTCATGGCTGAAGGACCAGGGACCAAAAAATCCAGAATGATCCTGGGGACAAGGTATTTACCCCCACCACCTTCCTCATTAACATGGAGCCAGTGAAATACACCTAGACAAGTAGAAGTATTGTTAGAAGCACAAGCTGCAGGCTTTGTTTTACTTTTCCAGTGCTCTAAAATATAGCTTTCATTTTAGTCTCTAGTAGGAGGCATATATCCAAGTGCAGTCAAGTGCTGTGGATACAGAGATTCAGTCATCCCTGCCGACACAAATGGTCTCTCTATTAAAAACTTGGAGGCTGACAAGCAAACCTGGAATTCATAATTCCCCCCAACCTCCCTGCCCCCCCCCCCTTTTTTTTTTAAACTGTGAACTTGTTGTTACGGGGTGCTTACTGGCACCTCACTTTGTCCGTCTGTGTCTGTCACAGATCTGCTCTCCCAAATGTTTCCAAGGACATCTCAGGACAAGGCAAATTTTTGGTGGTTCCTCAATTTTTGCCCTTTTTTATTGTGTAGTGATGTTGATGTAAATGGTACCTCTTGTGGGATGGACTTGCAGCTTCTGGACAGTGGACTGAAACTTTAAGATTTATTTCACCTATCCAGCTGGACTGTAGACATGCTCAGGTCTCCGAGTGGGGAGGTTCTGCGTGCAGGGCTCCTGCTCTCCCCCATGTGTCCGTCTTTAGTGCTCAGTGTCTCAAAGCTCTGAGTTTTTCCTGCGTGCAACTTTTCAGCTGTGTGACTTTCACAGACACCTTGGTAAATAGCACTGCTTCTAAAACTCGAGTGAAATACATTTCATACCGTAGGGAGGCCCTGGGGTAGATGAAAGATGGAGAGTCAGCCCAACTCCCTGACCACCTGAGACCAGCACAAGACTCATGTCTTCTCTTGGCCAACAGCAGCTGCGGGCTGAGTTGCAGCCGAGCCTGGAGTTAGTGTGTTATAGTGTTGGTGAATGTGGCAATAGCATACCTTTTTTCAAAGTTTTTCTTTTGTATATATGGGTTTTAAAATTGTTTACGTATTTTTAGAAAAAAGCAGTTCTGGTAAATCTGCTGCAAGTGTGGATACAGTATTGTACAACTGCATATATTAAACAGGCTGGACTAGAGGTTTGCACTCATCTCACGGTTTTGTGGGTATGAATTTCATCCTTTGAGTTGAATTCCCCTTAAATCTGCAAATTCTGGGAAAATTAGACAAAACAGTTTACATACCATTAATAAGAAATTACTAATTGCTTATAAAACAGGCATATCTTTATCTACACAGGGCTTTTTAAAATTGCTGCTTAATCTTTTTTCTTTTTTAATCACTAAATATACATGTCTCAGCAGTCGTTGCATGTGAAACCAAAACCTGGACGTGGACAAAAAGCAAACACACTACACTAATTTTCATTAGCATATCCTATCTCCTAAAACATTTATTTTTTTCATCTCCTTGTAAATTGATTTTTCACGTGGTTGTGACTGATATTTGAACTGTGTGTTTGTAGTAACTGACTTATGTAAAAGCCAGGTCTTGGATCTCCCAACATGAATATATTACGGAGGCGACCTAGTGGGTCCATAGTTAAGGTTGCACAGAGTTTTCACTTAAAACAATGTTTAAATCCCTTAATTAAACATTAAAACTCGCACGGATTCTCAAACAGGGACTGTTTCAATAAAGAGGATAAACTTTAATTATTTAGGTACTCAATGTTCTTCTTAGCACTGTATTTGCAGAATTCAGAACAACTTAAAATTATTCCTTCCTCAGGTTTTTCTGGAGTTCCTGGTATTTTCACTTCCTCTGTTCTTTTTTAAATCTTTGGGCTAAGCCTTTCATTGCTGTAAGTTGTTGTATCTCTGACTTCATAAAACTATGACAATTTACATAAAATAATTTAACTAAAACCAGTTCAGCTTTAATGATAATAATGCATGATACAAAAGAACATATAGAAGACATAAGATGAGAAAAGCTCAGTATATTGTGTTAGTTTTTGCCATGGGAGTCAAACAGTATATTGGTTATTTGTAGCTGATACCAGTCTTTGACACCAATGATTTGGAATGAGAAGAAAAGACTGGAGAGCCTATTTAAAACAGAAATAGCACAGAGAAGCAAAATCCAGACTGACACTTAAACACCAGTAACATCTCTTCTGTACAGGTGGTCATTTCTGAATCAGTCGATGAACAACAGCCACAGTAGTCCCAATGGGTGTAAACTTCCCTCTGCTTTTCTCCATTTCCTTATTCTTTGAGGACCCAATTCAAACTTTGCTGAAATCAGTCTTTTCACTGGTTTCAGTGAGCTTTGGATTAGGTCAGTTAATTCTTACATTCATGCTACCCAGTTGTTGCCCTGTTCCTCCATATTAATGTCTGTTCTGAGCCTTTTTCTTTGGACAGGGTCTGTAACTGTTGTATACAGCTGTGTGTGCGCTGTACCTGTAGTGGCCAGCAAATACAACTCTCCTTGGTAACGTCTGCAGCCTTCTGCTGAGCTGTAATCCTGTTCTTCAGCCCAAGTGGAAGCCTTGCTGAAAACAATGTATTTACAAACCACGCATAAATAAAGAAGAATTCCTTTAGCAAGCAGTGTTACAAGGAGAAGTAGTATCTGTATCAGACCCCTTAGCCTCCAGCTGTTTCTCTAACTAGCTGGAAGTAGAGACAAAATGGAGGAAAAAACCCACTACTCCTCAATAGCTTATGGTCTTTGGAAAGTTTTTTGTTTAAGTCTTTTAGATCAGGATCTTTGTTTTCCCATCGTTTTCAGCTGACTGCCGCTGTGGTTACATACGCTTGTTAGTTCAGGTCTCCTGTCTATTGAAGCACTGCAGTTAGTACTGTCTAATTATTTTGGAAAAAATTCTTGTCCTGTTATCAGCAGCAGCTAGGGTCTACAAAAATACTGATTGCGTATATAAGAAAGCATTGTTTCAGAGTATGCTAGTTCTTGAATTTTGGAAAACACAAGCACCGTATCCCGAGATTGCATACCAATACCATAAAAATTCAAAATTACTTCTTAATTTGAAGAATTGCTTACTGCTTTAGGCATTGGATGAAGAGCACAAGTCACAGGAAGTTCTTGTTGGCTCCAACGTATGAGTACGTTCTTAAGCCCTTCCAGAGTAGGGCTTGACATGTTGGAAGTGAAAATGCTTGTTGCGCTTGCATGCTGCAAGGTTCGTCTGGAAAGGCACGTGAACAGAAGCTACTGGGCCTAAAATGTTCCTTTGTTGGTGATGTTGCGTTTTACTGGCTCAACTGTGTGTACTTGAGCAGCCTGAAACAAAGCATAGTGGGGAAGAATACATGAGAGCAGCTAGCAGTGAAATAATGTGGAGCGTCTAATTTGTATGGGTTGGAATCTGTGGCAATAGTACCATATTAGTGGTATTTTTATAATTTTTGGGGCTTGCTAGCCTGTGCAAATTCTCTGAATTTTTTTTTTTTTGGGGGGGGGGTCGAGGGCGGGGAGGGGAATGTTAAAAAACAGATCCAAGCACAGAATATACATTGTGACAGCAAGGGGTTAAGGAGATGTAATTATTATGCATTCTTTAGTAAGTGTTCTGCAGTCAGCAATACAGCAAGGATTTTATAGAAGCTAAAAAAAAAAAAAAGATGACAGAGGGAGAATATGGAGAGGTCAGATCCAAGGATTCTCCTAGGGTTTTCTCATGTTTACTTTTCCTTTGTGACTTATTATACTCTTTCCTGGTAGAAACAGAAGAAACCATTATGGCCTGTTGGTTCCTCCTACTGATAACGTACACTTAATCCCTTTGCTTTATGGTAGTGGTAGAGGTGAATTTATGAATTTAGTTTTTGAAGGAGTTCTGAGCCATCCCAGTGCTTGCTGTGGTCCTTTTATATTCCCCAGCTCTTAGTTATGGCAAGTAGTGCATTGCAGCCTTGTGAACACTAAGCATTTCAACAAACACTACTTCTCAGCTGTCATTCACCAATTCTGTTTGAGAGGATTTGAATTTCCAGCAAATCCATCTACTGGAAATAGTTAGTTTTGCACTGTTTTGCATGATCTGGAAGTTTTTGCACAGTCAGTATTGTAGGCTGACCAGACTGGTAAAGGTAAGCTTTCGTCACTGCTGACTAAGCCTTTGAGGGACGGTGGGGAAAAAGTAGGGTCATGTGTCTCCCCCACCGCCCCAGTCATCACATAGTTCTTCACAGGTGGAACAGGAGGTTGTGAAGTGTTTTGGAACAGTTGCAGTAACAAAGCAGAGCACGTAAAATATGCAGGATATTTGGGATGTGGGCTACCCCCTTAGTTCCACCCTGTGAGTTAGCCTAAGGCCTGGCTTGCTGAGTCACTCAGTGCACCAGTTCCTTCTTTTTTATTGAAATAATTTAATTTGCAGTTGGATTTCAACATAACAGCAAAGCGTTTCTGAGAGATATTTGTGTGTTTGGCAATACAGTAGTCTGAAAGAGGTGTGGGGTGGGTTTCGCCCTTTTTCTTTCACATGATACAGTTTTCATTTTTACCCTGGGTACTTTCCCTGTTTAATTATATGGAAAGAACTTCAGACAAGTAAATGAATAGGTCTTCTCCCCTTGTCCTTCCCTGAAAAAAGAAAAAATCCCAACCTCCCTCTGCCCCCCCCCCCCCCTTTCTTTTGGGATAAAGATCCTTAGCCTTGCCCGTTGACCTTATGGGGACAGGCTTTTGTGATCCCTCTAAAGGGAGAGGGGAGGGCAAGGTTGTCAGTTTACCTGCTGGTGACGAGTTGCTTCCAGTAAGAAGCTTTATGTTAAATTAGTTAATCGCATGGGTCTTCTGAAATGCAGCATTAGGGAACAGCCTACCCCTAAGGACAACTGAAATCTTTCCTCCCACCCTTGTTAAATGCCAGTTTAAAGCTATTGATTTCCTTTCCCTAGAAAAGTAAGAATTAACTCCCATCATGCTTCCCCTCTCTTTCTCTTAACTTTCTTTCTTCCTTGTGTCTTTATCGTTTTAACTCTGCAAGATTCTAAAACGTTTGCTGTGAGGAGGAAGGATAGTCTGATGAGCGTATTTCTTAAAGCTTTTGGCCTTTCAAGGTTTCTCTTACAGTAGGGTTGAACTGTGCCGATGACTTGGATTGAGGCGACAGGGGAGTAGCGTGCAATACTTTCTGCTTCCGATAGCTCTTTGTTGATCTAAGAGAGAGCACTTAGAGAGTGGTAGGTCATTTATGTGATTATGAAGAGCACTTGGTTCTCTCTTATTCAAGATGGAAAAATAATAGTTTTTGAATAAGAGGTCGCTGTCAAGATGACATTGAATGTGACTTCTCTTCCCTCTTCATTCCCTCCCCCACTAGAAGAAAAGCAGCACTGGAACCACTCAGGATGGGGTTGGATTTTTCCAACTCCATGTGACTTTCTCTTCTGTTCTTTGTTCGTTTTACTCCTCACCATTTCCTCTGTGTGTAATGTTTATACTTCTTGATGGTGTCTGGATATTTATGGTAACTAGAAATTTAAAAATAAATGTAATGCATGTAAGGCTCTATGTGTTGTTTTAAGTCTTGTTTTTCCACTTTGCAGAATTAAGCTGTGAATGTGTGATGTGGTATCTGCTTGGGTGACAGATGTCCATTCCTGAATGATGCTGTGTTCCCTTTGTGCTTTATTTATGGAGTGATTTGCTTCGAAAATAATCTCTTAATCTTTTCCAAACTACGTTTCTGTATGTGCTCTTTTTACATATGCCATCATTTAGGGTAATGGACTAAAAACTGAAATTACTCCTAAAAGCTTTGTTTCTAAAGCTAATAATAGTGATATAACACTGTCATTTTTAGCTTGATATGTCCTTTCAGAACTAGGTTAAGTGTGTAGTTTGGTTTTGCTCGGGTGGGTTTTTTGTGTGTTTGTTTCCTGTAGCACTGCCATAATGAAATTGTATTTTAATTTCATTCACTTATCAAATGAAAAGACAACACTAATTTGTCCTTTTTTATGTTAGGTTTGCTTTTATACCTCAGAAAAGGCGCTGTATCCCCAAATTAGGATGCAATTGCTCAAAGTACAGAACATAATAACCTATTTTATGAAAATAATTAACAGTTACTCTGGGGTTAATTTACTTAAACCAGTGTTGAACATCAGTAAAGACTCTAGTTCATCACAAATTTCCTTTTAGTAAACTTTACCAAACATGGTTTCAGCTTGGGGGGAAGGGTTGATCAGTGGAATATGTATAATGCCTTTCAGCAGGGAAGACCTTTTTAGATTCTCTTATTTGCAGTCCAAAATTAAGTCTGTATAAAGTGTGTTGAGATTTTCAGGTGTTTGCTTCTTGACACATTGAAAATAACTCAGCTGGAATTTTGAAATTCTCATTTTTTGAAAACGGAAACTGTTTTGGAACCAGTTTCAGGAAAGACGGCACTGGAATTTTTTATTTGTTTTCTTTCTGAACTCTTTTTTTACATAGTTGGGCTTTTTTTTTAAATGTGGGTATTAGCAATGAACAGTAATTTGAATTTCTGATTAAGACACTTCAAAGTTAAACAGCAAGTGCTGAGAACTTCCATGATTTACTAGTCAACCATCTGATAATCACAGAAAATTGTGTGCAAGCCTGAAAAAGCACAGTGGTGCCACTGATCTTTGATTACCAGACTGTGGAAACTTCTGAAAGTTGGACTTGGCTTCTCATAGAAAGTAATCTCGTTTAACTTTAGTCTTGAATTTAGAATTTTTTGGACAGTATTGTTCCATGTGGTTTTTATATTACATATGAAAACTCAGGATCAGTCCTGAGTACAGACGATGAGTATTGAGCAATCACCACTGAACAAAAGCTGTAGTTCTGGCTCTATCAACTGAACTCTTCCTGAGGGCATTTGCTGTGCTGAGTCCACACTTTTTCTGGAAATCTGCTCGATTCCTCTTAGGACCTTACTTTTAGGCCTTGCTCCTTCAGTGGCCACTCAAGCTGTTTGATGCTGGAGTGGGACTGTATTAACGTTTCAGTTTGTATCAGGAGCAGGCTTTTGAAGCGACTCTCCGGGTTGAACCCTGTTACCATACTTTGATTCGCGTTACCCAGCACGCAAGGAGCAAGCTGGATTCCTTTTGGATGAAACGAAACTGAAAAATGTGCCTCAGGAGCCTGCTTAATGCACTCCAGCTGCTAGCGGGTACTCCGTCCCCAGGCTAGCCCGAAGGACAGCCCTCTGACGCGGGGGTGGGGGGTACAGCCTGGGTGTCGGGGGCTCAGCACCAAACTCTCCCGCCTGCGCTGGCTCCTGTGGAGCCACACCGCTGGCTCTGGCGGGCGTAGCCTTCCCCTTCAATGTGAGATGCTGCTGGGCCGCATCTGGATGTTTTACATAAGGTCTGGATCCAAAGTCCTTTGAAGTCTTTGAATGACTTCCATTGACTTTAATAGGCTTTGTGGCAGGCCCTAATGATTTGGTTGTGATCTGAAAAGGGGGATCTTCAGAGATTTTTCTGTAATGAAAAAATGTTACCTTTTAAAGAACTGAGTTCAAATAGTCTGGTCATTTCTCAAGTAGAACTGAGCTTCTTGCTATTTCCTGGAATCCCTTTGTCCCTGTCAACAAAAAAGTCAGAAAATTAGTACTCGTTGCTCAAGTAAGGTCCAAGGTTGAAATTAGCAGAGGAGTTTTGGGTCATGGATTGAACTGCACTGACAAGCAGTGGAGAGATTTGCACAGTGCAACTGTCCGCTCCTCTCAAAATTGTGTGGTAAGCCCTTCGTTCTCACCAACAGCCACTTGCTCACAGATTGGAAGTAAAAAGGCAGGAGAGAGGAAGGAAAAGCTCAACTTAATGTTCATTTGTACTAATATTATTCTGAGATGAGTGATGCCATAGGTCTAAAACCAGCACTAATTAAAAAAATCTCGTTTGTTTTTAAGGGCAAGGACAGAATAGAAGGCATTTCATTGTCCTACTAATTGAATGACAAACCTACCAGTTCTTTCCATTTCCCTGTATCTCATGTGTTCCTCTCAAAATTTTCTCTCTCTTCCAGAAAAGTTTCTAAAATCTTTTTTTTGTGTGCAACTACGTTTTTTTCTCATGTAAGGTGTTGTTTGATTGGTACCCAGAAAAGCTTTCCTTTTCCCGCTTCCTCTGAATCCTTTCATCTGAGCTGGGAAATCAGCTTACTGCGTTAACAAATTAATGTGGACAGCTTGGATCTGTTGAACTTCTTTATTTACTGTATTATTTTGTTTACTTAGTCTTCATCTTCCCTAAATTACAAAAATCTGTACTCTTTTTTCTTTCCAAAACAGGTGTATACTATAATAATGATGTTTAAACAATCTAGCAACAAAGTGTAGCTCCATTTCATCATTGGACACAGGGATCTAGTAGAATGTGCATTTACAATTATATGTAATTGTGTGTGTCTTTCTGTAATGGCTTGTCTTAATATTTTTATTTGTACATGTGCATGGAAGAGTTCCTCTGAATTTGCACTGGGACTGATTTATCACAGTTATCCTTGTTTTACATCTGTGTAATTACTTTGAAATCATTGAACTTACGCTGATACAAAATTGCAGTAGTGGTGAATTAGGGTTGCGCTTTTGATGGTGCTTTTTATTCCGGTTGAAATACTCTTCTGATCCAGGTGAGGATGAAATGTTGTACTAAGCTGCGAGACGTTTCACTGATTGGGTTCATGCTGCTTATGTGTCAGCACTTCCGTTCTTAGGAGCTGTATTTAATGCAGTTATTTCTGTGTACCTTGGAAATGCAAAGGAACGGGGAGAAAAGTTAAAATCAAAATTCCTCAATTTTCTAGTATTTATGCAGCAGCTGTAGCCGAGCAAAGTGGTCTTGAGGGTCTCACACTGTATTTTTGGTAAAGGCATTATTCTGTCCTTCATCTTCGAGTGCATTAGCTTTAATAAGAGGAAAAAAACCCCAAACAAGTAACAGAGACCTTTTTTAGACTCTTCTCATTTTTCCCATCTGCTTTGAAGCAACGAATTAGCTTGTTAAAAGGAAAGCATAGGCTGGTGCTAACAGAAGGTGGATAGTGCTGGCGGCATTCAGGATAAATAAGTAAAATGCGTGGACAGGACACGCCTGTGCTTGTATCTCCATCAGCCGTTCGCAATCCCTGTGTTCGTCTCGTCTCTGAAATCCAGACCTTGGAAGTGATGGAAGGAGACCAGCTGATAGCCCTCAAGTAAGCCAGCCCTGTGTACCGTCCTTTTGTTTCATTTTCAAGAACTCCTCTATCGGAGGGAAGCAGTTGCAGAGCCTGCATGCTGTCACACAGATCTGGAGGACGCTGTTTGATGCTGGGGCCTGGTATTGCCATGGTCTCGGCTGCATAGCTTATTCACTCATCCCAGGACCTCTGGCTTCCCTGGCCGGGAGTCGTCAGAGCGCTCCCGGCCTGACACCGGGAGCCTGTGCGGCTGGAAGGGGTGCCGCGCCACCGCTGAATCAGCTTTTCCCCCCCTTCCCTTCAAGATTAGGAAAGCAGGTGTTAAGTCTCATTTTGAGAATTTATTGTTATCTGTTGCTGATGCTTTAGAGACCACTCTGCTTACCCGCCTAATAGCCAAATGCAAGCTAATAGTCTGTACAGGCCATTGAAGCCTAAAATCCTGCTAATTCCTTCCTCTAATGAATAATCCCTGATCTCTGTATGTGCCTTGACTACAGAAGGGCTAATTATGAAATTCATTGTAAGGAAAATTTCGAACTCCTGATTTCTGTGCCTGGGATTTGTAAATAAATAATGTGTCTGCATGTATACCATGTACAAAGTATAGCTTTCATATGTAAAGTTAAATATCCCTGAAGAAATTCAGTTAAAATAAATGGGATTGTAAAACATTTCTTTTGCTCGGTGGATTAATCTCTCGTAGTTCAGGGAATAGGTTGCCTGTTCTGTATGAAAGGTCGTTCATTTTAACCCTTAGGAGAGACATCGTACATTGTGCTGGTGAGTAAGTTTGTTAATAGCTTTGAAGAAAGAAGCTTCTTCCCGCTGCAGAGCAGCGTGAGTGGTGGGATTCTGTACTGGGTCCTGGGGCCCCTGTGCTGGGGCCTGGAGAGCCTCCTACTCTCCCCAGCAGGTAATTTGGAGGAATTGTTACTGTTCCATGCTTGGAAATGTATGGGGATGGTAAACCTGGTTCTTTGGGTTTGAAGAATGCTTGTAAGAAACAAATCTAGTGATGTTTTCATTTCAAATTTATTAAAAAAAAAAAAAAAAAAAAAGGGAAAATATCTAAGCAACCGAAGTGTTGGGGTAGCGATGTTGCATAAATTATAATGAGCACCAGAGGACACAGAATGTGTTCATTCCCAAGCTGCATGATTATTTCGTGTTGTGAAGGGTTAGCTTTTCAATTGCAAAGCTTAATCACTTTTCAAATGAATATTTCATAACAGTTATTTTTTCATCAAATATACAACGGCATGCTTATTTTGTGCCTCATGTGGTAGACATTAGTTTTCAGCAGCTTTAAATTCCTTTTATTTCCCCTCATCTCCTATTCTTGTTTTCAGCCATGGATGGGCAAGAAAATATTTGTGAATGTTTCCTGATGAGTGGCTAATCTTGTGGCTGAGAGCTAGGAAGAACCCAGAAGTTTTAGTAAAATTAGTGCCAAATTCTTAAAACATTCTGATTTATTTCATGCTGAGTGCAGCTTATGTGACTGATTTAAAATATTTCAAATGAACTTAAAATGAAAACACAACTGTTGGAGACCTCTGTCACTACTAGTAAACCCTGTTTAGTGATACAGCACAGCTGTAGTACTTTCTTACTACTTTTTGTTCCTGATGATGAAAGTTGTCATAAAAATGCAAGCGGTTGATTACCCTTAGAACAGCTTCTTTTTGCTAGAAGAGTTGGGCGAGGGGGTTCTATATAGTTGCGTATATTCCACTATAGTCATCTGTATAGGTATTTGAGAATTGCCCTGGCTTAGGGCAACAAGGTGGTGCGATTGCCCCCTTATATACCCTTCAGACCCAGAATTGGGGGAGTTTCTGTAGCACTGCGAAGTTGGCTCATGACTGCTTTCTGGATCTCTTGAGCACTTTGGCAGATGGATGAAAATTAAACTCGGAGGTTTTTAATTATACTAATGGGCCAAACTGGCTTGAAAATAGGAGACATGCAAAGCTGACCTGAAGGCACCCCCACTTCTTTTTCTGTTCTTTTATTCAAGAATTCCTTTGGTACTCACCTGTCCAGTCTGTTCAAAATTAAGGTGTATTTTTCTTTGAAGTATTCAGTAAAAGTAATATTTATAAAAAAATAAAGTGTTGTTTTGACTAGACAGACTACTTATTTTACTTGTCTAGTTATTTTGTTCTCATACTTTACAATATATTTCATAGTGCACTTTGAAGCCTACAGAATATAGTCTTTTTTCCTTCAAAACAAAAATAATAAAACTCTAAAACTCATTTAATCACATATATAAGGCACAAGATAGTCCGGAATTGAGAGTAGTGCAGCGCATTGTGCCTGCACCCACATATACTGAAAGCAGTGGTATGATTGTAAAATCTGTACACAATTGATGCTCTTTCTAGAGGGAGTATTTTAGGGGATTTTCCAGCCATATACTGGTCTATATATTGAACAGTAATGTTCAAAATTTAAGCATGCTGAAATCTTTCAAATCTTGGGCAGGCTGTTTGATGGTAGTTATATCAAAGAGTTTATCTGTTGTGTTTGCCCTCTTTTCCTTTCACATGTAGCGGTGCCATATTTGCCAGGATGACCTACATGTTTGTGTGATTTTTAATCAAGTACAGGATCTATAAGCTCCTTGTGACACAGCTGCTCTTGTCTTGTGTTCCTAAGTACAAGCTATGTTCTTCTGTCTTTTGTCCACGTAGTTGAAGTTGACTGTGGGACCATTTTAAAAAGTAGTCATTTTTTTTTCTGTTGTTCAATTTGTGGTTAATATAGAAACCTAGGAATGATAGTACTTTCTGAACAGCATAAAGTCCACACTGTTAAACCTCGTTATTATATGTCTGTTTAGAAAGTTTTTTATTTCTCTCTCTTACAGAGTATTTTGTAACAGCCTCTTCCCTTGTCTTTCTATACATGTAGGAAAAACAATCTTATATGCTAAATCTACTTGTAATCTATAATTTTCTTCCTGTATGTTATGCCCTCTAGTTCCTTGGTTAATTTTTCTTCGCTTTACAGTTATTTTTTAAGTCTGTGATTGTCTATACACTTAAACGGTTTCTGAATGTGAAATACAGATACTGCTCAGATGCCTCGAACACAAATATTTTTCCAGTTAAGCGCATAGATATGTGATAAAGGCTTAGGAATTACTGACTCTTTCAACTTCTTGCTATGTGGTTGGTGGTCATAAGCTGCAAGTCCATAATACACCATTAGTGTACACTATCATATGGAGAATTCACGTTTCTTCAGAATTTCAGGTTCTTTAGTGCCTAAAACAATCTGCAGAAATAGTTGCCTTGCTGTTTGGAATTAGGTAGTGTTGGATTGCTGCTGTTAGTACTCTGATGATATAAACATAATCTGTATGACCTAAGAGGGAGGGAGCTGACCTCACAAACATCAGCGAATTTCTTCTCACAACAGTGCTGGGAGGTAGGAAGTTGTATTATTACTATCCCTGCTGAGTATCTACGGCACAGAAAGATTAATTGATTTGCCCAAGGTCATGGAGGAAGTGAAAGGCAGAGATGGAATTGCATCCAGATACTCTGCATCCTGGTCAGATGCCTAATCACAAGGCCGTAACCCCTTAATATTTGTGATTTTGTTTCTTAACTAGGTGCTCTTCATGTGGTGTCTTAAAAGCCTTGTTTTGCCTTTTTACAATCCTTACCCAGTGTGCCTTTTGTTTCTGAATAGAAACTTAGTGAAAAGGATTTTTAGAGACTTCAGGTTTAAGTGCCGTCTGTTCTTTCATATATATTAATTCTAAGATTATAGATAGTTGTGCTTCGTTTTCATTGAGTAAATCGGAATGCTGAAAATGCAATACAAGCAAAATACGTTGGTTTTTTTTGTTAATATACTTTTCCTCCAATGTGTTTGTGGAAGAGAATTCATCACAATAAAGGATTAAACTGTCAAAGGAATATTAGCTGGTAGTGGTGTGTTGATTCATTACATGCCTTTGTGTGTTTGGAGTCATTGTGCTCCACAGTGAGCAGGAGATGGGGCTGTCCAAGGGGAGCACCACAGTGACCATTAGCAGTTGATTAAAAGGGAAGTATATGCAATGAGGAACTACTCATAAATCACGTCCTTCCAGCTGGAGTTTATCTGCCTAAAAGGAGCTGCCAGCATCCTTATTTGTTCAGTTGGCATCTGAAAACATGCACGCAGTCAAAAAGCATTAGGTGGTAGTCTGTAGTAAGTGTCTGCACACACTTGCCTTGTACATACTACAGGTACGTGGACTACCTGGGGACAGGGGGGGACTTGCATCACGCCGTGAGCCCCGTGAGAGAGGAGGACGCAGAGCAGCTGGCGGGACTGGCCCAGGCACTGGCCTGCCCCTGAGGTCTAACTGCTTGTAGGACCATACAGGACGTTACGTCTTTCCCGTCCAGACAGTGAATGATTTGGCTACGGGGAAATCTGCATTCAGTCTTTGCAACTTGTGGTCAAAGTGGGTTTTCAATGACTAGCCCAAGGCATGCACTTAATATATAGAGTGCCTTGATGTGGTGCCCTGCTTTGCCACAGACGCGTTTGAACCTCAAAGACATCTCCTAGCTCTATAGATGTTAGAGAACAATAATGTCGAATGATTTTTTTTTCCTTCATTCAGTATTTATATTCAGTTTCCCTTTACACTAAAAAGAAAGTACTGAAAAGTTACATGAAGTGAATTCAAGTCAAAGGTGTTTAACGTATGTGAAAGAAATGAAGCTTAGGTTTCAAGCAGTGATCAATGAAGTATAGTATTGTATGATCATTATCGAGCAATAAAGCAGAAAAGGAATTATCACAAGGAGATGTATATGCCATTCATCATACCCTTTTAATACCTCTTTTTCTTGCTTGCTTTCTTTTTATTGTCTCCTGTGTTTTATATTCTTTGATCCTGTATATGGGAACAAAGTTCCCTCCTCCCCTCTGACATTTTCACCTACTGTTATACAGTGCCAGCTTAGAAGAGTACTTCAGGGGAAGAAAGTCTATATACTCTGTGCTTCAAAACTTTGAATAGAATTAAAATACCTTACGCTTCAGGTTTTGTAAATTTTGTGAGAAATACTGCTATGTCGTGTTCATTCTGAGCACTGTCAGAAAGTCAGTGGCTTTGCTGAAAAACAAACGTATTGAAAACTGGAATAAAACATCAGCATCGTATTTTTTGCTCTAGATTTGCTGTAAGTGAAAAATATGGTAGTGTCAAAACATACTGTAGCTTACTTGCTACGGGAGGACAACAGTGGGAGGCATCAGGGTCTCCTTTAATTCTGTTTTCTTTATGCCCTGATCAGTGACCAAGATTGCCAAATGTTTATCCCTGTGTATCACACAAAAGTAATTAACTACTTGTGAGCTGTTGTGTGTGTAAAGAAGCTTGAGAGCCCGAGATGAAAGAAGCAATGCTATAACTGTCCTCTTACGGCTTCTCAGGCCAACCGTCACCAAATTTTGGCACACTTTGCTCAGGTCTGTTGGTGGTGGTGTCCAGTGAAACCGGACATCAGTCCTTTAAGTGATACATCATGGCAACCCTTCTGCAGAAGCAGTGTGGTTAATAATATTAAGAATCAATTTAAGGCTTGCAGCATAATCTTAAGCAATGCAAACTGAAACGTAAATTATTAAAGTTTCTGTTTGACAGTGAGCAAATGCACAGGG
This sequence comes from Sagittarius serpentarius, assembly GCA_034782735.1. Classification (NCBI taxonomy): domain Eukaryota; kingdom Metazoa; phylum Chordata; class Aves; order Accipitriformes; family Sagittariidae; genus Sagittarius; species Sagittarius serpentarius. Next base: position 29,351,743 of record JAVKLA010000081.1, on the reverse strand, counting down.
CTGTTCTCAGAAGGAAGGGTGACTCAGCCGTATTCTTGAATTGATGTATCAGGCTTCAGTGACATCCTGAGATTTGACGACAGGTCTATTAAGGAGAAAAAGTAGTAATTTATAATTTCTGGGATAAATTAGTACTTACTATTATACCCTGGAAGCTTTTTTTTTTTTTTAATGTGGTAAATAGCATTTAAAAGATATTTACAGCGTCATTTCAAATGAACAGAACTTTGAGGAATCTGCCTTGAAATGTTCTTAATTAAGATGCAAAGAAATCTATCTCAGTGCACTGTGTAGATATTAATCAGCGTAGGTGGAAAATGGGAACATACATGATTAGTGATAGTATTTTACCTTCAAACCTTGAAAACGGCTGAAAATGAAACGCTCTTAAATCCCTTGTCACCCCCAAACAATATAACACACCATTTTGACTCTCTAATTACCAAGCCTAATTTGTTAATTTCAAAGGGGAGCACAGCAGCCTATAAAGGCTCACAGGACTCTTTTGAAAAGAGCAATGCGGTATAATTAAAATGATCAAGTGGATCTAATTCGGGGTGGGGGGGAGGGGAAAGGATGTCTTCCCTCGTAAGGTTACTTCAAATTGAATTGGAGTTGGCATATATAGCCTTTAATGAGGTAACATCCCCAGATAAAACATCTGACTTGCTGTTTATTTTAGTCTACATTTATTTGCAGGCTTTTATAGTAAGAGAGCTCTGTCTAATGGTCCTACTAACCTGAGTGCTGCTTCCAGCATAGCAACTGGCCTGCTGCACGGCTTTGGGAGAGGATTATGCTCTCGATGGTGAAATTGGTTTATGTATGTTTCTGATGCATCCATCACTGTGACAATTACGCTTGAGAAAAAGCAAAATGCAGAAGTGATGCTCCTTGTATCCCTTTCCATGGTTAGGGGTGGTAAAAACATTAAAGAGGATATTTTCTTCCACCGTTTGCCTCCACAGGGTAGCTGTGTCATAGCCAGAGTTAAGCTTCAGTTGGGTTTTGGACAGAATTTTCCTAGTAAATATTTTCCAGCCACATTTTTCTGGGCTAATACAAATGTGATTTCCCAGTGGACACCCATCTTCCAAAATGTTACTGTTCATTTAGAGCTTGATAGTGCTTGGCTTGGGGGGTGGTTTTTGGGGGTGGGTTTGGTTATTTGTTGGCTGTTTGCAGAGTGAGGGGGTGTTGGTTGGTTTGGTTTAGTGTGTGTTATGCCTTGGGTTAATGAGTAAGCATCATTCTGGGCTTTAAGCTCCTGTATGAATATAGTTTTTTCTGTTCTGTGTTAAAAAGATAAATACCTCATCTGGGTGACTTCCTAATCAAACACTTTAGATTGACTGCAGCAGGAGGTTTTTTGTTTTGTTGTAACTCTTCTGGGTGTTTTATCTTATAAAGCCCTGTAATAATAAAGCCATAGGAATCCTCAGCTTATTATTCATATTCCTCCATGTGCCATAAAGGAGGCATTTACAGGGCCTTGTGTTTTAAAATAAAACGTTCTGTGAAGAGGATGAAGTTTCTCTAGCAAAGAGCCTTGATGGTGAATGCACATGGTGGGAGAGGGAGGGAGTGGCTACCCTAGGGATGAAGTTTGGGGGGAGCAGCGCAGCTCTCCTTTTGTTTCTGAGCAGGCCTTTACACTTACACCCCCAGCCTGTTTTGGCCCATCTCCTGGTGGAGTGGGTAGGCTGTAATTAATAGATATTTGAGCTCGGAGGAGACAGAAGCAAGTGCCTGACAGGTGCTTCCCTTCTTAGCTTGGTGGTGGTTTTGTATGGAAAGGCAGTACTAATTCTGTGACCAGTTGGTATCACCTGGGAGAACAGAGGTTAATGTTTCAGAGGAGGAGGAAAAGCTGTTTGTATGCAAGTGTCATTGAAAGGAGATACTCGTATTTTAATGCCAGTGAGTTGTAGTACAGGCACATGTTCCATTTTGGCTGGACCCCTTCTGAGGGCCAGTTGTCCGGACTGTGGAAATGTAGCAGAGGTCTGCATTAACAAGTACATTATAATGCTGCTCTCTTCCTTTTCTCACGTACGTAGTAAAACTTTTATAAAAGAAGGGACTAGAAAGAATTTGGTGTTCCCTGTGGTGTCTAACATGATTGTAAACCAATACTGTATTTCTTACGCAGATTGACAAATGCCGGTCAGCAGAATTACCAGCATCTGTAAAGATTTTAGGATTGTTCCTAATATTTTTTGTTTCTGTTGATCTTGAACAACATTAGCAGCATTTGCAACAGAAAACAAATCGAGTAAGCATGAAAAGGAACCCTCCTGCTTATGTGGTGGGTTTTTTCCCTTTCCTGGCTTGCTTTTATTGTATCTCACTCAAGAAGGACACAGTTAAAAGAAGCAATGATTCTGTCTACAGCATTTTGAAACAATTACTTTCCCACTACTCAGTAAAAAGCTGAAATAGGTAGCTGCAGTAAAACAAAAGTAAGGGGGGAGAATATTAGTAAACATTTCTAATATGCTAGTCCTGCATCCACCAGCCATTTATTAGAAGCCTTTGATGTCCAATGTTCTCCACATTATTTGCATAAAATCTTTGAAAAGAAAAGAAGCACAGTTGGACAGAGATGGAAAGTGCAAATTCTGAAACGAAAGTATAAAATACATCTGTATAACTCAGTAGATACAATATTCAGTGGATTTATAATTCGGCTGTAGATCTATAATTCAGTGCGATGTAATTATTTTGTACATTCTGTATTTTTCCATTTCTTGTGTGCAATTTGATGTAGGTAATAACAAGAATAATGTTCACAACTCTGCTTCTTAATGGTGTAAAGTCTGTACTTGTTGATAGGAAAAAGGCCATGTAAAACAAGTAGATTACACTAACATTTGAAATCTTTTGTTGTTGTTGTTTTTTGTTTGGTTTTTTTTTTTTGTTTCTTTAACATGTCTAGCAACTACTGAGCCAAGTATGTAGAAGCCTTTACCCTCCTAGGTCAGATTCCAGCAAAGCCGTGTTGCTTTTATAGAATAATGCCATACGGCAAACTGACTCAGCTTTAAGCACTGCATATGGTCCCGAGGGGAGAAATTACCCATCCAAATGACGGGTGGATGGCAGGCAGGCAAGTTAGGATGTAGCTGCAGTGTGCTTATATTCTGTTTCACTAGGGCTGCAAACATTCACAATAGCTGCTTGCTGTATTTGAATTTGATCCTCATAACAGTAAGGAGCATGAGGGGATTGGAAATAAAGTAAGAACAATAGCTATTTCTCTTTACGCTGCTTCTGTAAAGTACTTCTGATACATTGAAGGGAATTAATGTCTTTTGGCATGGTTTATTTCATTTTGCAGAGTGGATCTGGTAAGTGAGTGGGAATCAAATACAATTATAATAGCCCATTTCTCTTTCCTAAATAAAGTTTGGTATGCTCATATTAACTCATATGTCAGTAGTTGCTTAGTTCACATGAGTAAAAGTCAGTTTATAATAGCTAGCAATTTGCCTTTATTTTCTCATACCGGAGGTTTTCTTGGGAACCTACAGCAGTAAAGAATCCTAGTTGGGTTTCAGTCCACGTTAAATGAGTAGAATAGTGGAAAGTGAATTCACACATTCTGTGCTTTGAAAGAAGCAAGAAGTAAATATCAAGCATTAAATGAGGTGTTCCAAAACACAGAGAACATTTTTGGGAAGAAAACAGCCATTTTCTTAATTTGACAATTCAATAACATATACTGTAATTACCATGAAATTTGAGTAATGTTGTTTGGTAATTCATTAGCTACTAAGTGCATTAGTAGTAGCTGCCCTGCAGTCTTGTAGTGCTCAAATACTATCACTCGTTCTACCTGTTTTGGTTTTGTTTTGGTGGTGGTGTGGTTTGTTTGTTTTGTTTTTTTTTTAAATAACCGTTTGACCTTCTTACTGTACAGTTGTAATTGGGTGAGCTGACAAGGTGCTTATTGGTTGTTGTCTAAAGGAAATTATGCTGCAGTGAGTGGCAGCATCGGTGCAGTTGATGAAGGACTGAGGCTGGAGTCGGGGTGTCCGAAACTTGAGGTGTGAAAAAGGCAATGAAGTTCTTCAGGAGGGCTGCTGAAATTTGAGAAGTTTGGAAGTGGCACTGCGATTTGCTCTCCTCCATCTAATCTCGGTGGCTTTTCTTTCCCTGACTGGTCCCCTGCTGAGGTCCACCTGTGCCTCATCCTTGTGGTAAACCCTCATGAAGCTGTGAGATAGATTGTGGCACGTTTCCTTCCGTCACAGGCATGACCAAGTCTTTCAAGGGATCTTTGCTTTGAAGAGCAGTTTATTGAAAAATTGATATGCTGCTTTGTTTTGTTTGCGTGCATTTTAATCTCCTGCCTATCCAGTCTTGATTTTTATAACCAGGCATACTGACAAGTGAAACCCTTGGGTTCAGGTGCATGTATAGCAATGTTGACTCTTCCCAAAATCTCGGAAAGTGTAAAAACGGTAGAGTAATCTCTATACTCTCTTAGGTTTTTCAGAATTTGTCTGGGTGTGTGAGTAGTGTTGAAACATTAAAGAATTTACATCACCTGCTGAGGAACAGTATATAATATGCTATTCATACTACCTTGGTTTTTTTAACTAGAAAAACACTTTTTGGATTCCATGTACGGTATGATGTTGTCAAATCCTAAAATTAACCGAGATGGAACATATTTCCATTTCTAAAGATTTATGCTGAAACGAGAAATTTGTAGGTATTGTAGGGAATAACACAGGTTTCGGTGCAAGCTGAGCTATTGTCATCTTCGTAGTCTTGAGTAAATAACTGAACCATCCTGGAAACTTTATGAAGAAATGGATGTAATTGAAAAAATACTGTGTATTTGGACCAGCTTTCTCAGTTTTCATTGTTCATGAAGGTAACAACCTTTTTCCCAAATTTCATGTGCTGTGTTTCCAGTGAAATGAGCAAATTTCTGAAGTAACACCGTCATACACAAAATAGATTTATTTTTTTTAATTATTCAGAGAAATGTTGTTTATTTTAACAAGCAGAATCTTCTAGCCACTGAAGTATCAAACCTAGGCTGTAATAATCATCCAACACCCTTTTTCACCCTCCCCAAGTTGCACGCTTCTCTCAAGTGCTTGTGGTACATAGGTATATGTTATTGTGACTGCAAGGTATTTAGATTCTCTCCACATCTGCTGTTGCATTGACCTCCTGTATTATCTATACTGTTCTTTTTTTGTGAAAAAATAGTCAGTTCTCTAATTTCAGTATAGCACCGGCTTGAAGTAGTGTATTTTCCGCTTACTGAAGTAAGGCTAAAAGCTGATAAGAGAAGTCTTTAAAATCCTGTTTTAGACTTGAGTACTAGATTATATGCTTGAAAGGAAGTGAATAGGTATCTTTTACTGATGACAACCAGGACAGATGGAATTCACTTTCTAGGCTAACCTAGTTTTTCAGGGTGCTTTCAAAAAAGCACTGCACTTGGAACCATTCAAAGATACTACTGACCAAATCCATGGAAAGGAAATTACTTGTATAAAAGGCACAACAATAAATGACTGTTTAAAAAAAAAATATATAATGCTATTGGGTGTGGTTTGGTTTGGGGTTTTTTTGTTTTGGTTTGGTTTTTTTCCTCTCCTTAATTTTGATTTCATTTACTGATTAAACCTGCCTCATTAGAACTTAAGAACATCTCTAGACTTTCCTGGGCTCTTGAGTATTTTATTTAAATTCTAGACAGATGGTGGAGGGAGAAGAGTGAGGCTTTCTGTGTAAACTGCAGAATAAGATGGAGGAGTTTGCTAGTTCTAGTTTAGTATCTGCATTGAAAACCTGTATGTTTTGATTTCCAAGCATTTTAAAGTTCAATTGGATTACTTAATATTCAGCACCGATGTTTTCATGTATTCACAGAGTACTTGATGCTTGTACATAGTGCTTACTATGAACACTGGTGACAGGTAACTCCTTCCTCTTTCTTACCTTGGAAAAAAAAAAAAAAAAAGAAACATTTGCATGTTCCTATTGCCAGTCAGGACACACTTAATCAAGATTTGTGTGTGTGTGTGTTTGATTTACATACTCCAGCATTTCTGAAGGTCTGGCTACAGTTAGCACTGCTCAAAACGCATTTTCTATTTTTTTGAAGAGAGACTGCCATTTATTTCTGGAAAGGGCTGGGAACTGTTTGGACTCCAAGTTCTACTGCATGTCTGTCTTCTTCCTCATCGTTAGTGCGAGCTGGAAGAAGGCTATTAGTATCTCTCTACTATAGAGACTTACTCCCTTCTACCTCTCCTAAGGCTAATAATATTGTTTCAAAAATCCAGTAAAACGGGTCTTTTTCAGGAAAGCTCATTCCTGAAGTGGCTTACACAAACAATAAAGCTACGCTGTTGTATGTTTTCAAGGAAGATCCATCCTGGGAAAGCTCACCTCTGTCTGCACATCTTCTGATGTCTTCTGATTGTCTTCTGACAATCCTGTGGTGTTGTTCGGTCGGCCTGATTTCTACCCTACCCTACTATGTGGTCGTTATCTTCATGGTGTTCACACAAATGCTGGACAGTTGTGCTGCCAGACCTCCATTAGATGATTTCTAGTACTTGTTAGCTAGAGGACGGGTTCTTGAGCAGGTTGCTTTGATGGTCAAGAGAATTAGGAGCCCGATTGTCTGGGCCTGGTGGTGGATTCACAAGAAGGTTCTTGTGTGTCTCTTCGTAGAGAGCTCATTTATTACCAGTATTAGTAATTCCCTTTCGGCCAGGCATTACAACTATTCACTGAAACACAGGCGTGCTTTTCTGCCCTCTTCCTCGTGAGCTTTTGTGAGCTGGTGGTTCCTGTGAAGATTTGGTACCTGTGTGTCAGCGTTATGGTGAGGAAGGCGAAATAGTGACTGCCTGACTTGAGTAACTGACTTCTTTGCAATGGTTGTGATACAGTTCTTGAGTTCTTTTACATACACTGTTATGTAAAATGCTGCTCTTGCCAGTAGACTGAGAAATTAAACCTTGAAAGATACATTTCTGGTGCATATGGTGTACGTTTAGCTGACCACAGATTTCAGCTGGGGGGGCTGAAGAGCCGATTTGAGCTGAAGAATTATGTAGTGTCTTTTAAGCGTATCAGGAATCTCTGCCTTGACATTTGTAAGCTCAGTGCTGCTCAAAGGATCTTCCCCACCTTGAAGAAGGGAATGTGTGAACATCCGCTCTTGCTTAGCGGGCAGTAGGGTGTCTATGCAAGTAAACCAAGTAAGGGTCTAAGAACATCTTTCCCAAACTGGGTTGCTTCTCTGTATTGGACAAATTTGAACCTTCCTGTTCCAGGAAAAGAATCAATAACATCAAGTTAGGTAATTGCCTCTTTTAAAACCTACCTGTTTAGATGATAGAATGTTTGGAAGAGCCACCCCGGGGGGGGGGGGGGGGGGGGGGGGGGG
>JAVKLA010000081.1:29314297-29344214 GCA_034782735.1 Sagittarius serpentarius | reverse complement strand
AACACCCAACACCCCCCCCCCCCCCCCCAAAAAAAAAAAAAAAAACAAAAAACACAAACAACCCAACCAAACCAAAAACCTAACCCCAAACAAAAAAAAACAGGACCAACAGGGAAGGGAAAGGGGACTGCTTACACAGTTATAAGCAGGGTACCGATTTCCACTGCCAGTTTAAGTAACTTGGCTGTTGAAATTGTTTACGAATACAGAAAAGTGAAAAGGCCAGGACTGCTAGTAAAATCCCTTTCTCTCTATTGACCTCTTGAAGGAAAGGTAAGTAGGCACTGTTTTGTTTCAATCAAAAGACAGTCTTCCCATGCTGTGCCTTAATCCTCATGTGAAGAGCTCTGACACAATCCTATGTGTATAGGGCCCATAAGGCAAACTTACCTAGGACGCTGAAGGTGGAGGGGAATCCAAACACCCCAAACCCTCCTTTTTATCTTCTTTAGAGAGTTAGGAAAAATCAGAATTTGTTATTTAAACAGACAGCTCTGTGTCAGTAGCACACAGGCTACTGAGCCTCCCCTGATTCTGTTAACATAAAATACCTACCAGCTGCATCTACCTCACCTTCTGTAGGCTGAAAAAAGGAAGGATTTTTAGTAAAAATAAAAATAACTTCAAAACCCAGAGATGTTTCCACTGGTTGATCCGTGTGTATATTCTATGAGCACTTGTTAGTGCTGACAGTTTGCTATGTGAATATTCTATGTGGGCATTGTACAGCGGCCAACACTAGGCTTTGCTTTCCTATGGTTAGTACGTTTTACCTGCTCTCCTCAAATTGTTATTTTTTTCCCAGATGGGAGAAGAAACAATACTGTTGATGGGTGCTCTGGCATTGGCTTTCCTGTGAAACTACGAAGGGTTGTAAGAGCTGAGTGTAATCCACATAGCTGCTTTGCTGTTCCCAGCCTCTGTATTTTTAGACAGTGGCTCTCTGTAAATTCCATCCAAGCAGTATCGCTCAGAGGCAGGGCATGAAAAAACCTTCTTACTAAATACATATTTTTTTTCAGAGTTCCATTTCCATCCATACAAGGACCTTTTTTTATGGTCAACAAAACACTGTGAATTTGTGCTAATGCGTGTTGTGCCTTTTGTGTTTCAAGACTTTAAGCTGTGTGGTATTTTTAGAGTGAAGAGGTGGACAAGAGCTTTGTCTCCTGTTCAAATACAGAAGTTCAGCATATGGTTTCACTAGTTACAGATTTACCATAGGAAGAGGTAGGTAGGACTACCAGATCAGTGCTAGCATTCTCCTTAATATTTAGAAAAATAAATAACAAAAAGGAGGAAGAAATTTTAAATTTCTGAGTAGTTGTAACAATTTACATAAGGAAATTTAAACTTCAGAAATGTAGGGAAACATGTGCATGTTTGCTAGAGACAGTATAAACCCTAGAAGAAGCAGAAATAAATCTTTGAAGTGTAATTGCAAGGCAGTCTTCTCCCATTTAATTGATATTTAAACGTTGGCTAACATGGATCTTTGCCATTTAACTGACATTAACGACCTTGGTTAACTTGGTTTTGAACTTTTTATTTTATTACACTGGTTTGTTTGTTTTATGTTAATTTCACTTTAGTGCTTGGATCCTTGTAAAATAGATTTTTTTTTTCTTCTCAAAAACAAACATCAAACACCCAGAATATCTGTTTTGTTTTAATATTTAAACATTTACACACATCTTGGGCATAATTGTATATGCATTTTATAGCATGAAAAAGCGAACCATATTGATTGTAAATCCTAAACATCTGCACTGCAAACCAAAACCATACTTTTTTGTGCACCTTGCTTTTTCTAAGTTTTTCTTCTCATCATACTTTAAATATTTCATTTTTATTAAGTAATCGCTGGCGTTACTTTTGGCTTATCCCACACCTTCCTTTATTTTATTCCTTTAAACTGTTTCTCTTTTCTCCCCATCTGTTCTCTGCATCGATAACTTGTTTGGAATAAACAAACCTTAAAACAGGCTTTTTGACCACAAGTCTGTTGCTGCTACAATCACGTAGGTGCAGTGAGCGGTGCCCGGCAGCTGCGGGGTCGGCTGGAGCAGTGGCGTCTTCAGCGTCCGCGTCCTCCCTGCTCCCGCACGCAGGCACACCGCCTTACCGTAAGGCATGAGCTTGCGATGGGTTTCCACATCTGTAGTTGCTGTCTGCGGACACGTGGTCACCATTGGTACCTTGCGCTGGCACTGTAGCCCTCAACAGAGGAGGGTAAATGACTCCTGGTGCGTAGCAACTTGTTCACGCGGCTGTGCTTTGCTTTCCAGGGCTGGGCGCTGGAATTTAGTTAGGTGGCTTCTGATTGTCTTTGGAATAGGCAAAGAGAGAAGTGCTTTCTGCCCTGAATGCTGTGTGCCACTTCTACCGCATTAATGTCAATCAGCTGTTAATGACAATGACAGCTATATTATAGATGCATTAGAGTACCAATGGCAAAAGGTTCACACACACACGAGTCAGTATTCCAGTTTTTCTGTAAAGTAATCCATATGTTTACTTTTCCTGGTTTTAGCAAGCGTTGAGATTGTCACAGTATTTTAATCAGCTGGGAAAGTGTTCACTGCAAAGGAAATGACTGCACATAAAGTTTTTCACATCAACAGCAACATTCTGCTCAGAATACCTGGATATGGTGCTCGTTGTGCTGTCCAGTAGGAAGAAATGTTCCAAAATTTGCCAAGCAGAAGAACTTAACACAACCTCATTTCTTTTCTCTCTGTCCAGTCATTGTCTTTTATCCATCAGTGATCTCAACTGTAGTGGAATTTCTGAGTGTATATTTGCATTTTCATTCAATCTTTTACCAACTGTTCTTCACTCAGGGTTTTGGGGTGGGGTAGGTGTGTGGGGGTTTTGGTTTGTTTTTTTTTTGGGGGGGGGGTGATCATATGTATGGATTCTTCTATACGGCTGCAGTTGCAAGGCACAGTGAACTTACAGTGAGAGAGAGAACATCAGTGTGCTGCCACTGCTCCTTTGTTGTACAGTTTTGGTTGTGATGGAACATCTGAAGAAGTTGCCACACAACAGAGCAGCTTTAGAGCTGCCTGAAGAAATTGCATTCTCTGTCATTTCTCTCCCTTTCCTCCTTGTGATCTTCCACAAGGTTGGTCTATTAAAATGATAGAAAAAGCTTGTTTTGATCTATTTAGACACAGAAGCATGAGGACATCATGTTTGGACATGTTGAACTAGCTGTTGTAGCAGAAGAGTGATGGAAACCAAGGACCACTCTAGGCAGCTGGATCATATAGGCCTTTTCATAGATTGCTTGAGCTCAGTCTTTAAAACTGGTTGCCTTACCTGCCTGCACCTGCTCTGCTCTGTTTGGATAGCTGCTCCAGTATTTGCCCAAACCCACTTCTTCTGTGTTTTGGGTTTTCTTTCTATACATTTGTCTTTGAAGTAGACTATCTGCAGCCTTCACTGTGAGCTATTGTCTGTCAACACTAATTAGGCTTCTATAACAAGTAGGAATTAGAGTGCATGTGGCCTTTGAGCATTTTCAGTGATGCAACTGTGTTGGTCAACTCTGGATGTTTGATGTGTCAGTGAGTGAGAGCTACTGTACTTTTTTGTTATTCCTCTGTTCTTGTTTCCGCGTGCAAGGTGTGTGTTCCTCTGTTGAATTTGTTGGCCTTATTTGTTAGTGCTGCTGTCAGGCTTAACTAGGTCAGTGTACTACAAGCAAACATTACATGGCATGAAATGTGGATGTACAGATGCCTCCTGCACTTAATACCCCCTCTCCCCTCCCAAATCCAAAACAAAACCCCCAGACCCTTCCATTTGAAGTTATTTCCTTGGCAGTATTCATAAATTCCTTCCAATGCTCTCTATGTTGTAGAATTTAACAAGTGAATGACTGAGATGTACAAATGACACATTTCTTCAGAAATCACTTAAACATGGGTGTTCAGTCATATACTGGAAACTACATTTATAAATGACACATAGAATTCATAAATACATTTATAAAATGTGGGGTTCAGGCTTAACTGATGAAGTCCCGCAAGCGTAAGTGTGGAATCCTAATCATCGTTTACCTTCTTCAACTGGTCTTTATCTGGTCTAGAGAGTTTTTTAAGTAACTAAGTCTTTAAAACAAATTGCATCACTGAATTACGAAGAACAAAAGTGTCTTGAGAGCACCTGTATCTTTGTGTTTCCTGATACAGAAGTGTCCCTGTTGCAGCAATGAAATAATACGAAGTTTAGGGAGAACAGCACCGTTCAGACTTTTTGTTTGTTTGGTTGTTTTTGTGATGAATGCTTTTTTTTCCTGTTGAAAACAATTTTCAAAAGACTATTTCTTTTTATAAATACAGTATTTTCAAATGCTGTTTATTTACACTTTAGATGCCTGTGTTTTTATTTAAGTGTTGCTTTTGATTTTGAACATACCATAAAGAATTTTGCTGTTTCTGGTCTAAGACTTAGAGTTACAATAAATTCTTTACTCCTTTATCTTGATTTTATGCTTACTGGAAATCCTTAATGAGAAATAGGTTTTATTTTTCAGGAGATACTTGGTAAGTTTTTTGTACACATTTTGATGTAATTTGCTGAAGCAATGTCCATTTGTCTTTATAAGTAGGTACTGGCCACTTTTGCTTATGGAGTTGGACACTGCCTGAATAGATTTGTAGGCTTGTTTTCCATATATTGAAGACAGTTATTTCATTTAATTTTTGAAAAATGAATCATAATAAAGCTGTCCTCAACACGTATTTATATTAAAGTACAAAAATCGCAGTGTTTAAATGTAAATAAAATAGCCAGTTTTGAGCTGGATGAATAATTTATAAACTATTCTAGACATCTTGACTCAATGAAAGTTCAAACAAGTTTCATTGCAGTGCTTGTTACTAGCTTTCTTTTTTCTTAATGTTGTATTTTGACTTTCATGCACTAAATATGTTTTCAAGTTAAGTTGTGAAATTAATTTGAAGCCGCATTAACTGGTTTGGGACTATATTTTTGGGATCACTGACAGAAATCAAGAGTGCTGATGTAAAGATTTCTTGGTTGTTATAAGGTTGATTGTGAGTTCTAATAGGAATTTACCTATGAAAATATAAATTAAAGTTGATACTCCCCACGGTGCACAAGTATAACTTGTGTAAGTAAAATTCTAGATACTTCATTTGCTCAGAGATAGGCAGCTTTTTTCAGTTGCAAAATTGTTCTACAGTGAAACGGCTTTAGACTTAGGTTGGAATATACTTTTATGTGACACCCCTTTCAAGAAGCAAGAAAGGGGGAAAATTGAGGCTTTTACATACCAAGCTGGCAAATTGTAGCATTTCTTTCTAAATATTGTTCACATTTGTGCTCACGGAAAAAGAAGTGAATTGTAGACTCATGAGATGTAATATGAGAGAAACTACATATACTGATATGTAGCGTCTGGTTCAAAGTCCCTTGCAATGAATGCAAAGGCTGCCATTGACTCTGCTGGGCTTTTATCTGGCTATATAACAATCTGCTAAAAGAGTTTCTTTCTTAAATAGAAGCAATGTGATTTGCTTTTTTTATACTGCTGTGCGTAACTGTAGCACATACTTCAGTGTGGCATAGTCAACAGTAAAGTTTTTTTTCTGGCAGTAATTAGGAATTTTCCTTTTTTAGATGATTTTCTATTTCTGTGATTTTAAAGGATTTTTAATACCATGAATACAAATAGCAACAATAAAAACTGTCGATGTTTTTGGTCTTGTTGCGACCCTTTGCCTCAGATAAAATACCAGATAATTCTGGAGTAAGTGCATGCTTCATGACTTAAGGCAGATAATGTCCGTTTGACTTTTGTCTGAAACATGGAAGTTCCAGTTTCTGACGGATCCAGTTGGGGTATGCCTTTCTTTTCAGTATCTCTGACTTTTATATATATAGATAGCCCAGGAGAAACTAAATTAGTTTGAATTAATCTCTACAGTTTATAGTCTCTTCTGTCTTTTGTGTGTCTTTTACTACAGTCTTATTACTACAGTATGTAGTTTTAACGCCAGCAGATAATTTGGTTCTGGTGGAAACAAGTGTCATCTGTTAGAAATCCTACCAACTGCAAATTCAAACAAAAATGAAGTATTTTGCCACAAGTAGCTTCACTGCAGTAAACCAGCTTGGCGCTGCTTAACCTAAGCAGCATCCCGAACTGGGCGCATGTATTTTTGAATGCGTGTTTGCCCCTTTTGCCTATTTTGTATCAGCTTTTTCGCGTCGGTGAGCGCGGGGTGAGCAGAAGGCCGGCGCGAGGGCCACGTGGGCTGTAGCAGGAGGCTTCTCCGATGGGCTCCCATCTGTCAGGGCTGCGCGCTGATAAAGCTTGCGGCAGCTGGCTCGGCTCGCCGCTAATCCATTCATCCCGGCTGTGGATCAGAAGGTGGCCTGTCCCTTCCTGGAGGCCTGTGGACCTCGGAGAGTTGCCGTAGCCCCCGAGAAGTCCCACTGGACCTGCCGGCGAGTATAATGATAGGGCACACACAACTTGAGCGAGGGCCATGTGTGGCGGCTCTAGGCCATTGTGCTGGGGACAAAGCCAGTCGCTCTCCTCCCAACTGACCTGTTGTGCCTTCGTCAACAACAGTGTGTTCACAGTTGAAGTGCTAGCCATGAGTAGAAGATCAGTATTAATGTGTTACTCAGGAAGGGACTGTGAAGTCCTGAAATGTTCTCCTGCGTATCGTGCAACTCGGCGCGCACAAACCCCTGAGCAGAGTTAGCCGCTCAGAGCTCCAGATGGCACCGACGACTGTGAGAGACCACGGCTGTATGTGATCTTTCCTACTGCTTTTTGGTGTAGGCGTATTATTGCTGTTACAAATAATTTATGAGTATAGTGGTTATTTAAAACCATGTAGTAGGTTGCATTTCCCTCCCCTATCAAGGCTACATAGCTTGTTAACTAACAAAAGTAGCGAGATAATTCCTGCCCTAAAAATTTACAGCCTTTTGTGCACAAAATCTGTCATTGAGCCTGGAAGGTCTGAGAGGAAGATTGCTGAGAACAGGAGACGCAGCATAAGATAAAAAGTTCAGAGAGAGAACAGGAATAGAAAGATGACGGGGGAGCGGCGTACGCGTGGCAGAGCAGCGTAAAAGCTGAAACGTGAAATGGGCCGACAAGTAAGACCTTGTAGGTGAGGAATGTGAATCTTCAATCATCTGTTAGAAGTAGTAGTCTTTTCTTATATTAAAAAGGACCTGAATATTTTGGGATGCTTGTGAAACATGAGATGGCCGTGCATCTGAACAATAAAAACGAAAGATGTGGGCAGGAGTGATTAACTGGCTTGTCCCCTGTCGCAGTTCCCCAGTCAGTAGAAGCAGTACAGCCTCAGATACCGCATGTCTCTTGCAACTGCGTCGATAGGTGTGTAGCTTTTCCATTTATTTGACTTGTTCTCTAAAAGAAAGCTAAATCCCGGAAGTCACAAGGTAATTAAACAGCTCAGAAGAAATTGGTTTTATCCCACAAAAGAAGTGCCTGAGAGTTTAACAGAATCCTGATCTAATGATTGACATCTGTTGCAGCAAACACCTTTGGGGCAGTCCAGAAGCAAAATGGACACACTGCTACTGCTTGATTTGATTCCCCAATTGATGGTTGACATGACCTTCAGTGCATATGACATGTTAGAAGATGCAGGACACAGCAATTTGAACTGACGTGGAGGATGCAGCATAAACAAAACAAAACAAAACAAAAACTGCTCAGAGCTCTGTCACAAGCTTTTTACACCAAAGTTTTGTGGCATAAAGTTGCCGAGGCTACAAGAAAAGCAATATCATATTTGAAACTACTTTTATTTGAACTGAGAGGTGGCTCATCTTCACAGATGAATTGCTTTAAAAGCATATTTAGATGAATACATATACACTAACAGAGAATAAATGGATTTTGTTGTCCTTTTTTATGATGAGACCACTCTTCAGAAGGTATACTTTAAATGAATCATTGTGTTGAAATCCTCAGAAAGGAAGACTCAGTTGTACAGAAAACATAAACAGAGCAAGCAATGCAAAATCTCGGAGCAGAAGCTTGGTTAGGAAAATCACATTCACAATTCAGTGGACTGGGCTCTGTGGTTATGTAGCTCTGCGATGAACCCTGATGTGCTTCAAACATAAAAATCTATCTAAAGTCGCTACACTGCAGTCCAGACTTACATGAACAGTTAAACTCTCAATACCTTAAATACACTGTGGAAACACGGATAGATGAAACCGAATGTTAGATAAAATTGGATTTGGCGTCGTAAATTTATATATACTTTTTAGGCCTCTGCTATTTCTGTGGGATGCTGTTCTGTTTTGAATCTAATTTTAGTTTGGAGAACTCGTTTGATTTCCTTTTTCACATCCATATGTGCTCATATGGTGAATTTACAGTCTTTTTACTAGGTTTTCATTATGTTAAGTCTAATTATTATAGCACTATGGAAGCAGTGCTGTAGTTCATACAGAGATACAAGTTCTTGCACTTAGTAAAATTATTTTTTGTTTTAGTTAAACATTCTGGTATCAGGACTTGGGAGTTTAAAACAGTAATATTGTGGGGGGGAGGGGGTATGTAAACGGATGCAAGACGAAGGCATGGTAAAATCTGGTGATAACAGGTTTTTTTCTGGATGAATCAAATAATTTACTGAAATTTATTGAAAGTCAAACCTAGCACTTAAATAGAATTCATAGAAATATATGCTACAGATGTTGAAAAACACTATTTAGGTAATAAAGAAGTTTAAAAACAACTGAAAATAGCATCCTAAAAGTACGCATTATCCTGTTCCCTTTTAGTGATTTGACGGCTCTCAGTACGCCTTTTTGTACATGTGCATGAGGTCTTGCCCGTTGGGCTTGTCCATGTGCCTCATTTGTCTTTGTCTTCTATCCTTAAGGTGAGACTGGAATGGGAGCAGCAGCTCTGACAGTGGCTTTTACTTAGATATCAGTGCCAAAGATTAAATTTCAAGCGCTCTGTGAAATGCCACGTTCTGCAGAGAGTCTGTTATGAAAAGTGCAGGATTTATACAAACACAGCTTGACAGTTACATGTTTCTCTAAAAATACTGGCTACTTTCTCCTTCCTTCACTTGTCTTCCTGGCGCAGTGGTATTCCCCTCCCCAAGGCATCGGTCTTTGGTGTGAAATGGTGTGTTCCAGACTCATGGATCTCTCTTGGAGAGAGGACAGAAGACTGGAAGCGGCTTTCCCAGGAGCAGATGGAAGCAGTTACTGGAGGTGGGGTTAGCACTGGGAGGGGAGGGACACCGGGAAGCTGCAGGAGGAGAAGGGTTCAGGAGGAAGACTGCTGGGGCGGATGAGGGAGGATGAGAATGTTTTGCAGTTTGATGAAGCCCAAAGGGCTTCTTGGGGAGAAGGTTTTGAGCCGAGACCCAGCAGCAGAAGTTTGTTTAGAGAAAGTGGAGGCTGAAAATGGAGGTGAGGACATGGAAAGGCATGGTGAAGCACGCTCACCGATCTTGCTGGTGAAGGAGAGATGGGAGATGAGGTATTAGTTGACGAAGTTGTCAGGTAATTTTATTTGTTTCCCATGTTGTGCAAGAATAAATTGCGTGTCTGTTGTTGAGGACTGCTGTACAATTGCTTTCCAATATTGGATAATTCTTCTTTGCGGTCTCTGGCCTCTCAGATGTTTCTGCGAAACCTCTCCCAGTTGTGCTGTCACCAGCGCTTGCAACCCAGAGCTTTTATTGAATCGTTTTGTGACCTGCCATAAGCTGGCCACGTGGCCTGGCAGTGGTCATGTTTGAGTACTGCCTGCCCCAGGATTCTCACCAAATGTGGTGTGATGAAGACTGATTTCAGTGGGAAAATGACCACGTGTTAGCGGTTTGCATCAAGGCAGAAGGTAGCATTTCTCACATATTTTATAGTGGTATTTTGATGTTCCTGTGTTTGTATGGGTCATTTTTACAGTTCAACTCTGGAATATGCTAGAGATGAGCATTTGTGTTTAGTGCACTTCTGTGCCACCACGGCACTGTTTTTTCTGGCCTTACAGTTGCTCCTTCCTCAGCAGTATATGAAAAAGTCTTTATCATCAGCTTTTCTTTTGCAATGAAGAAGTAGGTGCAGGGAAATAGAACATAATTGCCTAATTTGGTGGGCAGGCTTTGACCTGAGCTTAAAGGCTTAAATGACTAGAAAAACCTACCTATTGCCATGTTTGTGTGCTTTTTAATTAAAAGCGTGTGAATGGAAGATGTATCCTATCCTGCTGCATAATTAATAAAATGTGTTTAACCTGAAATATAATAGACAACATAAATGGATGAACAGAAGCAGAAACAGCAAGTCTTCAAGGAAGTCACCCAGGACTTGTGTTGTTTACTGATGTTTAAAAGGAAACTGATACAGGAGAAATAGATTCAGTTTTTAGCCTGAGGCTGAAACATAGGTCTTTTCGCCATTCACAACTTCTTAGGAGGATCCGTTTGTGTCTGCAGCATGCCTTTGAGGAAGGACAGAGTGAAGTTGTATGTATCGTTTTTATATTACTTTTGGGGAAAAAAATTGTCTGTAGAAGTATAGGCAGCCATACTCGTTCTGGAAATAATACTTGTAATTCAGGTTGTACATTTCTAGGTTTGCTTAAAATATCTTCTTAGCTTGTCTTTCCCCATGCCTTTTTCTCTGCCTCCTTCTTACCCTTCCACCTGCCCTCCCACCCCTAGCAAAAAGAGAAAAAGAAGAGAGAAAAGGAGAAAGAAACCAAAGAAACACAGTTAATTTGCTAATGCTTGTACGTGAAATAAACTTTATGACAAGATCAGCAACGCACACAGGCACACTCCTTGGTGATGGAATAGCTCTGCACATGGGACAGATGAGGAACCTTTAAGCTATAGTCACAGAAGATCATACAAAATCTGTTGCTCGGTTCTGTGCGTAGCACATTGTGTTATCTTGCTCCGAACAGGGACCTTCTTGCATTTGGTTCTCTGACTGGAAGGTCGTGCCACTGCTTAGGAACTTTCTCATTTTCAGCTTAAGTGCAGCTATTATTGGGAGTTTTTAGCCATTTCGGCTTATGCCAGATTGCCGTTTCTGTTTTTAGCTGTCCTTCCTGTCATGTTTATCTTCTGATCATTTTAATTTAAGTAGTTTATTTTACTGTAACTTCTTTCATAGGTATGCTTCATATGCTTCATCTGTAACTAATTATGTACATAAAACATACCGGTCTTAATTTTTCTGCAGATTAGGAGTAGCGCTCTGTACGGTAATAGTTTTGGAAACCGTCCATAACACAACATCCAGTATTTCAGAACTGGTCAACTTCTAACATCCTTTTTGCTGTCCTTGATTATTATGTTGTTATCTGTAGCATCTGATTTCCAAACTTAAAATTTATTATACCTTGGGAAGTGATGTGGATTAAATGTGAATAAATACATTTTTATATATAATCTTCTCTCTTCCCCTGCAGTGATACTGTGTAGTAAGTGCACACCGATTTTATCACTGGAGACCAAGTTTTTCGAGGAGCACGTGCAATGTCAGACTGACGGGTCCAGCACACCATGATCAGAAGTTATTCTGTATGTGTTGTCTCCCCAAAACTTTTTTTACCTGTTTGATTATTTCATTAGAGTTACTTTACATAAATAGTAAATACCTTACTGATGCTAGGTTGCCTGACAGATAATTTTCATACGCTACAAAGTGTGTGAGATACCTAAACCAGGTATTTCATGGAATTGAAGAGAAATAGCAGATTTAATTTATTTCTGTATTTAGAAAAACTAAGCACAGTAATTCTCAAGTTCAGGATAGTGACCCTGGCTGCTCCAGTTCTTCGCTTCTGAGGTAAAAGGCTGGCTCGTCTCTTTTGATCTTGAGGTTTCTGGTTTCATACAGCTATGAGAACATCCCGCAGGTGCTTTCTTTGTCTTAGGGTGGGCAAGACCGTTTCTAATTCCAAATTGTCTCCTTGTCTGCTACAGTGAGCACCTTAACAAACCTGTTCCTACCTCAGGGGAATTGACTGTCATCTTCACTTTATCTGAACAACTGCTTGATCAAAGAATCTTACAGCCTTTTGGGTGGCAGCATTCTATGCCTTAAGAGCTGGAGGTATAAAGATGAATGCCAAAAGCAACAGGTTAGCTCCATCCAGGCTTTAAAGATCATTGTAGAGAATCTGGATTCAGTGGCTCAAAGGTCTTTGTGCAGCAGCATGGGTTTTAGACATGTGTTGTTTGTCTTGGTGTCCTGACCTGCTTTTTTCAGTTGATATGGTTGTGTACAGCCCTTGTAAACCATTTAGCTTCATAAATGGACATGAAACCTAAAATCCTGGGTTTAGACTATTTCCTGATTGGTGAGGAATGGTTGGTTCCCTTAGTATGTGGAGACATCTCAGTTTATGGACAACTGGTTCACGTCCCAGCAAGGAGGTCTGTTCTTCAGGGCTGGACAGCCCTGACCCTGGAAGCCCTTCCTCTCTGGCTGAGGTTTGTTGTGACAGATACTTCATTTTTAACAAGGGAGCACATTTTGTCTGTGAGCACGCAGGGCTGAGGGAGCAGGATTTTCTTATCCCTGCCCGTGATGATAAGATCATGTGAAAGGGACAGGCATTTCTAGCTTATTTTAAAAATTATATTGTTTGTGTGGTGATAGATAAACCCACCTCCAGGTGCTCTCTTTCAGTCCTCTTTGGCTTGACCTTCAGTCCACGAGAATCTGTTTCTTCCTTCACCTTACTGCAAAGGTGATCTTCCTTTTGCAATCACCTTTTCCAGGAAGGTGGAAGAAATCCAGGACCTTATCGCTGATCCTTCCCAGCCAGTGCTGTGGCTGGACAGAGTGCTCCTGTACCGCATCAGGAGTTTCTCTGCGAGGTGGTTTTTTAATTCCTCTTAAACACAACTGTCAACCTGCATGTTTTTAACCACACCACTTGCTTCCAGTGCCAAGGCCCCTCTTTGTATCCTCAATGTCAGAAGGTCCGTTCTTCCTATGGTGATGGAGCAGAGCAGTCCCTAAGGATATTTGTAGCAACTAATGAAAGGACAAAGAGCATAACCGTATCTGTACAAGACTGTTCAACTGGATAATTAGATGCATTAGTCTCTTATAAGACTGTTGGGGTGGAGTTCCCTCTGTTGGGGTGGAGTTCCCTTCTGTCAGAGCGTGCTAAAGCTGCTGCTCTGGTCTCACTGGGGAGTACCACCATTCTGGATGTCCTCAAAGTACCCACCTGGAACTCTGTCCAAAACCTCATGGAGCTCAGCTCCTGCTGGTTGCTGCCCCGAGTGCACAGGGCACTCCGGGAGGAAAACCCTGCAGCAATTCCTTACCTAAGAGATTCTGGGACCACTACCAGGTTTGTGAGTGTGAATGGGGCTTATTCCTGGACCTTTCTGCATCCGCCCTTCATGCGTGTAAACATGGGTTTGAAAACAGATATTACTTACTGGTAACTGATGTTCTTTACAACACTCAGCCCACATGAATGTTCATGGTTTGCATTCCTCTTCCCCTCCCTTCCCTCTCCTTCCTGAAAGTCCTTTTGAAACTCCTGTCTTAGGGATAGTGCAGTCGGATTAAAAACTGGCATGGCATGGAGTGTGCTCTGGCTTACATGCACAGGAGAGCAAGTGTGTGGGAGGACCACACTGGTGTGCCAGACAGGTACTGGTACAGGGCATCCATTCCTGAGTGACAGGGTGTATCTGTACCTGCTGTGGGACTGCACCTATTGGCTGTGGATATCAAAGAACTGGAGTGGCGATATATAGCCTTTCTTTTCCTCTTGAAATCTCTCTCTTCTTTGTGTCCCATTATCTTCAGTGAAGTTTTTCTGCATTCAGATTTTAAGTGCAGGCAAATCTGTCATTGGTTGTTAAAACTTTCAGTTGATTTTAAAACAAAGTTCTTTCCTGCTCAGAAACGCACCGTCCCATTTACTCCAACATGCCTAGCCATGTTTTTAAGCTTCGCTCATGTTCTTCTAAATGAAAATGTCGCACTTCCTTTTCTAGCAAACTTGTGAAACTGGTCAAACTAGACTGACACAGCAGCGTAATACTACATTTGCTACTTCTTTAGCTTTGTAGACAAAACGCAACCCTAACAATGCCTGTGTCTGGCTCGGGGTAGATTAAAGCATGTGCTTTCTTGTAGGTTAAATGATGTGGAAATCCAATTCACCTTGATGTGTCCTCTCTGTCTTTTTCTTTCTCTCTTTTCTTCCCTCCCTCTCTTCTTTTTTCTGCTGCCCCCCATCTCTTTTGAAAATAGTGGAGGCAAGTTCAAAGAGATGAGACTCTCTTCCACCATGTGGAGTGATAGGTGGGGGAATGAAGAGAGAAAAACAGAGCTGAAGTATTCATGTAGAGATGACAGCTTTCTCTTCTCTGGGTTTTTGAGCCTGCAAAAGATGGGAGGAGATAGCCCATTTCAGGAAAAAAAAAATGCTAGTATGGATCACTGG
The DNA here is from genome assembly GCA_034782735.1 of Sagittarius serpentarius. Lineage (NCBI taxonomy): Eukaryota > Metazoa > Chordata > Aves > Accipitriformes > Sagittariidae > Sagittarius > Sagittarius serpentarius. The sequence continues at coordinate 29,329,723 of JAVKLA010000081.1, read as the reverse complement.
AGACCCAGTGTTCTCTGGATTAGTTTGGGATCTTCAGATTTGTTGCATTCTTACTGACGCTATTTACACAGTTTTCCTTTCTGACTGCTTAACCCAGGAAGGTGAGGGTCACAGGAGCAATTATCATTTGCAGACCCCTCATTTCCCATTTATATGATAGAGCAGAGCAATTCCTAGATTTCAAAACCTGATAACTAACCCATTCTCAATAATATGTTTAATTTCTTGGTAATCTATTGTCTTCCACTCTCTCCAAGACACTTACTTAATGTACCTTCATGTTCCCCTTTGTCCTCTCCCATCCAGCAATACATACCTTACACGCACATTCGTGTAACACAGCAATACGTTAGAAATAAGTATTAGTGATGCAATGATAAAATAAGCTAAGATGGCCCTTCTAATTACAAATATCCTTTGTAAACTTAAGTATCTAGGAATGTCAGAAATTGCTTAATTAGCTGAAGTATGTGTAAGTATAGAGATGAATGTTTATAATATAAAAATGAGGGAAGGGAAGGAGTAAAAAGCAATGTGCAGTTCTGAGGACGGAGTCCAGAACAAGTTTCCGAGCAGATCAGTAACATCTCACGTGTGGTGATCAAAACGGTGATGGCAGTGACACAACTTACTTTTAATTGCCCGATACCCAAACTGAAGAATGACCATGAAAAATACTTGGTAGGATTATGAAGCCTACTGTAGATATGTTCCTCTTGTAGATTAAAAAAAAAAAAAGGCAGGTTTTTGCCTGATGCCAGACTGGTTAAAAAACCAAAGCACACCAGAAAGGATGGGTAGATAGGAAGTGTATTGAATGGCAAACCCAGTATATTTATATATTTAAAGTATATGCAAAAAAATACTCTGGCCCCCTGTTTTCACTTCAGGGTAATAGTAAATAAAAAAAATCTCAAGCTTTCAATCCCGTGTTTTAGTTTATTAAAATTTATAAAAGCTAAATATTGTTTCTTGCTGTTTGTTTCATGTTCCCAGGGCTGGCTTGTTTATCCCCAGGAAGAGGTGGGAGTGCCTCTTGGGATGCTAGCCTCACAGTCTGGGAACAAATTCATCTAACAGAGCCCTCCTAAATTAAAAGAAGAGTTCCTGGTTGGTGGTTATGGAAATCTGTTTAGGTGAAGATATACCACAGAATCTAAATTTAATTTGGAAATTATTATGGGCAGGCGTGATAGTACTAATATTCAGGGTGTCTGACATTTCCTACTGTGAGAGCCTGTTTTAAGTTGCTTACAGATAGTTTTTAAACTGTTGAAAATTCCACCAAAACAGCTAAGCTTTTTTAAAAAAACTGGTTTAAAGAAAAATGTTTTAGACATATTAAAAAAACACCACACCATGACCTCTTCTCTCTAAACAGACCTTTCAGTCCCATTGTTTTTAGCAGAAACTTAAAGATGAACTGCTGCTGCGCTTGGCGTGCAGAGTAGGTCACTTACCATTGCCATAAATCTGCCCATGTTACCCACACCTGGCAGATCTGAGTTCGTAACGCCGCCGGCTCGGTCCAGGAGCGTAGCTAAATTCCTCAAAGAGCCTTTCAGCATCGTGCTCTCGCCTGTGCTAGCAGCAATGGGCTGAGCCTGGCAACGGGGAAAGCAGGCTGTTCTGAAAGCAGAGGTGCGATGCGGCACAGAGGGATCCTTAAAAGCTGCAGGAAGGGAGCGAAACCCCTTGTGGGGGCGAGAAAAGAGGATGACTGGCTGGAGGAAGGGGCAGAAGTGGGAGGAAGAAAGTGAGGTCTGATGAGGAGCCATTGGGGAGGCTGGAGCTGCGCCATGGTAAGGGCAGGAGTGAGCAGGAGATTAGCGTCGGAGGTGATGCTGGTACTAGGTTAAGGCAGCGAAGGCTGGACACGGAGAAAGAGGTGGGGTGACGCTGCGCGAGGGCAGGGGGGAGCAGCGCAGGGCCTGGGTCCCCGGGGATGGGGACTGCAGGAGAGCAGAGATTGGGAGCTGTAGAGACGGAAATTCAGAGGAGAGGAGAGGGAAGCCTCTAGGTCTGCCATCAGAGTTAAGACCAAGAGCTTCATACGGGAAAGGTAGTAGGACTAGGACATGAACAAATGGGAAGTGACAGGGAAAGAATACCACATCTGAGTTGATATCAGCAACCTCAATTTTCACATCTTAACTTTTGATCCTATTTTTATGACCTAATACAATGTTTTAACATACAGGGCTCTGTGCGTAGGGGTGTTAAAAAATATCTGACCTTGGAAGAACATAGAATATCCTTACTGTACGAGCATTTGTAAAAACACAGCCTGTATTTCATGAAGTACATACTTCAACATCCATGACCTCCAGTGCTCATATTCTAAACAATCGTGACACATCTTGAGATTTGTGTATTTTTTTAGAGGGAAAAGTTCATTGAAATAAGCTGACTGCAGTCTGGAGCAAATACATATGAAATTTTCCCTCGTGAGAACTACACATCATTTTTATATTGCAAAACTTCAGTTTTGGTTGGCTGTTTCTATGAAGGAGCTTGTAAACTGACGTAGAGGTTTAATTTAAATGAACGAGGTTACCAAAAGACTTCTTGAAGGTGGGAAAGCTGGGTGTTCAGCGTGATTATTAGACTTTCTGGTGCTGTTTTCAAAGCTAAGAATGAATCTTACTTGATAAAATGCTTCTTCAGCTTTCAGTATGACTTTGGCACATAAAGAAATCTTTTGTAATAGAGGTAGGATTTCATGCAAGGTTTTTTCCCTTCCTTCCAAATGTTAATATAGCTCCTTTCACTTCTTAATAAAAATTTTAAATATCTTAAATATTCCACTGATAGGCTGTTATTCACAGTGGGAGCCAAATTAATCTGTGCTCCTGAAAGCTCACTGAAGCAAATACTTCTATCAGGAATGAATTTGGGCTCAGGGGTTAACTGCTGTCTCTGTTAACACCTGTTATATAGACCGAAGGGAGAAAACTTGATCAGTTTTGACTGCAGCCTTTTATATAGCAAGAAACTCTTTGCCTTTTTACAGAGATTTTTTTTTTTTTTAACCTTTAAAGTACCTGACTTTAAAGGGGATATCCAAATGTCTCTCTGTAGAGACTTAAAACAGCCTTTGGGGAAGTATTTTGAGCAGTGCTAATAACAATGGTTTCTGGCAATTGCAAAATGGGATCTGACCAATTTTAGTAAAATAGTGGCACTAAACCTACCGAGCTTGCTTTTGAAATGGGGTTTCAGTTTGAACTGAGTTAAAGTGATGTTTTAAGAAACAGTTTTGCACCTTGCTGGAAATGATAGACAGCTGCTAGATGAGGTAATGATCTGTCTTCATGTTTGATGCCTTCTTTTATCAGTCTAAGGCTTTTCACTGAGTCAGATCTATTGATTAGCATTAGTTTACTTCTCAGGAAGCCTGCTTTGCATTGAAATGTCATGGGCTTGGGATACTAAATGCATGCCAAGCAAGAGCTTGAACTCTGTCTAATGCTGCCGGGTAAATTACATGTTTGCTGAGTGTTTAGCAAGGGTAATAGCTTTGCAGCCCCCCAAAATGTTAAATGGGGTCATTTTTGTCTCCCGTGAACAAATACTGGGGGAGAAAATAATGGGGTCATATGGAAGATACCCTGCGCTTTGTTTTGCTTGGAGTGTAAGTTTACAGAGTTACAGTGTGAGTGGAACTCCAGTTGGTTTCGGGTAAAATCTCTGCTTCACAGTAACTCATGTGTCTATATTCAAAAGAATGATAATGGAAGAGTGGGAGGAGAAAGAAGATCTACATCATTACTATTAATGAAATTAACTTACCTCTTAAAAAAAAATAAAAGAACATACAGAAGCAACTTGGGGAGACAGGAATTTGGTTGAATGCAGTGTTCTAATCTAAAATACTAGGGGGCTTGTTTTGTTTTTCCTATTTTGCTTGCAGGGTTCCAGGTGCAACACTGTAAATATATATGGTCACTTTGAAAGCAGAAGCTTAAATATAACGCTGCTCAGTAATTATGCTAACTGCATTGATGGAGGTTAGCACAAAGGTAATTGTAACCTTGGGGAGGAGAAAAATAGTCTGGATATATTGAACAGGATTTTTAACAACCCATTGTTTTATATTCATGTTAACTTTTTCAATACGTATTGAGAACTTCGAATTTTTCTAACAGTTTCTGGCAATTTTACTGTTGTAAGAAAGACGGGATTGTAAACATTGATATTCAGTGATTTAATCTGATGCTTCATCTTTTACTTTATTGTAATTCTCATGTATTTTCCAGACAGTTTCCCCCCTTTACTCCCTTTCTGTGTTTTCTCTAGCTTCTTTTTCCAGACAAGTTTTTATACTTCACCATGCCATGATAAACATTAATAGATTGGGTCAGTGCTTAATATCTACTTTCTGCACTACTTGTAACTAAGAAACTAACATTTTTCCAACATTTTAGTTCCTTTCATGTTATAAACACAAAACATATTTTGTTTAATTGGTCATTGTAAGAGATTTGCTTAAGATACACTGTAGGTGATATTGACTCCTTAAGATTTCTGGTTCTGTCGGATTCCACCCCCCGCTCCTCCAATCCCCAGGATTACAATTAGAAACAATTCAGAACACAGGTTCAAAAAAAAGAAAAAAAAAAAGGCAATTTATGGTAAAGAGATTCTTTAAAATCACATGGCAGTATCCTATGTGTGCAATCTTTCTTTTATGTGTTAATACAATGTTTTAAGCCATTTCCAAGAACAATGCTGTATGCTGCACAAATGTGCAGTAATTGCTGTACAAAAAATGTTTGCTTCTGTTTAATACCTAATTTTAAACAATAAAGGACATGGTGTTATTTAGCTCAGCGATATTATCAGCTGAGAAAGGTGGCCATTAATTTCAAAGAGAAGATGTGATCAAAATAGGGGAGAAATGGGGAGGGGAGAGCATCTCATGATGATTCTTGAAAGAAGATGCATCCCATTCTGTGTATCTGTAGAGAAAAATGAACTGCAAATGCTGAAATTTCCTAACAGTTTTGAAGTAGAGCTAATGTGTGGCATGCCTTGGCAAGCTGTATCTTGCCAATTTTTCTTCATCCCCTCAAGCATATGCCTTGCTTGCATAACCAGTTTTTTAGCCACATGGATTCAGTGTTCCACGCTGCATGGAGGCTGTGCAAATTTATCACTAATACTAAAAGAACATTCATGTTAAGTTGTTTTGAATAGCAAATTTGATCAAAAAAAGAAAAATCCTGGATATTACTTTAAAAAAATAAGTGATCTGGTGAGCGGTGTGGATATGCCACTGCGTGTGTCACCCATCTCTGCATTTGTCAGCTCCGCACTCTCACAGAGAGAGATCTTTCCATTGTGGTGAAACTCCCGCCACATCTCAAACTACCCCTAAATGGTCTTTAGCTTGGCCAGAATACTGAAGGCCATATGGCCCTGTAACATTTTGTTAATGCTCTTCCAAATCTCAGTAAAAGCCTTTCTTTCCAGCAATGCTAGTATCTTGCCTGAATAAAATTAAATTTTAGTTCCTTGAAAGAAAATGTTATCAGTCTTCCTAGCAGCTGTGAGAATTGTGGTATGCTGATTAGATGTGACACACAGAAGAAAAACTGCTCTAGCAAGTGGTATTTGTGATTCAGTAGGTGACACTCTTCTCTCTAAACCCGTGCTGAATCAACGCCCCAGCAGTGTACCAGGGGACAGTATACCTTTTGCTGGCCCTGTCTTTCAGATGAGATGTAAAACCAAAGTCCTGGTCACTTTTAGTCGTGACAGGTTCCGTAGTAAACTAGAACAGAGGATAGGAGGTTGCCCCAGCATCTGAGTTTGATTTATTGATGAATAAACGTAACGGAAAACGCACATGACAGATCGGTATGGTTCTCTTCCCTCTTTCTGTGTGTTGTACACAGTTACTCTGTGCTGCTAGACTCCAGGAGAGGAGTTCCCACAATCGCATGCCTGGCAGTAGCAATGCATCGCGCTGCTTCTGAGCAGTGTTTCGATAAATAGGCTATCCAGTGCGTCCAGGAAGGGAACTGGGATTTTTGTGTCAAAGGAAGAGGCTGAACAGTTTACTCTGGGGTTGGACAGTGGTTGCCGTTTTTATGGAGTCAAGGATGGAGGTTTTCTGCTCTTAAGCATTGAGAGTTCTAGGTGCAGCAACTAATTTTTCCTGTAACATTACCTTTCACTTAAGCTCTTGCTATTTTCGTTTCTTCATCAGTAGACAACTTGCCTAAGAATTTACTGTGAGCCTATGTTTTTAGCATTTATACAATTGTAAATTATTAGTTAATAAAATGGTACAGACAGAAACAGGAACTATTCTGAAAATCCTTTCTCATGTACTTGCTTTAAAATTGATAATAGACTTTGCATGAACTTAAAAATTTTCAAACTGTTATATGGAGTGCCACAAAACTCTGGTTTGGCTTTGGTTGTTTTGACTGGAAAATGTTAAGTGGGAGAATGCTACGCGTTTTAAGACATTCAGAAATTGTGTACTGATGTACAGTTGGTAGTATTTGCAGAATGGCAAAAGAGAGCTGAAGTATGTATTTTGTAGGAAGCTATTAATCTTCCTCGTGAATACCATATGCAAACAGGAATACTTCTAAAAATTAAGCAAAATGTACATACCGTATAGTCAAGAGGGGAAGGCTAGTACAAGTTCAAAATGTGTATAGTAGCAAAAAGATTCTTACAGAAAATTACATTCTCGCATATTACAACATTTGACCATCTCAAAGATTAAAGCTGACTTTGTTACATTTAATACAGAGCATGTGTGACTTACAGTAAGTATGAGTCTGTGAAAGTCTCTTTGGAAATGCAGTTTAGTACTGTCTCAAAGTATTTATCAGACTTGTACTCGAATTTCCAAGGATATTACTCCTTTCTCTCCCACAATTTGATCCCACTGGACTTTTTCTACCAGTGTAGGATGAGTGGACTCTTTATCCTGAACCTATCATTGGTTTTTTTTGAGCTAGGCTTAAATCTGGCAAACAATACAAAAGGCACTTGCTGAGCTGGAAATGATTTTTTTTATTCTTTTTTTTTTTTCTTTTAAATGTATTATTGCAGAGAGGTAACTGTAGTTAGTAATGAAAAGTTGGAACATTAAAACAGAGTGGGCCATGGTGAATGAAGTGATATCCCCCTGAGCTCTGGCTCCATAGTTATGGAGACTTTTCAGACATATTTCTTGGGTAACTTCTGAAAGATGTTATAATAAAATTTTCATATTTTCTCAAACCTGACTATAAGGGTGGCATGGAAAGAGGGAACAAATGAAGGAGGAGGGGGAGGAGGAGGGAGAGAGGAGAAAGAAGGCGAGTTACGCTTTCAGGTGAACTAAAACAGACAGTTAAATGGCTCTGCTCATGCCCAAATTGAAGTTGTTTGTGCCTATTAAAATCTAAAAAAGAAAAGAATCAGAGTATGTCCTCTTTCTTCCTCCACCTGCACACACTTGCATCCAGGTTTATTACCATGGTCACAGTATTGGCTGCTTCATAGTAAGTGACTGAATAAAAGCATGGTTGCTCTTCCCAGATCAATTTGAAGTCCTAAATTGCTGTCTAATTCTGAACAACATGCATGCCGTACCCACCCTCTTGTCCGTGAGAATTACCATGTATTTCAGATGCAGCCAAGCTTCCCATCAGTTTAGTTAAAGCAGCTTGTGCAAATTTATCTAAACCAAGCGTGTGTAGAAGCGTGTGCATGTGTGAAAATGAAAAATCTTTTCTCTGAGCAGCTAATCCTCAATGGTGGGGGACTAAGCACGGTTTCTGTTGTTTTTTCTATGAAAAATAATCAGTGGTGTTTCCCTATAGGCCATTTTCCAAATGCTGGGGAAGAAAGGAAACATCATATTCCTTTCCCTACTGTCTCTTCTTTTCCAGTATTTTGTTATTGCTGCTGCTGTTGTTAGCAAGTACAAATAACAATGTTACATTATTTGGCTGCCTTGGCTTTTTAGGAAATCTGCAAATTAGGAATAATCTCTGTTCTTGAGCATTAAAAAATCAACAACAAAAACCAACCCAACAAAAAGTCCAAACCCCAAACAAGCAAACAAAACATTCAGCTTGGTTATCTGTTAATTGCTCTGGTTTTTTCACAGCCTGAAGAAGGCCCCAAGGCTAACATGCCACTTCTGAGCTAACTTTCTACTTGCAATATGTGTCTTACAAGCCTGTGTCTCCCTATTCTCTTTTCATTTTCTTGCCTATTTGCTAATGCAACAGAACTGTAGAGTTGACGTCTTTGGGGGCTGATGTGTGGGAGATACCAAGGTGAGAATTTTTTTTCCTGTTAGATTTTTTTAAGTTACGGGAGTGAGGAATTAAGCCTTCCAAAAAACTTAAATTAGTCTGATAAAGGACAAATAGGTTTGGGGTTTTTTTTCTGTGATTTTTGGAACATTGGAGGCTCTAGAAGCCAAAGGCATCGCAAGACACTGATTTATGTCGGCTCCTTTGTGTGGGACGGACAGAACGGAAGTTCAGAACAGAGCGCTCTCCTGAGCCCTTAGCCTAGCAAAAAACATGCATTACCGGGACTGGTTCCATAGAAGTCGTTCTGTAGCAGCTGCAGGTAGAAGTCAAGGAAATACTAGTACCATTTAGCCCTAAAAAATTGATTTAATTACTGCTGTACAACAAAAAGTGTACAATAGGGCAGTTTTTCAGGCACAGAGATTGTCAGAGTATTAAACTATCACGGAAATGTTGTTCTTTGGGACTGTGGGAAAAGTACTTAAAAAATTCAGAAGAGAGTTACTGCCAGCAATTTTTCATTTATTAATTGCGTACATTTACAGCTCAGATACTGTCGTTATGCTGTTAATTCCAAAGACAAACAGAGCCATCCCATAACCCGTCATTTCCAAAAATAAATATTTTTTGTCCTCTTCTGTTTGTGATTAAGCATATAACTTTTAATATATCCCTGTTTATGGGAATGTATTTTCTAACAAATGCTGCTGAAAAGGGAGTATGAATGAGTTGCAGTCTTCCCTTAACCTTTTCTCTCTTTGTTTCCTTCTGCTCATTAATGGACTGTCTTACCAGGTGCTGTGTACTGGTCACTTATGTGCACCCGCTGGGGACTGTATGTGAAATGAAAACTGAGATGTTGATGATTTGAAGCAAACTGGATCATTAGCAGAAACTTCCTCATTTTACTCTTCTAGATGCTTGTGTGAAAGCAGAGGAGGAAAAAATGAAATTTTCCTGAGGCTTTATTCAGTGAAACACTGTGACTGTGCAAGTACCATTGCGGGAAGGGGGGAGAAGAGAGAGTGTGTGCGTGTGTGCACATGCGTACACGCACACAGAACTGGAGAAGAAAAATGGAAAATTCAGTATCATCACATCTCGCAAAGCTGTATTCCATTGCTTTAATCATGCCAAAGCATAAAAGCAATGCCAGGTATTAAGAGATTTAATAACATTAATGTGTTGCATTTCGCTTTGAAAATACCACTTATTTTAAACGTAACAGCTTTTGTGAATAACTGTGAAAATTAGTTTTCCTGTCCTTATTACTGAAAGCTTACTGGATTATACGATTTGGGGTCTTTTTGATTAGTTGGAAATATGCTTTTTCCTGTATTATGCAAACAAAAATCTGTTTTTTACACAGATTTACGTTCAGGCCATAACATACAAACTCTATAGAAAGTGCGTTGTTTATTTGCTGGTTTTTGTAAAATGCAGCAGCTCTAGTGCAGCCGTCCTAATTTTTCATGCTGCGGAGGTGCAGTGTGGAGGTGCATTGTGTGCTGGGACACGCACACGTTGCAGGCTACAGCTCGTTACTACAGATGATGCTATCTCCGTTGAAGAACTCTGTGGATCTCGTTTTGCTTGCTTGTGGTTTTGAGATTTTGCCTTTGTGACATGGAGGTCTGCACGGTTTTTCAGTAAGGTAAAGTGGACTTACACAGTTGGTACTGAGAGACGCAACACAAGTTTTAGCTCTTGGAATGTAGAAGTCTGTGCGTCATGTTAACTGAGGTCTGTTGAGGAGAACTGTGTGTGTGTGTGTATACATAGAGAAAGCTATCTTACCAGTAACATAACATTTTCTACCATTTGTGTTCTGACCGAGCTCAGAATTTGCATTGACACATGGGTGCAGCAGGGCTAGGGAACAAAATCCAGCCAGGCCAAATGGAGTTAATTCCTGTAATGAGACTCAGAGCCTTGTATTTGTGCTGTTAGTGTCAGCTGCCTTTTGTGAAGACAAGTAAATTATGTGCCCTGTAGGACAGAGATGATTTTCTACTGAAAGGTAGTTTGTGAGATCCAAAGCCAAATTTAATGTAAATCTCCCTCACCTTTGTAGTCACCATCATCCTTCCCTGCCTAAAATATCCTCCAACTTGTGAAGTGCTTTGAATGGTAGCTTCTGTTGAAGAAATGCATTAAGAAATTATTTTTATATGCATATATATAGACACACACACAGATGCTAATGCTGTGAAGGTGAGAAGGTATCTGCCTGATAGCTCTGAGCTGTCATAGTTGGATATGAATTAACACTGTTTCTGTAGTAAGTTGTCTTGTATTTTACTCCTGTTTTGAAGAGCTTGTCTTCGTTATTAGCCCAAGAATTCTGGCCGTATAGGCCAATAGTTACTTTACCCCTTTAAAACAGGATTAGGTTAAAGTCATTGTCCTCATATTCATCAAGCCTTCTTAAAGACAAGCAACGCAAGAAAGAGCCAGAGCAAGTTTTCTTTTCTTCCTATTTAATTTGACCCATCAAATTTAAAAGTTATTGCAGTTACTCTTGATAAAAGTATAAGTGGGGTGGGGGGACTGAAGTTAAAATAAAAAGAATCTGTTAACTGTTTATAACTTCTCCTGTACAACATCTCTCAATGGATGGGACTGATAAACCTATGCATTTTTTTCCTTTGAAGATTATGTTAATGGCTTCAGTTTGTCTGGTGTTACTTGTGGTTTTTTTTTTTTCTCTGAAGAACACATTTTGTAAAGGAATGAAATACTGGCAGTCATTCCAAAATTTTGGTCATACTTTAAGAGGCATTTACCTTACGTTAGAAATAATGCTGAATTCAAATTCTGGGAAATACCATGATTTAAACAGTCAAAGTAAATTGTATTTTGCACTTAGTCGATTAGTGCATGTTTAACCAAGGTATTGCCAACAAACACTCTTCCTCTGGTAAGGCAAGTGCGAATTAGTCAGTGTAACCAGTTCTAGTGAACCTTCATTCCTTCTCCTAAGGCAAAAGTTAAGATAGTTGTTTTATCTCAAATGCCAAAGTGACTTAACCTTTCAAACCGTGCTTTCCAAGACTGAAAAGCTGGCTTTTCAGTAAGAGGCTTCCTGGACACAGACTCTGTCTGACAAAGAGTGCAGTCTTTGTACCCCTCCCCCAACATCTTGGCATGTGTTTTGGGCTCCGTTACCTTGTAATAGCAGCACCAAGGCCTTGGGGTGCCAGTTTCGGTGTTTGCAATTGTTGCTCTGGCGCAGCTCACTAAGGGAAATAAGTGACAGGTGCAGGCACTGTGCTGCACCTGGAATCCTCTGCTTCCCAGCTAACCTCTGCACTCAGACAGGTCCCCTGCTCATAAAAGGTATCATTTTACATATATTTTTATAGATATACATGCAGCTATATGTGCGTGTATGTGTATACACACACACGTGTCAATATCAGTATTTGGGTGGTTGGCTGGTAAGTGACATTTCTGAGGGAAGAATATTGAGTGCTTTAGGACTCAAGTTCATGTTCTTGCATTCTGGGACTACATGTGCACATGCACATGCTGTCTTGAGGTGCCATTTCAGAAACACCTGTGAAGGCCAGTCCCATTTCTGTCTCTTCCAAAGCGAAGTAGTATGCTGAAAGTAAATAAAAAGAGCCAAAGTAAGCTGTAGATGTCTTTGCTGCAGGATGTTGCAGGTTCCAAAAAAGTACGTGGGTTCAAAATAAAGACTGGACAAATTAGTGGAAGAAAACTCCCATCAAATGGTATTTAGTACAAAGATGTGTGTGTGACCTCTGGTTCAGCAAGTCTTGAATTACAAATCACTGAAGATTGGGAATATATCTTAAATGGATGTATATAGCCAAATAAACCACATTTTTCAGCTTGGTGGGTGGCTGAAATTCTGAGTGAACCCATATGCAAGCACAGAAAGCCAGAAAATTTTATTTCCTCAGCAGTATCTGCAGAGGAACAAAACAAACATGACCCTGTTTCAGGTTGCTCTGCCCAGTATTCTGGATTACTTGCTTGAGCTGAAAAGAAGTGGGCCTCTGTTAAATTTTCTCAGGTTGCACTTGCTCTGCCTCTCTGCCTGGAACTCACAAGTAGAGATTTTCTCGGTGCTAATTCACCCCACCCTCCGGAGACTGCTGAAGGATCCATACAGTCTTTTCTCTGGCTGAGGAGTAGGTCCTTCAGTGCAATGTCAGTATCAGCCTTACCTTCTGGATTACTCATCCGTTACAGCCAGTGTTCACCTACCCTCTCTGTTACTTTTACAAAGAAGCCAATAGTTGTCTTCATGTCTATAATAATCTTGGCCAAAACGAAAAGAGGGATTCAGGGCCTTGTGGTGGATCATTAATTAAGTACTTTTCAGGGCAAGGTAACTTCTAGGACACAAGCTAAGTTTTCCCCTGAGGCCATGTCAGAAGGAATCTCCACAGCTTATCTATTCACCTTCTCCTCTTAAGGGCTGGAGGCTTCCTTTTGTGTCTGACATGTTTTGTGATCAAGGGGCGGGGGGGGGGGAGGGGAATATATAAGGAGGACTCCCTTGGCTTTCTGGATCTGTGACTAGAAACTTTTAGTGCTTGGTGCTCTCAACACAGAGACTGTCACTAGTTATATGATGCTGTGAGGGTCACTTAGGAAAGTGGAAGGCATGTGATGACCCAGGCATGCTCCACCATAGCTTGGGCAATGCCAGCACATTTTCTCTCTCATGCTTTTTCCAACATACTACCTAGAGGGGTTTTTTTTTATATGTTTACCAGGCTTTGCACTCTGTTGGAGCATGGCTGATTGATGCTGGTTTGGGGAGAGCAGAGCTTCTGTCTCCCATGGACTCTGGAATCCTCCTTTAGGTAAATGGTATTTTGTGGGAAGTACAAATTGGAGCTCACATGGAGAGGGGCATTTAAAGGAGATGGAAAGCTTATTTACTTGTAGCCATTCTGCCTCTAAGGTGTGTTATTCTGCTGTATTTTCACAAACCATCCTGTTACCCCTCTCCTTGGAGTCCCTTAGAAAAAATTTCTCAGGTTACGAACGGAAGGGGAGGAGCACTCGCCATTGATTTCGCAGCCACATCCAGGGGACGTGGAGGTGTCACGTTTTTCTCCCTCCTCTGCAGACACTGCTGAGAAAATAAAATTCTTAGGCTTTCTGTGCTTGTATATGGTTTCGCTCATGATGAGAATGTACATAACAAGAACAGTTATAACTGTAAAAAACAGTTAAAAACAATTATTGAAAAATTTTATGCTTGAACATTTTCAAAAAAAAGCCATGTTTATGAAAGGTTGTGGGGACCCTAATGAAGGGTATTTCATTCTGATGGAATAAATTAGCTTTGTTACAGGTTTCTTGGTTTAGAAATTGGTCCCTTTGTGCTATGGAGCATGTAGAGCTCTTTGTAAATCTCTTGATGCACGGTAGAAGATGAGAACTTCAGTAGGTTGTTGAGTCGCTAAGCTGAAACTTCTTTGGCTTTCCTCATGCTGATTTGGGTGCCTGGCTTTTGTGCAGTATTAAAACAAGCCCAGTTTTATAGTCCCTGAAGAAAAGTCAACTTCCTCCAATGACTGAATTCTCACTTTTGCCCATATCTACTATAGTAGATTTCTTTTCAGAGAAACCTTGTTAGGGAGTCTGTAGTCTGTATAAGCATTTTGCTTGCATACAGTGGATTGGCGTGATCAGCAAGTAAAATGTTTCTGTTCTGGGGGTGTTTCCCACCCCCATATGAACAGTGGTGATGCCAGCAGTTCAAACTAGGGAGAAAAAGGGAAATATCCAGGAGAAGTGGCAATTCATCTCAATGTTCATCTCTTAAAGTGCGCAAGGTTTTATCTGCCTAACCTATCTACTGCTTGTTTGCTGATCATTCATTACTGAAGAGTTTTGAGATACTTAAACTGAATTGTAAATAACCCATTTCTGTATTGTTCTCATCTTTCTTCTTTACCCATGACTTCATCGGAAATAGGTTTTCAATGTTCTGTGCAGTGAAACAAGTATCTTTGCTTTTTTTCTTCCAGAATTGTTGCCCAGTCTGTTACGTTATTAGTTCCTCCACTAGAAGCAGCACCATGCCTTTCAAACAGTTTTCTTCTGATACGGCTTGCATTTGGAGGACTACATTAACTGGCTTAGTCTCCTGTTTCAATCTTGCTTTATTAAGTTGATGATATTGGGACTGACACTCTGCTAATGACAATTTCATTTAGTGGTAAAAGGAAGGGAATGGAAGGCCGCACTCGTCTAATCATGCAGGCATTTGTCTGGGTTGACTCCTTTCACATGTTCTGTATTTTCATACGTTTTAAGAGGATTGGACCAGTATGTCAAATATTTATGCATATATACCTTATTTTCCCTTTCAAGTGTTAGTTCCACAGTGTGGAAAGAGATGTGAATAATTCCTATGAGGCAGTACAGGCTGTCTTAGAACTTTTTAGAAGCATTTTTCAGGGCTTTGTGATTGTGTGTGTTAAATGTTGCTATTGGATCTTGGAAGATTTGGAAATAGAGATTAGTTACCAGCAAAGGAATTTTCTTGCTTTTCTAGAGTTTTGGAAAGCTTATTTTCAAGGAATTGGGGTCACTTTCTGTTTAACATGCACTGAAAGGGATGGCATTTGTTTTTTATGCTTTGTATCTCGTAATGGTCTTGTTGGCAGTTCTAGAAAATCATACATACAAAGCATTAGTGTTTTAATTTGAAAAGGTCTTAAGCCAATATAGTCTACATATTCGACGTTTGGGTTTTTTCAAGCATAAACAGACCATTTGCTTTCTGTACGTGAGCTATAGTTGCATGATTTTTCAGTTGTTTGTTACTGCCCACATAGTACAAGACTGGGGAAAAAAAAAATCTTCTGCCATATTTACATTTACGTATATATCTGCTGCTTACAAGTCACTCTGTCTGAACGTACACTTGTCCATATTAAAGTACTGATAAAGTGCAGGTGTTCTTTTCCAAAAGATGGTGGCCATTCATTTGTGGTTTTACCCCCTACATCAGAGAAGCTTACTAGGTTTTTCTTCCTCCATGTCTTTCAGTTCCTGAAGCTTGCTTTTTTTTTTCTTCCCCTTTCCTTCCTTTCCTTCCTTTCCTTCCTTTCCTTCCTTTCCTTCCTTTCCTTCCTTTCCTTCCTTTCCTTCCTTT
>JAVKLA010000081.1:29286186-29309414 GCA_034782735.1 Sagittarius serpentarius | reverse complement strand
CACCGCCCCCCCCCCCCCCCCCCCGCCTTTAACCCGGTGTTGTTTACTTCCTTCTCTTAACAATGGCTTTACAGAATTGTTTTACATTATTTTGGTACTTCCTGCAAGTCTGCCTGTGATGGTTTAGTCGGAAAAATATTTCTTCCCTTTAACAAAAATCCAGCATATCCCAGACAGTACGAGTTACATGGGGAAAGACCTAACTACTTCGGTGCTGATTTTTGATAGTTTTGTTACAAGCTGGCCCAAGTGACTTTTTTTTTTTTTTTTTAAATCCACTTTCCTAGGGTATGGTTTTAGGGCCAGAGCTACAGTTGTCCGTGTAGCTGCAGCAGCCGGTAATCTGTGATCTGCAACTTGGGTTGCTTTTCACTGAGCATATAGTTCTGTTTATATTAATAAAAGGCAGCTGAGTACGTGAGCATGTAACTTGTTAGGGTTATCTCCAATGCGCAGGGCTGGCTTGTTGCAGGGAACTGGGCAAGTGAAGAAGAGGACATACCTGTGTTGCTTTGGTGGGGAGAGACTCTGAACCAGGTTATTAACTAATGTAACAAACACAGAAGTTGTATGTTTAAAACTTCAAATGCATCTGATTAGACTTGAAGCTAGGGCCAATGTTTCTTAAGCTTGTTTATTTTTATGGTAAGTAAAAATAAAGGATTTTGTCTCTTTGACAGAATGATTTGGTAGATGTTCAAGGAGTTCTTGATTTCAGGAAGCTATTGCTAGTACGGAAACAAGTTTTCAAATTGAGCTCTACCAAATAAACTTTTTTTTTTTTCTTTCGGAAAAGACAAATGCAAACTAGGAGAAAAAAAAAGCCACACACAAAAAAAAGCCCAAAACAAAACCGGGACTCTCCTTTTCTTGCCACCCCCCTCCCCCCTAATGAGTAGGAGGGACAGAAGTTGTGACAGGGCAGGTACTGATTAGGTGCTGTCAGTCTGCACAGATTAACACCTATTTTTAGGTTTTTGAACCTCTTGAGTAATACTGGTTAAATTGGCACAGGTTAATAAGTTGGGGTCCACAGAGCTTCTTAACTGTTCGCTGTGAAATTTGAATTAAAGAGACAGTCTCACTTTGTCAAAATGATGGAAAAGGTTTATATGCCAAAGATTTACTGCACGTCCATGTTTGTGTGCTTGTGTGTACACACACAGAACATGCATAGGTCTGGAAAACAACAATTAATTACTTCGGGCATGTTAACACAAACACCTGCGAAGTCAGAGGATCTTTGCAGAATAAATCTGCAGTGAAATAGGTTCTGAAAGGAAGCATCTTCTGTCTTCACTTTTAATATAAATGTGGCATTTAAAAGTAAAGCTAAATCTTTGTTTTTTTCATGCGTTTTCTCCCTGTCCTCCCCCCATTATATCATTACACAGTTACACTGACACCCACTGGTAAAAGTTGATCTGAGATCATGGTTGTAAATTGAGCCTCTTGATGAAGGGACAGCTATTACTCGGGAATAAAAAACGAAGTGAGGACCAAAGAACAGCTTCTTCCCCTTCCTCCCCTGAAAAAAAAAGCCTTGCAATGGTCTTCATTTTTATTTTATTTTTTTGAGGAGTTTGTGTCTGGATGCTCCCATGCGTAAGAAGGGAGGCTGCAGTGTTTTTTCTCTAAAACCGTAACAACATATCAATAACTGCATTAGAAGCAGTTTATTTCTAGACATTTATATGTTTGGGGACAGACAACAGGCTGGCACAGAGCAGAATAGGAGAAAGTGATTAGTATGTTAGTAACTGCTGTGTTTTAACGCTGTTTCCCAGGTAAAACAACTTGAAGAAAACCAGAAATAATGGCCATGCTAGAAATATATTTGTGTGGGCACTGACCTGATTGTATCAAAGCGGAGATGAATGCCAGCGCTGTGCAAGTCTTATTTAGACTGTTTACCATTTAATTCAAAGTTGTCAGTCGTCTTGAAAGCCACTTGTGTTGGAGAAACAAGGCTTATTTTATTGAAATCTACCACGGCACCAAAATCTGGTTTGTGACAGTGTCGTTCCATAGCCCTGCCTAGCACAAGAACAATACCACACAATTACACTGTTTCGGCCTCTGAAATAGGCTTTCTTCCAAAACACCCTCCCCTTATATCATTAGATGTGTTCCTATTAATGAAATGATTGATTGAAAATCTTCCTGTGTTTATGTTGTTTGGGCAGCAGTAGCTTGGATTTCCCCTGCCTAGACTAAAATTGTATCCAGTGGAGATGCATGGGACAGCTGTTTGTAAAATCAGGGTGAGATATAACAAATGAGCTGCAGCAAAACCTATCCACGACTGGCTTCGTTATAAATACAGTGATACAGTCTTTGTTTTAAGGGAGAAGGGGAACCTTAGTAGAAACAAATACAGAAACAAAATGGACTCCACAAAACATAAAAGTGTTGAAAAGACCTGCCAGGGCTGCACTGTTCAGAAATTAAAACTCTAGCCGTTCACCTTTGAGATTGTCGTTCAAGTCTTTGCGTTCCGAGTAAAATGAGCTTGAAATGAGTATAAAAAGCAGACTCTGGAGGTGCCAGCTTACTGTTATAATTGGTGCAGATACCGGAGTCGGAAAACAGGGTGAGTGCTGGCTGGGGTTTAGTTCTTCCGGAACAGTTACAAGAAAAATCTCTACTCAGGTGCCTGCTGTATCCTCTTCTAGGCTAACCCATGCAACGCGTATGCACGTAAAGGAGAAACCTTTACAAAAATGACCGTCAAAGTTGAGGATTTATACAAGGTTCTCATGCCCGAACATGTACTGCTGCACTGAATATTACCTTATATGCACACCATCGTACAGAAGTGCTAAGTTTAGAAAACTGCACAAGGCTGTTAGCAATTGATTTGTTTTGCTGTTTTACTTTGAATAATAATAAAAGCATGAATAAGGGACTGACTTTGAAATTGAGACAGGCTGAAAAAAAAAATGCTAGCTTGTATCCTGTAATTATCTAGAAGCACCCTTGTAGACCCAGAGTAAAACTCAGAGTACAGGCATAAAGCACAATGAAGAATCAGAGTTTGTGAGGAGGTGGCGTGTCAATAGCCTGCCACATCCTTTCTCCTCTCCTTTTTCCCCGGGTGGTGGTCTTGTTCTGTTTGCGTGAAGAAACTGCAGCAAACAAATGAGAAGAAAAGGGCGGGGGGGGGGGGGGAACATTTATAGTTCATATTGCAGTATTCAAATAAAATACTAAAAATGCTATAAACAGTTTTATAGTCATTGTTTATGGACTCTAGAATTTTTAATATTCTAACGTGTAATTGAATTCTGAAGCCAAGATTCTGCAATTAATCAGGCTTTTATAAGTGAGCCGCTATTTGCTAGAAGTACATTTGGACTTAAATTTTGTTGTTGTTGTTGTTTATGCATATAGCAAAAAAGTGAAATGCTGAAGTGGTCTGCAAAATCATATATTGTGCACTTGCTTGGGTGAGCAAAAGTCCCAATTTGTGTAAGTAATTCAAGCATTTGAGAAACCTAATTGTTTGATTCCTATATGCAAATTCGGGCTTTGTGCACGTGAATCATGGAACGTGTGTTTTTGGAGGACATGTTTTCAGGGGCTTGTGTTCACTTTATTACAACGGATAGAGAGCTCAAGTAAAATGGAAAAACCCACAAGCACTTTGTCAGTTTATCTAGGGTTTTATTATTATGCGCCCTACTTAGAACTGAAGTGACTCCTAGGAATGTTTGTATTTTTGCCTGCCCCATTGAAATGTTCAGTGTAAAGCTGGACTAGATTTAAGACCGATTTTTTCCTTCAGTTCTGAGGAAGTCTATTGCTGTTGTGAGCTGGAGGGAGTGTGGAGGAGTTACGGCACTGACTGGAGCACTTGTTCTTTCTCAGTAAAGTCTTAAATCCTGATACAGAAGGGTCAAAAACTGGCCAGCTGTGACATCTGAATAATTTTTAAAGCAGTTAATCCAGTCAGAGTGTTTATCAGTCTTTGTACCTCGTGGGGAGGGGATGGGGATGGGGATGCAGCCTAAAATAATTCAAGAGAAAACCTCAGGTCATTGGCAAAAATCATTTAATTCAGCTGAGTCTTGTTCCACAGATTTACCTCTTCAAGTTACGGTATGAAATACAGAACATTACCCCGGGGATTTCTCCTGTGTGGCTCTTTGGCAGGTGTACTGATACTTTGTTGTGCAAACCATCCCTTCTAAACCTGTGCTCTGAATCTGACAATGCCCAGATGATGGCCAAGTGAATTGCCCAGATGTTGTCAGTATCAGCCACCCTCTGTATACGGCATGATACTGATACGGGAGAAGAGGACATCAGGAAGAGCTTTCTATCTAGTTGCGAAGATAGGGACCAGGTTCTGAGAGCCTGTTACGTCCCTGCTGGCGATTGCCTAGGCTGTTTCCCCACGTAATTATTTATAGTTGCTTGGGCCACTGTGGTTCTGTTGTTGATCGTATCACAGTCCTATGTCAAAAACATTAATTTAGCTGAGTATGCAATATCAGGCATGCATTTAGTATGTTTTAATTATCTTCAGAGAAGTATGTTTCAGCTTTTTTTTTGTTTGTTTGTTTTATAAAGGTGTAGGCTTTCCTTGCTTTTAATTGTAGCTCATCTCTTTTTGGATCTGTTCCAATTGTTGTGGTTTTTCTTTTTTTCTGTTGAAGATGAAAAGGGTCATTTTTGTGTTAACTGGTTTTCTCAAAATCATGCTTTCAAAAGTCCCAATTCACCAGTCCTACAAGCGAGGGTGGAGAGAGGGAGCATAGGTATAATAAAGAATGGGTTTCTTCTCCTGACTCAGAACTAGGTTGTGAGTGAGTAGAACCATGTACAACCTAGAAAAAAGTTAATAAGAACATAAGCTGTATGTAGGGTAGTACCACTTCTGGTAATAAATTTTGTCTTGGTGAGACTTTTTTGCTTATTGGTGTTTTATTCTCAGAACGTACCAGCTTTTTCAGATAAAGCAGAAGGAAAAATGAAGCAGTCCTTGTAGGGCAGGAGTTGAAATACTGTGGAGATTGCGCTAAATTACAAAAAGGTGCTCAAAAAGGTGTTCTTTTTTTCCTGTTATTTTTGAGATTCAGCTAGGTTGTGTAAGTTACCCGTTCCATTAAAAGTAGGAATAAAGAATGCAGTTTATGGTTAGAATTGGTTGTGAGACACAGTAAAGGTTTTGAAGTTAAAACTGTGTTTCTGAAACAGAGTGCTCCCTACATTGTGTGCCTCCTCGCCTAAAGAAATCTTTTTAACCCACATACCCAAAATAATGTTGTCTAAAGTGCAGGAAGCTTTTTCTCCTGAGCACAATAGGGATATGTTGAATCTTTTGAAAACAGTTTCTGTTTTTCAAACACCTTTTCTTTTTCAGCATAGATAATTAACGCCTTCTTCACAGTGCTTGGTGCCCTTGATACATCTGTTACCTTTGACAGATCCTTTATGTTTGCCACCTCTTCCTAACATACTTCCAATATTTTCAGCACAAAATAGCTTAGTATCTTTGATGTTGGTTGTATACGGGCTCAATTAAATAAGAAAGCTGCTGACAGAATGGTGTAGAGTTGAAACTTGAAGCTTTGTTTCTGTAAAGATTTTGTCCTTGGTCACTTATCTTCAGTTTTTGCTGCAAATTGTTTGACTTCTCTTGGGCAAGACTGTTAAGACATGCAGTCTTAGCTAGGACTGTATTTGTTTTCACTTTTACAGGTGGTATTGTGCAGTAATCATGTAGAGAGGTAGGAAAAGGGACCAGGGGAGTACTCTGCAGTTGCGGCCTTAAACAGCAAAAACCCTCCCCGCTGGTAAGGGTGGCTTTAAAACGTGCCTTTCTGGAATATTTAAAAGCATTATGGCACTGCAGCTGTTCAGTACCACCCCCTAGATGCTGGTGGATGGCATCTGGTATTTACGGGAAGCAACCCGACTTTTGTCTGAGAAGGGCTATTAGGGGGTGTTCGGGTGGCCCCTGGGGTTGCTGAGCTGTGGCAGTGGGAACCTCCGGCCCTGCGAGCAGAGGGTGGTGTCGTTTTAATCCTTTTTGGCGTTTTCCGTAGTGGGTCCCGCTACAGCCTAACAGTGTGATAGCGCACAAAGGCAGCTGCTGGAGAGACCCTTTGCAGTGGACTTCGGTAGACAAGGTTTTACGATTTCCCACTTCTGGAAGTGGGGAATTAAAATGAAATCATGGTGTAAGAAATACAGATGGATTAGAAAAGATGCAGACACAATAACTAAATAAAAGGTTTACCAGTGGCAGTAATTGTTTCTGCTTACATCACATGCTATAATGACAGTTTTTCAGGATTTCCCATATATTAGAATGCGTGAGGATGAAAGGTTGGAATTTTGTTGTTATAATATCTACCACCCTTTTCTTAAGGGGAATTAAATAGCACCTGCTCTGAGATTTTGGTCTAAGTACAACAATCGTTTTGATCTCTGCATTGTCAAACAAATAAATATCAACAGCTAATTTTCAGTGCAGTTACTCTGTTTCATGCAGCGTTCTGGTGTGGAAGAACTAATTGTATGTTACGCATCTTTGCATACATATATGAAAAAGGGGACGACAGAAAAATAGAAAAGAATTTGAACTATGAATGTATGTTTACAGAGGGAAAACATGTGCATGTGTGTGTATATATCTTACCTGTTTCATCTCCCAGTGCCAAGAGCAGATGAACATGTTAGTGTCATGAATTTGCTGCTGATCAGCCGTTTATATGGTACCTACAGAGGAAAAAGTTATCACAGAATTGTAAGGGATGGGAGCATTCTCACGGATCGGTCTCGTAGGTTCCCCTGCAGTGAGTGTGCGCTGAGCAGAGATGTACACCATCTCAAATGTCAGTTTGTCTGGGATTTGTAATGGTTGTTTCCTGGTGCAGACCTAAATGTGTTTGTACCTTTCTGTCTTTCTGAGGTTACAGGAATAGCCCAGTTGCCCCATAGTACACAACTTTTTTCTCCTGAGTTGCTTCTAATATATGTAATTCCATTGTAAGTATTATATCTCACAAGGCTGATGGTTATTACTTTTAGTTAGCTAATATCTAGAGTCTAATTTTTTTTGCGTCTTAGGGATTGGCCTTGTTCCCAGGATTTTGCAAAATATTTGCAATGGGAGACTAAACCAGCAGGTTAGTCAATAGCACGTCCAAGAATGTGTGTTCGGCACAGTGCTGAAGATGTGAATGATTTTGTTGTTATTGTAAATCAGCTTCCCCCAAAACATTGGCATTTAAGAAAGAGTTTAAAAATATGAGCAGGACAAATCTGTTCCACTAAACAGCTTTTAAGAACATGAAGCATCATTGTGTTTTATCTCGAACACTGGCTGACCAAGTACAGAGCTGCTTCAGCGAGCTGCGTCCTTGAGCCACTGTGTTGTCTGTACATGCTAATAAGGAAAATGAGGAGAATTAATAAGCAATTTGAGCTGCAGCATAGTTTCTTGAAACATCTTTTCAAACCTTTTTAACACAAAGAGGCACACAAAGTTATTCTGTAAGTTAAAAAAAGATTGTTGCTTAATTTGTATTTTTGGAGCTAAAAGTTGTGGCTTCAAAAATTAGAATGCTGATCTTTATTATTGCTAGATCTGGTGAGCTAAGAGATAAATGACTGATACCACAAAGAACAAGCAAAATAAATGAAAGGGAAAGTCTAAGAAAAGTGGATGCCAGATTTAATGAATAATTGCCCTGAATTGGGTCACAGTGTATCAAATTTTTACACGGGTCAGACTGTGAGGAGATGGCATTTACTTGGCCAGAAGGCCTTAAGTAGTCTCAGCAGTCTTCGTATAGAAAGTGAGGAAATCTCACATGATCTATACTTAATTCATGAGATTTATACTGTGCGCCTATCATGCCTTTATTTCAGGCATAGATTCAGGGTCATAACAAAGGTGTGTCTTTGGTGTATTTGTTCAAGGATTGCCCAGGGAACATGCCCAGTCCTTGCTTGCTACAGACCTGAAACCTAGCCTGAAGTACATGCATGATTGCCATTAAAAATAAACAAAACTGGTGGCAGGTAGTAGAGAAAAAAAAGGGAAGAAAGGGTTGTCGCAGTTGCCAAAGTTTATTCCTACAGTTCTGCATGCATTAAAAGCTGTGTACGCCCTCAGTAAGTCCTTGAAGAATTGCCAGAAACTAGTGTGGGTCATGTGGGTTTGTCCCTACTCCAACAAGAAGGACAACCATCTTCTACAATTGCTGAATCCTAAATTACTTTAAAAGGAAGGCAAAGGGAGGAGATACCACAGCTAGTTAGGCTGGATTTTGTAAAGATATGAATGACTATAGCCATATTCAACTTTGAAAAACACTTTCTAAGGACTTTGAATAATGCAAACTGGATTAACTTCTTGTCACCTTCGTTTAAAAAAGACGAGCTCGGGACTGGTGGTGTGTGGGCAGTTAGGCTGATGGGAAAACCTTAAAAGCTGAGAATCTCTGCTAGAAGAGGATTATGAGGGTATATCTGCACCAAGCACTACCTCATCCTCTGTGTTTCGCACTATCCAGGCTATTTCCTGTAGACAGCAAGGTTGGTGTGTGGAAATAGTACATTTGCATTGCTCTGGGCCCGGACTAGTGAGTCCCATTTGTAAGTTGATGGGACTGCAGAGTTTCCACCGACCTGCCACAAAGTCCTGTGTAAGTGGGAAGGCAAACATGGGTGCAAGAGCAAACAGTTTGATTATGAACTGGGTGGAGTGATGCAGTTTCTCTTACCACAGTTGAGCAAGAAGTGCACCCCAATGGCGAGAAGGTGATTTGACAGTAATTCAGGAGAGAGTATTTCCTCGTTCTTTTTGGATTTTGTTATCACAGGGAAGAGAGTCCTTTCTGATCTGATTGATCTTTACTGAACAGGGAAAACAAAAGTATTGCAAAATGCAAGTATTAACATACACTTTTTTTTTTTTCTTTAAGCATATTTTAAAAGTGCCAGAGGCATGCCTTTTTAGAAAGCAGGTAGTTGGCAAAAACCCTCCAGGTATCGGAGAAGCCCTGTGCTATAATTTTCCTAGAATAATAATGTCAAACAAATGACAATAGAAAGCCTATAAAATTCTCAGCCAGCTGGGCAAATTCTCATGTGTGACCCACGGAAACTATAAGTGCCCATGCAGGATATCTTGTCCTGATCAGAGCTGTTCCAGTCTATTGCGTTCCTTGCCAGAGTAGCTGTAACCCCCTCACCTGCCAGCTGCAAATAGCGGCTCCATTAGATGAACTCTGAGGAGCTCCGACCCAAGTCCAAGAGCAGCGTTAAGTGTGTGTTGTATTGGGAGTTTTTGCCTGGGTAGTTAAATGTAGATCAATGATCCTTTTCAGCGTTAGTGTTAACAGGGTATTATATGGGAATCAGCATGCATCAGAAATTATTATTAGTGCTTATTTTCAGATTCCCCCCAAAAAGATGGAGAGGGGTTCCATGACCCATGTCTTTTGCGAGTAAGTTATTTTGTCCTTGCGTACTTGCTACTTCCTATTCTGTTGTTTGGATAACAGTCTGGGTATTAAGCGTAGCTGTAATTTCTCCTGTTAAAGGTATTCCACTTCCCGTGGCTCTTGCTCAATTCCAGCTAATCCTATCTCAAAACAAAATCTTGATGAGACAAGAAGGAGCTGGAGCAAGCTGAGGACCAAATCAATGCCAAGTACGGCTTTGGAGAAGACCAAATTATAATAATTCCTTGTGTCATCTGACTGGTGGTACAGGTGGTACAACTCTGTTCCAAAAAGGTATTGTTCAGCATTGCTCCTCAAGGATTTGATCAATGTTTCAACTCCTTTTCTTTTTGACAGCGAGGTAAAAATGACTTTGTGCATGATTTAGTGTAAGTCTCTTGGTTGTGATGCAGTATTGTTTGCGAATTGAAGCTGTACAAGTCCTTTATTGAAAAGTAAAACAAAAATACTGAGTAAGTCTCATTACTTCTGACAAAAGAGAGACTCAGGGCTACTCCCCAACTTGTTTCAGGGTACTCCACATGTTACTCATCAGGGATCCTCCAGGCTGATGTGAGCACATTTATGAATTCTTCCATCTTGTAAAATAAAAAACTATTAAATGTTCTTCTACTCTACTGTTACATTATAGCTTACTACATAAGCAGTAGTGGTCTTGGCCACAGCTGCCCATTTTAGAGACCACGTAAGTTGTGTGGGGAGGTGGGAAGTTCGTCTCGTCACGCGTTGGGGAGGACCTGCAGGGTTTCTTGGCACCATCCCGGCCGGCCCTGGGGGGGGCTGCACTCAGACTGGTTCCTGGTCCCTTGAGGGCCTCGGCCGGGGGGCAGGCAGTGGGGAGCAGGCTCTAGGAGGGGACCCGCCTGCTCCAGCTGTGGGGTACTCCTGCTTAAACCACTAATTGCGTCTCATGTAACTGATCTGCAGTGTATGATTAATACACACGCTCTCTGGAATACTGCCCCATCATTTACCCCTTACCACTTACAATAGCCTTCTAGCCCAGAATTGCAGGATACCGTAGTGTAGTGTGGTTTGGGTTCGTTTATTAGAAGCGAAAAGGCTGTTTGATTCTTTACATAAACTGGAAAAACCGCCAGTGAACAGTGGTTAAAAGTTGCTTTTACACAGAAATAAAATACAGCGCAAACAAGCCCATTCAATTGTGACACTGTATTGTGAGGAGTAGAAAGTGGACTGAAGCAAAGATTCGGAGCAGTACCCAGGGAAAAGCTACTCTATGTGATACAGATATATAGATGTGAAATCCACAGTGCTTCATTTAAGAACCAAGTCTGCTTTTTTTAATGACGCAGTGAATTTTTCACTGTAAAAGAACCCCGCCCAAGGTAGTATATTTACATATGTGAAGTCAGAACAGACAACTAATACAGGAAATGCTTAACTGCCACAAATAAGTATATAATGAGAAATTCTTAATTAATGTCTGATTATCTTGAATCAATAATGAATCTCGTGTTCATTTTTTTCTTTATTGGAATGGAAGTGATATATTTTGAAGATGATTAAGAGAAAGATGGTGCTTGCCTGATTCGTAAGAAAATTTCCTGTTCTGCTTGGGTAATGTGGGTGCTGATTGAAGTACACTCTCATTCCCACTAGAGGGGGGTCCTCTCAGCCTAGGTTGTAATGCTTTTTTGGCTTTTTTTTTTTTTTTTTTGAAACTCAGCATGAGGAAAACCTCACGTTGTCCCGCATCTTGTTTCAGTACTTTATGTTGTGTATCCTATGGTGTCAGCAATTACTTGTCTCTTACTGATCTTAACTGCCTTTTATACAAAGAGGTGAAAACCAGAATGAGTGGACTAACACACTAGTACACTGGTAAAGGCAATAGTAACAAAGAATATGGAGGATGTTCTATTGCATCATCTGCAAGGTGAGGGCAAGTATTTATCACAGAAGTGGTGCAATCGCTCTTGGAAAAACAGAAGTGGCATTATCAGACCTGTTCAATAACATTTTTTAATTAGAATTATTATCTACACCAACAGCTGCGCTCGAAACCATTTTATTGTCTCTGCAAGCCTTACGATTCTAAACATAAAAGAAAATATTTCTATATGTAAAAGAGACTAAGAGTATGTTACATCAGCTTAAACTTCAACTTTACTTTTTGATGTCACAGTTTGTTCCTCTTCTCAGTTTCTCGGTGAAAGGGAGGATTGAGTTTTCTGAATGTGCTGGTCGTTGTGCCACGTTAATTCGTGTGTTTTGAAGCTATGGCAGTCACGAGCATTCTCTTGGCCCTGAGCGAGCGGGAGCTTAATTAGCACAACCCATTTGTGGACAAAACCACTGTAGTCTACAGCGAAGGTCCCCGCATGGTGAGGTGGCCTCTCTGCAGATAGGGCGGGGTGCGGAGCCCAAAGGACACTCTGCCCAATCTGTGTTGGGTCAGTGCAGGAGTTTCGGGCCGTCCGCCGTGTTCTCCTGCAGCTGGGAGCCTTTGAGGGGGTCGGGCAGCAGCTCTGGGTGGGCTCAGTGGGGCATTCACAGTTTAGATGCGTAAGACATTAACCCTAACTGGACAGCATCTGTTACTGGAATGACTTTTTTCAGAAGCCACTTGAGCACCTGAGTGGGGCACTGTGTTGTGACAGGCAGTCGTACTGTTATTTCCAATCCAGTGGCTGATTATTCTCTTTTTGGCCCTGGGCAAGTCACTTAACCCTCTGTCTGTTTCTTCATCTGTAAAATATATTGTGGATATTTATCAGTCTCACCAGGACTGATTGTTTAATATTTATAAAGTGCCTAAAGGATTAGAAGCTTAATATAAGTAGCTAATACGTATCATTTTAGATTGATTTTATTTACTTGGATTTTTTTTTTTCCTACCTCCTATTGAATGAGATGCTATTTTGTAGCCTCTTAGTGCCATTCCTAATCAGCTGGACAGGTCACAATTGGGTAACTTCAGGTTCATTTTCTTTGATTCCTAGTTCCTATAAATGCTTTATCTCCTCCCCACTTTTTTTTTCCCTCCCTTTTTTAATTTAGAGATTAAGAGATACCATATGTTGCTAGATCATGACATAAATACATTTAAGTGCTGCCATCATTGTTAGTTTATCAGCCTTTCCATTATAAACCCTCTTGTTCAGGGGTTTATAACTCTGGCATTATAATGTGCTTCAGGCTGAAACTTGACATCCATTTTTTTCCCTCTTGATTTGCTTTAAATCCTTCACTCTTCTTAGGTTAAACTGGAGATTAGATACATTAGTTATAGTTATACTAGTTGTATAAATTATGATGCAGCGGTAGGCATTTTAAATAGGATGTAAATCAGAGAAATAGAGAATTTCCGAGTTGTTAAACTGTGAGCCTGGGAGAAGTCTGGAATTCCTTTCCTGAGTGTGTCCCTGGCTTTGGCACATGACTACTAAGAAATTATCTAACCTCTTTCTGCCTCACTCTTCTGTCTGTATATTGGGATGATGACATTTCCTACTTCACTGGTGTATTGGGAAGCTTAATTAATTAGAATTCATAAAAGCGCCGAGATTCTCAGGTGAAAGGTGCTGAAGTGTGAAGTATTTTTAAGGAGTCTAATGAAAAACCAGCGCGCCTGCTTTTCTGCATCTGTTGCCTGTTGTCCTAGATGAGCGTGTATCAACGCTGAGAGCTGTGCGGTACGTGGCAACCAGCAAGGACTTTGATTTGGAGCACCACTAGCAGCTTGCTTTCCTCAAGCTTTCAGACATTCACTGTACCTTGCAGCCAGCTAGTCTCCACCTTTGCCTGGGGAGTTTGTGTTCCCTGAATTCTACGGTTTTCAAAGAATTCGCTGTGCTCAAGACAGGACAGGAGCCTGCAAGCGACACCTCTGCTGCAGAGTGTCCCATTAGTGCTGTTAGGGCACTTGGTGCTGGTGCAGGAGTACCCAGCCTGGTTAAAAGATGACGGGAAGGAAAGAGTTCAGGTATTTCCAGCCTTTGTTTACAGGGAGCTGTCGTGGCAGATCGTTCCGGTTGTGCTCAGGCAGCTTTCTGGTGTAGCCAAAACTCCATATGGAGAACAATGGTCCAGCTGTAGTACAGTAAATTTTGGGATGCTGACAGATACTCTTTACGTCACTTAGGCTGAGAAAGTTTGTGTTGTGAGGGATGCCTTCTGAGTTTCCTCTCTTGAGGGTTTCTGTTGTCAGCTGTTAGTTCAGCATGTCCTGTTGTGCGTAGGTTTCCTAGGGTTGACCCAGACTGCCGTCTTCATTTACAGATCTCTTCTTTGCCTGGACTCTGGTGCTGTGCTCAGGAGAGAGAGGTTCTTGATGGTGGCTAAATTTGAAATGATCTTTCTCCTTATAATTTCAGGTTGAAGTCTTGGCCTCCGAGGATGCTACATTTGGACACAAGGTGTGTAGTTTGATGCAGTTTTGTGATGTAGGTCCCATCAATTTAAATTGTTGGATGTGATGTCACAGAAGATGACAATTTTCAACCTGAGAGTTGAGGATCTTGTGACTTGCATTCATCAATTCAGAAACTTTCCCTTGTGTGTGGTAATCTGAGAATGACACACGGGCTGTCTTAATCCTGTTGTTTGGTATAAAACCTGTGAGCAAATTTTACTCACGGAAGCCCGTGTGGAAACATGGAATGTCAGCTTTGTAGTAACTTCTAAGATTGGACTTGCCCAGTTGTGCTGAATTTGTTCTTGTTCCATAGATTTGAAGCTCAAAAATTGTAGTTGTTACCTGCTTTGCAGTCTGCTGACTAAGCCACTTTGTTCATGATTCTTTTTCACAGTGCATCTCAAGTAGAAAGTAGTACATTGAACAGCTGCATCACCCTGTGTTCAATTGTAGATCAATGTACGGCACACAGTACGCGTGTTGGAGAGACCACTTTAGACCTATTCTGCTAAATAGATAGGTTGTATCCTAGTTATTGCTCTTTGGCCAGTGAGCATTACGGTGATGACCACGGTTTTAATTGAGCACTAATAGCAGATGATTTTAAGCAGGGCAGGTTGTGTGTAGGCTATTTCTAGTTAGCTAGGAAGGGAGTGGATGGGGAGGGGAAGAAGGAGATTGTAGGAACAGTAGGCTAAATCATGACAATGAAGAGTTTCCTGCTGTTGAAGGCCCACATGCTGTGATACTACTGCAGGTGAGAAAATAGCAGTGCTATTGCTGCCAAGGTAAAAAAAAAAAAAATATCAAGAAAAGATGAAGTAAGTTCTCCAGGTTTATATAGAATACAATAAACAAAATTAACCAGCAGGAAAAAAAGCTTTAAAAGCATCTAAATATTCATGAAGCCAGATTTTATATGGTGTCCGTATTGTACATTTTTATGTTCATATGTGATAAAGTTACTTAAATAAATTATTAAAAAACAGAGCTACTCCAGTATTATTTGAAGTATTTAACATATGGCAGTCTGCAGTATTTTCTGGTTTTTATTTAATACCCAGCATCCACACAGAATATTCATTGAATATTTAATAAACCTGGAGGGTCAGCCCTTGTGAACTCATCTCCATAATCCTTCAGACTAGGTGGGTAAA
Source organism: Sagittarius serpentarius (assembly GCA_034782735.1). Classification (NCBI taxonomy): domain Eukaryota; kingdom Metazoa; phylum Chordata; class Aves; order Accipitriformes; family Sagittariidae; genus Sagittarius; species Sagittarius serpentarius. Next base: position 29,294,391 of record JAVKLA010000081.1, on the reverse strand, counting down.
CAGAAAAATTACTGAAGTTTATTATAGGCAATCACTCTCACAACTACAACACTGTGGAGGAGGCTTCTTATTTTTTTCATGGTTAGACTTGCAAGGTCTTTTTCAGTCTTGGAGTCATCTTAACGGACACCCTGTGAAACTCCTTTTTGTAACCCAAAGTTTTAAGAATTTTCTATTATTAAGCTTCAGTTTTACAAAGCTAAATCAGTACTGTCACCAACTCTTAACATCATCCTCTAGAGTCCCAAGCAACTTTTCTGTAAGATGCAGCTTCAGAACCAACAGGGTCTTTTTACTCTCTTAAAATAGTAGCTTTACGTTATATAGTAACTGTATATGTCTAGGAATGTCATGTACTTTTTATCAGTCAAGAAGAAAGGTAAATGTATCATCTCAAATTTGTTAATCCCAGAATTTATCTTAGCTATCTATTTAGGCATGCTGTGAAAGCACTTTCTTTCCTCCTCTCCCTTAAGAAATGCTTCCTTTACTGTCTGTCTCAATGACAAATAAATGTCTCTGTTACATTAACAAATGAGTTGGTATGCTCACAAAGAATACCAATTTTTTAAAGTAAAAATCATTTTAATTTTATAAATTGGAAAATAAGTTGGTATGGCGAATACCAGATAACATAGTTGAGAAGGATGTAAGGTAAGAGTTTGCACGATGTAATGCTTTCCTTCATACCAGCTTTTAGCCTGAATTTCCCTCCAGGTCTGTCGGAGGCTGTTGAGGGGACTATGTTTACTGTTTTGGGTGTAGCATATGCCTTAGCTTGAAACATTGTAGGACCCCTCTGTATGCATAAGCAGAAGCTTAATTTGCTGCAGGGGATGACTCTTTTTTTTTTCTTTTTTTACTGTATCCATTCCACCTATCCTTAGACACTTATCACTTAGTTTTTAGGCTTGTTGACAGGCTGTGTTGCCTGTAGATACTAGAATGCTGTTTTTTTAAAAAAAGGATATTTCTAGACTGCTGAAAGAGCTTACGATGTTATTTGTTAGTCTTAAATTCTGCATGATTTTAGTCTCATGGTAAATATACATACTGGCAGCGAATGAGGCTGTTTCCCAGGAAAATGCTCTGAATGAGAGAGCAGAACATTGTTCAACTTCACTGTAGTTGTCGTCGGTGAAGTGAAGATCTGGCTGATGTAGTCTGCCCCTTGAATAGTTGAGTCTTTGATGATGATAAGTGCATGTAGAAACCAGCTACAGGATGCTTTTAATGCAAGATATGCATATTGATTTGGACAAAATAATTCTTATTTTAGAAAAGAAAATTAAAACAAAAGCTATTGTTTCACACTGCCAAATACCCAGGGAAGAGGCACCTTGAAGTACTAAATCTTATCTTTACGCCCTAAGCGCAGAATGGGTGCAAATTGCAGACCATTAGCAATAGTCCTTCAAAATGTTCCCTCCACCTCACCTTTCTAAAAAGAAAACAGTCTTCCCAAAACAAAGGTAGAATATAAGGCATTTATTGGAGTAAAAATGACATTTTAATATGAACTTTTTTTTCATTTTGCGCATATGTGAGACCAGTACTTTTTAATGGGCCATGAAAATATAAGCAGTTTTTCAGTCAGTTTAAATAAAAGTTGTTGTTTGGTAAGTATAGAGATGCATAGATTTGACAGCATTGCTGTCCAAACCTTTCCTTTGGTTGAATAGCAGGAAGCAAAACCATTCAGCTTTCTTTGGAACTGATTTTACAGGAGGAGGAAGCTGTTAGTGTGCTGTAACAGCTTTTTCGAAGATGCTACACGTGATGTTCAGTTTAATTTACACATGCGTTTGTGTGTGTTTGTATGCATGTTTGTTTCTTAAAGAAAAGAAAAAAACCATCCAGCTTTTGACTGATCCTTCTGTTTCAGTGATTAGGAGGGCTGTGATACATGCATGGTTGTGTAAAGAGAGGTGTAGGGGAAATGACCGCCTAGCAAATCACGAACAGCTGATAGGTGAACTGGGACAGACTTAACAGTTACGCCTGGTTCATTCAAATTCTGCTGAGTATAAACTTAGAAATAGAATGGGTTTCTTCAAAACCGTAGTTGCCAAGAAACTAACATAGAGTAAGAGTGAATAGATGGAGTGGTATCTGCCCAAGTCTGCAGTCAACACACAGGAATGTTTTTCAAAGTTGGAAACTCCTTCAGGCCCATTAATCTTATTAAAGCCTAATGATGACATGTAAAATACTAACAGTACCAATTTATTCTGTGTTTATTTTAGCTGGAATAGGAAGATACATTTTAGCAGATGGGACCACTGTTCCCAGATGGTAGAGAAAATTAGGAGGGATACAAAGATGTGAAAAAGAAAGAAAAAAAGAGTAAGGTGCACAGAGCAGAAATAAAAGGTAAAAAGTTTTACCATTTTGAATGATGCTGATTTAAACAGCAAGGCAAAGAACAAATAAAAATAACAGTGTCTGAGTTTTTTAAATCCTCCTAAGAGATTTAGATGCTCAGTTTCCATTAGGACATTTTAATCCCTGAGGTAGAATTGAAAATCTTAATCTGAAGGGCTGGTTATTATATAAAGATTTAACCCCCATTTAATTGTTGTAGGAGCCACATACTGGCATCACTTGGAATTACGGTGTCGAACGCGGTAGCACATACTCTATCCAGACAGGCTACCAATGGTGTCTGGCCCTATCTAGAGAATGCGATGCTTGACTTTTTAAATATTTGTGCTCGGTTTACTCTCCTCTTCTTTCCCTCCCTTTCCCTAAGGCTGTTACTGTCAGCGTCTACCTGACCCAAATAACGTAGGGTAGAGGAGGCTTCATTCAGTTAAGCAGGGTGAGATCACCTTGTCCATGTGTCTCAACCTGTCTGTGGACGTGTAAAGTGCCATAAGCTCTGTTTGCAGAGACGGCCGCAGAGCCCGCCTACTGCAGCTAATGCCGAGGTGCAGTGATCCCAGCTTAGTGCAGCATTAATATAAATAAGTTTGTTAATGGCAGTCCAGCAGCTACATGTCAGAAGGCTCACAACTTTGTGCAACAGGAAAAGAGACACTTATGTTCCCACAGTGGGGGAGCTCCAGCAAGAACAGGACTCTCTTATTTGGTAGTGAGCTTTAATCCTTCCATTGTGTGTCATTTTAAGCTGTGTTGTGATGTAATTGGCTTAATCATTACTATTATGTTGCTTTGCACAAGTTAAGATTGTAATTTGACATATGGAAATAAATGGCAACGGGATTAGTGATTTGCAGGTGTTATTTAAAAACAGGGGGCAGGGAAGAAAGCCTTTCATATTTTGCAAGCGGCGTGTTTGCTAATGTACAGAGGCAGAATTAACTGCACAACCGCATCTCACGCTGTCTTGAAGTAGGAGCGAGCTTCACCTGTTCGTTTCTGGGACTGTGCTGCTGGGGTTGAGGAAGGAGAATCTCATTCCCGATGGATGTGTTCACTGTAGGAGTGATTTTACTTTTCCTTTGCAGAAGACAAATACAGGAGAAAAGCTTTCTCTTTGATCGAGAAATCAGCATAATGGAGACACAGCTCTATTAAAGAAATGCAGCAAGGGTGGCATTTCTGATGTGGCTGTGGCTGTGCGGTAGAGCTTTCAGCGTTATTCGTGGAACTAGCTGTATTTTTGTTTTGTGACACAGCATAAGGTGATGACCTTGTCTTCGTAATTTAGTAACTCTGGAAGTTGTTGAGAGAGTTTATTCCCAAGTCTTTTTAAGTATGTGCTGCTGGGATGCATTTTTTTTAACGCTCTGATACAGGATACATGGTTTTAAGAATCAAATGTGCTTAGGACTAAAATACCTGCTTTTCCTCTCAAACATGCTACTTTTACTTGTGTTTATTAAGATTTTTTTTTTTCCTTTCCTCCACCTTGCAAACGCTGCTTTATTGCAACACTGGGCACATCACGGTGCGTTTTCTGTAGCCCACTTATTTTCACGGTCCCAGATAACAGAAGTTCAAATCCCGAGGGGAAATTCAGCTACGCAGTGTAGCTACGTGTCAGCTTCCTGGTTTGAAGAATAGGACACCAAAGAGAATACATTTGGTGGCTGACTGTGAGTTACGACTGTGCAAATCTAGAAGGAAACCGTTGTTCTAGTGGTATCTGTAACACAGAAGCCTTGAGCTACGAGATGGAGTAGAGATGCCATTTGAGAAAATTGAGATAACGTGTTCTTGAGAGACTTTTTTTTTTTCTTATTTTTTAAAAATTTGTATTAACTTGATTGCAACAAAATAGTGCTTACTTCTTGGAAAGAAGGAGAAAAGAAGCCATTGAAGGAGAAGAAAGAGTAGACATTAAAAATTGTTTTCTTTCAATGCACGCCTTGTTTCAGACCGCTTTCTTTTGTTGAAGACTTTAAGCAGCCTCTGCTTCTGCCATCTGGTGGTTGCTAATAAAAGTTGCATCTTCAAAGCCAAATTAAATTGTTTTAAAGCCAATTAATCCTTTTCAGAAGAGGATGTTTTCAAGTGTCTGAATTATCTCTGTCTTGATATGTTGACACTTGGAGTGTCTCTGTGTGTGCTTAGTATATGGGAAAATATAGAGAAATGAGTCCTCATTTGCATCTGTGCACTGTTGACTTAGGTAGGAATCTGGGGGTTGTAAATAAGTCTTTGGATTTGTTTCAGCTTAGAAAAAATAGATATTCATATTAGCCTCCAGTAACTTCTGTTTTACTACTCAGAGTAGAGTTAGGATTGCACGTTTCCCCCGTTCTGTTGTTGTTGTTTTCTTTGTGGAGTTTCACCTGAGGTGTTCAGATGACTAAAAGGATTTTCCAACCTCCTTTCGTTGAGTCATTTTTAAAGCTGTGTTTCAGGATTGCTGAAGTCTTCTGAGTGCCCTCTGCGCTGGGTGTTTTCTAAGAGTAGAGAATAGCATTATAGCAGGGAAGAAGGCTCTCTTTTAATATTCTTAGGGACTCCTTACAGATGTGTTGAAGTGTTTTGAAGTACTTATGACTAAGTAGCAGCAACTTGAAGAAGTTTCTGCCTGCACCTTTGCATATCACTGCTGTGTTTTTCGGGAAAATCCAAGATCATGCAAAACCAAGCAATTGTGATCATGTTTTAGAAATCTGATCTAAGTAGTCAGTAGTTCTTAATGTCTAGTAAGTTCAGTCTCCATAAATATCTCTATGGCTTTGGGTTTTTTCCTCAGTTGGTTTTACAGAAATTAAGAGGCACACCAAGAGATTAGAGCCCGAAGTTCCTCTCCATCTGTTGTACAGTCCTGACTGTCGTCCAGCTTTGTCCCGAGTGCTGCAGGCTGTAGAAGAGTTTATCTAACCACCTTGAGTAGGGAGGGTGAAATCAGAACAAGAGTGCTGTACCCCATCAAAATCCATTCCAAACAGCATCTGCTCATTGTGGTGCGTCACTCCTCACATCTCGCTCCTGCTTCCCCTATAGAGAGGATCTTAAAGCTCTGTGGGAGGATGGAAAATAATAAGGGCTTCTTAGAGGTCCTGATGCCTCCTTATGCAGTGGAGGTGGATCTGGACAATTCCAAAACAATCTTGCATGAAGAAGAAAGGGTGAAATGATACACAGAATAGGGAAAAAAAGAAAAGTCATATGTTAGCTGAGAACCCGCAGATGTGAGAAAGTCAAGACACTGGATAAATGGTGTAGTAACAGTTGGTTCTTTCCTCCTTGTGTCCTGTAGCCCACACTCCTGAACTGTAGTCTCAGGAAAGACAAGACAAGGCAAGGCTTTAGGAATGAACTGTCTCCTGTGGCAGTGGCCCTGTGCAAGTACAGCATGTCTGACTTTCTGGATATTCCCTTGTTTCTTCTCTTGCCAGTGACCCAAACTACCAATAAATACATGTCTCACGATGCTTGCAGAATAAAGACTGATGGCCTCGGGGTTAGACTTAGGCAGTCTGCGTGGATATGTGGTAACATTTGTTTTACAAAGCTCCCGAGCGCTCTGTGGCAGGCTGGTGTGAGCACAGCTGGTCAACATCGTGCCCTCCTCAGCACCCCTGAACATTGCTGTCGCGTGGTTTGCCTAGAGGTTTGCCTAGTGCCCTGCAATCCATTGGGATTAGCGCTAGAAACACGTAAACTGCGAGCTTTCTTCCTACATCGTCTCTACTTTATGGGAATACATAAACATGATGAACAGCTTTCATCTCCAGTACTGCACAGTTTATGTTACCAAGGGGTGGATGGGGCCGCACTTTGAGTTTTGATAAAAGTTTAAAGCTCCCACCGCCTTTCTGAGAGTACCAGGGAGCAGAAAGTGGTGTGCAGTTTTCAGAAGCAGATGTGTATGCGATTCAAGGCAGCTGTTTAGTTTTTGCTGAAGTGGTGTCTGCAAGTAAGAAGGCTTGGCAACTGCTTTTGCTTTTCTGATCAGTCTGTATCCCTCTTTGGTCAGTTATTTCTGCTACATTTCTGTGGCAATATAGACTGCGACTTTGTTGACATTAACTGCTGCAACCTTGTACCACCCGGCTTTGGTGGCGGCAGCACCAGCAGTCCGTACCTCCCCGTGGTGCTTTTTTGAAGAGGTGGTCTGTAGTACAGTTTGCCCTTTCCAAACTCTGTAGAAATGCCCCTAAAAGTGCAAACTTTGGTACTGCTTTCATGGTGGGAACATGCATCATCACCTTAAGGGTATGACTGAACCCACCATTCCACAGCAGTCACTACAATGCAGCAATAGAAGTTACCACCAAAAAAAAAGAGAATTTATTTTCTGTCTTCCTTGTGTTACTCGCTACATTTTCAAGCGGGGCGCACGCACTGAGGCGGCCTGAGTCCGGTGTGCCTGAGCTGGGCATGCAGCTCCGGGTCCTCCCTCCCTCAACTGCCTCCTGTTAACTTGTAACCGGGGTGATGCTGGGCCTGATAGCCGGTCCTTTGCAGTTCTGTGTGGCCCCTTTGATTTATACTGCTGGTTTGAACTTTGAGGGAGTATCAGATTTACCAAGAAGTCATCTAACAATCGGAACACCGTGTTTGCTTGTAAATACCTGCACATTTTAAATAAATGGTGAGGCAGGTGGTCTCTTTGTTTGGGGGTGGGAAGAGGGCAGGACAGAGTATTTGCAAATAGTTTGCTGTTCCTTCTTGATTAGGAGAGCAGGTTAGACCAGATTTCTTTTTCTTCTGTAAATTCTACCTGATTGCACAACTGGTGGGACCAGAACTGCTCCCTCCAGCAACCAACCCCACCTTGCTACAGGAAGCATGCTCCGATTCATATTGCAACTTAAAAAACAACAACAAAGAAACCACAGATATTTATTTGATTTTTTTAAACTACTGTTCATTTGTTTGCTTCCTTTGTATAGCATTCTTTTTTTAACAGCATGAAATACATGTATAGAAAAAGATTCAGATTTCTGCTATGTAGCTGCTTCCCCTGATTGCGTAGTCAACTTGTTAAAACCAATGCTAGGTTTGAAGAATAGGAATTGCAAAGAGGAACGTGAGAAAGTTGTTGGGTAGACAGATGTGATTTAGGTTTTCTTTTTCCCTTTTTTTTTCCCTGAGACAAGGTCAGGTGTGTATCATGCTTTGGAGCTGTGCTTTGCTGGAAAAAGGGTTGTTGGCATGTTGCAGATTTCAAAGAGGAAAAATAATGACAATAATGCAGAATCTTGGGCTTTTTACTGAACATACCTTTCTTTTACAAAATAACATCGTTTTGTAACTTTGAAGCTTCAATTATTCCATTGTTCGGTTTTTAAGAATTTCTTCTTGTGAGACAGGGTTTTCTAGTGAATTGGGATTTTGATGGATAATTTTATTGGATTAGAATGACACTGGGAAGTCTTGTTTTTCAAGGTCATTTCTTTGATTTTCTTGGTGACCGGTTAATTATATAGGGTCTTAATACTTTCTTACATAGGAAGACGAAGATTACAGATGGTTTTGGCATGGTTTTCGTACTGTTACAGTGCTTTAAATTGTTTACTATTACGCACATGTAAACTATGGTGATATATTTCAAGGGTAACAATCGTTCTGTGTGGTTTATGATTATACTGCTGAATCCTTGCTACTACTTGAAATAGAAAGCAGACGGATTTACAGTCTCTTTAGTAAAACTTGCCTTAACATTTTAATCTGAAGCAAAATAAGCATCATTCATACTGTTCAATTTAATGTGGCTGTCTGTTTTCATTCCACTGGCTGATTCCCCGCGGGGGGGGGGGGGGGGGGGGGGGGGGGGGG
>JAVKLA010000081.1:29266309-29286086 GCA_034782735.1 Sagittarius serpentarius | reverse complement strand
GCCCCCCCCCCCCCCCCCCCCCCCCCCCGCCAAGATCTGTTTGAATCTCTCCGAGCCTCCTGTGCAACTTTCTCACAGTGTTACTCCTTGTGTCAGAACCGATGTACCGATTACCTTGTAAATGTAATCTATATTTAGAGTGGTTTTACAACTTCAGCCCTTGTGTAAGGGCTGTGCTCTGATGGAGGGATGTACACCTTAAAAACACTTGTGGGAAAAGCAGTTAGAATACACACTAATTTAAAAATTAATAAATGTATTTTGAGAAATGTGTTAACTGCTGCTTATGAAAGCAAGCAACGAAGTGAATCATGTAGAACTGGCTTTCCTCGCATCTAAGTAACTAAATATCATTATAGCACATATGATTGCATGCAAAAGCTTTACAGTAATGTAGGTATGGCTGTTTATATGCTTATTAACTTGTAGTTTTTTAGCTGTGGTGTGTGCAGAATGCTGCCAAGGTCAAAGTTGTTAAGCTGCCCCAAATAGTACTGAGAGCAGGAATTACGTTAACTAAAGCTTTCTTACTTTTTTAAAGTAAACTCTTTTTTTTTTTTACCAGCGGGATTGTGGAAAAGGGTCTTGAAGGAGAATTTTGGGGATGCTGGACTTGGAAATGGCATGAAATTGAGGAAATTAATTAGGATTAGAACTGGTGTCTTTGGTGGTACAAATGTTGAAGATGGTCACGATACTCTTAGGATCCTGTCTGTTGCCTGGCTGAGTTATAGAGAGGTTTGAAAGTGAGAAGTTCAAACTTGATACAGTGAGCAAGGGAAAGCTAATGGAGCACATTAAAAATGCAAGCTGACCTAGATATACTGTTGAATGGTGCCATGTGGTGTGCAGCTTTACATGGCAGGCTGCAGCGTCTTGTTGACCAGGATAAAGCTAAAAAAGCTGAAAATACTGCACTGTTTACAAGTCCAAAGAAAAGACAGCAGAATTGGGCCATCCTGTTCTATTTTATAGGTGCTGTTAAGAAAAACAACACTATTGGAGCTTTTTCACTATGAAAGCAGCTATTGATTTCTGTTAAATGTATACAACATTTGTTTTAAAAAAACCTACAGAAATTACTTCTGGGGAATGAATGATCAATGTGCATGCCCCATCGCCGCAAGTGTGTGTCTACTTTCTGCTCTCTTCTGTCTAAGCTACATGTACACAGAACCCTGGAAGATGGAAGAAAAATTAGTGTTATATTAAGAGTTAGTTGATCAGAGCTCAGTTCTTTCTTTCTGGAATATGATGATATTCAGTATGGGAAAGGTTAGCAGAATCCAGCCATTAATTTTACAGTACTTTTAATTCCAGATTAACTTTTAATAACTATTTTAAGAGGTGTCAAAGTATCAGAAAATGTTAATATGATATTTTTCAGATAATGAATATTAAAATAGCTTTTAGCTGCTCTTTGAAACTTGATGGAAAGTCATTCATTTTGGTGTTGAGACAGTTTGAACTTGCAATGATTATCTTCGCTTATTTATAAATACCAAAAAAAGCTTACAGAGGAAATGTTGACACACAGACACACACACCCCTACCCCACCCCCCACCCCGCCCCCCGCCCTTGCATCTGCCTTATAAATGCAGACATATATGATTGGGGTATGACATATTTTTATAGGACTAGGAGGTTTAAAATTGATATTTTTTTTTCTAGGGCTGTAAGTTATAATGTGTTTTCAGTTGGTACAATAATAATAAAAAACACTTGCACGTACCTGTGATGCGTTTGATTCCTCCCTGCAGTGACTCATTGTGGATCTCTCTTACAGCTAAGTGCTTGTTCCTTGTGATCAGAGGAAAATGCTACACACCTTCTGCTTCGTGCCTATTAAATTCAAGTTTCTATTGTAGGCAACATTACACAGCTATCTTTGAGAATTAAAGGGGGGGGGGGAATACCAAGAACAGTAACTGAAGTGAAAATTTGAAAAGCCACTTTGTTCCCCCTCAGCCGTAACGTCGATTTTCAATGCATTTCTGTTTTCATGCTTAACCCCTTCCAAATTTACAAATTTTTCTTTCTTCCTGTTCAGAGCACCCGCCCTTGGGTACCCTTTTGAAATTAGTGACCGTAATGGCAATTGCTCTTTTCTCTCTTCTGGAACTTAAATGATGGATACCAACCTTTTTTAAACTTGTTATGTTAAACATAACATATAGTTCCTTTATCCAAACCAGTATTTTGAGTTGAAGAAGGGATAATTTTCTCCAATTTTGTTATCATTTTCCCCCCTCACCTTTTCCGTTCCCTGAGGGAATGGTCTGGAGAACAAAGTGTCTGTGTTCCTGGGAACAGAAATAGATTGTTCCATTCATAATTTAGTGATCTATTTCTGTTTGGCAAAGTTAAGCACATGCTTAACTTTAGGTCTGTGATTAAATCTCACTGACTCCAGTACAACTTAAAGGCTTTGCAAAACTGTGGCTTTTATTCCCATCTTGCCATCGTACCATTCCTTCTGTCTCATTGCTCTTTTTTTTCCTTTCCCCCCGCCCCCCGCCATGCTGCAAGTTGACTGTGCTTAGTGTCAGCAGTTTACGTTCTGCATGTTTAATGAAGGCCATGGCTCAGCTCAGCATAGCCCTTCCCCTTACGCTAACAGAATTTTGATAAATGAGATTTCCTTGTGTGGAGAGCCGAGAAGGGGCTTTGATGGGAAAAGGCAGGGCATGAAATCAGCAGGTGTCAGGGTGTGCAAATTATAGGCATTTTAAACCAAAAACAAAATAAAGAACTTGTTATGACTAACTGTCTTCAACATGTGTATCTTCCTATGAAGCACAAAAAAGGATTTAACAATATACTAGCAAAACAAAAGTAAATTCTGTAAGCAGTAATCTGAATCAACATATTTCTACCTTCATTTTTGCTCCATATTCCCCGTGCCTACCACCTCAGTCGTCAAAGTATGCTATATAAGCAATTGGATTACAATAATCATTGCTGAATTTAGCACGTGGAAATACATTTCAGTTGTGGTTTATATCCTGTGTTGATCTAAACCATCAGAAATTCTCTATTTTTTGCTCATTCAAGTTATTGACTGCAATAGCATAACAGAGGGAACTAGTTGCACAGATTAAAAGAAACTGCCAGCAGATATTGCAAGAAACCTTTTCCACTAAGGTACATTTCTATGATCTTTCCTCTGTTTTCAGTTCTATTTTCATTTTTCTGATACTGCTCACTATACACCACCACCACCACCACCACCACCCCAGTTCTTTCAGTCTTTCTCCTTCGTGCAGAATGTTCTTCAGTGACCAGTCTCCTATTCAGCCTATATTGCTGTGTAATTTAAAAAAATCTTTTAGTGTGCTCACATGTGCCAGTGAGGTATTGGATTGTTGAAATAACATCAAACTCTTCACTGGAGATTATAATCTGACACAAATGATTGAAGGCCAGAAATGGATACTGCAGACCTAAAACTGGAGCTATTTTATTACCTTATGTAACGTTTCATAAAAGTTTCTGCAGCTGTAGTGGATTAGAGATGAATTGTTTTTATTGGAGAGATGAAGAGAAAGGACAGTTGGTATGGTTATAATAATTAATAAATAACACAGTTAATTACTGTGCTGGCTCTCCAGTATGTTCAAAGATTAATTTAAATCAATTTGTGCTCGCTTCTATTAAAATACTCAGAACTGTATTTTTATACACACACACACAAATATCAACTACATATACACAGAGCTGTGTATTTAAATATATATGTATAGTTTTATTTTTTATGTATCTATATTTAGTTACTTAGGGTTTTTTCTCTTTTTTGGCAGGATTTTTGCATGGCTTGAAAGCAGGGATAATTACAGATCTTGTAATTTTTTCATGAGTTGGTTCATACTATACCTGCGTGCTAAATCTTCCTGTAATACATACAAAGAGTTTCTCGAGATTTTCTGCTCACGTCCAACCGCCCTGCTTCCCTCCTGTCAGCCCAATGCCAGTGGGGCCCCTCCCAGTCAGAAGCTCAGAGCTGCACGTGATCACCCACTGGTGTGTTCTGGTGTACAAATTTTCTCTTGCTGAGACTACATTTTTTTGTAATTATTAAGAAATACTCTTTATTCTGATTCCATCTCATCCTAAATTTGTATTTATTCCAGTCCCTTAGCCCCCCTCGATCACAAAGAGTATTTACAGACTTGTCTGGGAGGTGCTGGTGACTGGGCGGCAGGCAGTCAGAATTCAAGATTCCTGTAAACTGCAGCCAGAAAAGGCTCTTCCACAACATCTGATCGGGGCTTTTGGGCCATTGGGCAGCTGTAATGGCAGGTGCAATTAGTGTCCCTTCTCTTAGGTTTATTGTGTTCAGGGCAGAAGTGTTTGGGAAGGATGGCAGAGGAGCTCGGTGCGGCCGTGGTGCTCCTCTCTGTGGAAAACCAGTACTGACCTTAGATGCTCCAGCACCTTCTGGGCCTTGGTGCATTTCATTTCTGTGTCAGAACGGCAGTCACAATTTTAAAGTTGAAACACAGGAATAAAAAAGCCCTGTGAACCACATTGTCATTAGGCATGTGTGTACACAAATGCACATTATAGCACAGGTCCACAACTCTTCCATCAGCTTTACCAGGGAGTCAGCCTTATTTGAAGCAACTAGTGAGCTCTTAGACTTCCTTTCAGAGACCTTTTTCTCATGGCAAATGAGAGTTGGACTGAAAATCTTCTCCGAGTTTGATGGGACTGCGCAGAGAAGCAAGTTTGTGCTCCATGGCGAGCGAGCAGGGCAGTGCAGGGCAGCCACCTGCTCGTGCATCGGCCGCAGATCTGTCTGCGAGGGTCCATTACCATCGGAATTGATGGCAAAATAAATTTTCTACACTAGAGGTTTGATTTCAGTGGGATCAGGCCAGGACTTGAATATACACTAAAATACATCCTTCCTGGGAAAGCACATGCCCTCGTTTGTTTGGACAGTGCTAATAACATTTTCGGGTTACTGGAGAGAAGCTGTGCATGGGTAATGTGCTACGCTCCTATCTCCATCAGATTTGAAATAAAAGGTTTTAGTTAAACAAAGAAAACCTATGTTAAGAGGGAAAAAGAGAACTATATCCTTGCTGCGTTTGAGAGGTAAACCCTGTTTATTTAGCCTAAACCCCAGTAAGTGAGGCCAGTGAAGGTTTCCTTTCATTCACTGCCGCTTACTTTCTTCAGACTACCAGGCAGAATGAAATCTCAGTCCAGAAGAGAAATGTTTCAAAAGTATGTAATACATTCTTTTTGCAGCAATTCCTAAAAGACTAGTGTATCTTGTGAAATAATTACAGGTAATTATGAATAAGAGTGTATATGGTATCACCTGGTTCCTCCTCCCCCCCACCCCACTGCAACTATTGCCACAATTTCCCTGTGTTGATCTTTACTGTGAATATACGTTTTACCAAAGAGCATTGCTCGCTAAGATTTGGAGATTAGTTATTACTCTGATGTAGAGTAATTATACTCTAAACTATGACAGGCATTGTAATTTGGAGATTGCATTCCTTACATACCCTTCCATCATGTTCTGGCAAAGGCCATCCTTCTGCTGAATCTGATAAAACACAAATTTCAAATTCCAAATGTGCACATGCATAAAAAACAACCATACCGAGGATGCCTGTCACTTTGTGGTGTTGGCGGGAGTATCCGGTGGTTTACCTTTTCACCATCAGAATGCAAATTATCATGTGATAAACTGCAGCATTAACCTTACCCCTTGAGGAGAGCTGGCTTCTCCAAAGGCACCCTGCACCCTGGGGGCTGGGTGCCACACTGGGCTCCTGCTTAACCTTAAATATGCCGACAGCCCTCATTTAGAGGGCTTTTTCAAATGCAGAGTTATGTGGAGCCTGAAGTCTCCCCAGAACTGGGAGCCACAGTGTACAAACTCTGAAATGAACTTTTGGTGAGGCCCAGATGATTGCTGTGTTGCAGTAGAGGAGAAGGGTTAGCCTTCTGGTTTTCCACTGCCACTTCTTTAAGGTAAAAAATAAAAGCCTATGAGGGCTGGACAGATTTCTAGATCCTTCTCTTGGTTAAAATTGTCTCTTTCTTATTTTAGTCTTGCACTTCCAGTTTTGCTCTGCAAAGTTATTTGAGTTCAGCATGTTCTGATTTAGAAGTGAAAGATGGTTTTTGTTACACTCAGATACATGCAATCGTCGTAGCGCGGTCTCCTTGCATACTTCAGCAGACTCAGACTGTCTCACTTCAGGGCTTGCTTCCCTCAAGGCTCATCTCTTCTCCGTGTTTTGATAAGGAGATGAAAGGTGCAGAGAAGGGCTGGTGTTGAATGGAAGTTCATTGTCTTGATTTGTGATTTATCCCCTTATCTAGATGTAGAATATCTTACGCCTAAATATTTTAGTAACTTAGAGGAAAGAACTGTGAAGTAATACGTTTTTCTAAATTTAATTTTCCAAATGCCAACAAGCTCAATACATTCTGGGACATGTAACCTCAAAGCGCAGAGAGTTTGAGTGAGCTACTCGACTATGTAAATTGATCAAACACCAGTGGGTAGACTGAAGTGTACATATTTGCATATGTACACTTGTATATGACACTTAGTCTAGAAGAGAGTAGATTTGCTGTGCTGGAAAGATGTGCAGTAAAATGAGTGCAACCATTTTGACATCCAGACTAATCAGTTTCTAAGGGCAGGTTGCCTTGTTTCTATTATTGGTTTTGCCCCCTTGTCATTTTATTATTTAAAAAAACCCAAGTAAACAGAAGCAAGAGGCACCCCCAAGTAAGAGGAAAGAAGGTTTGAATGCAGTGTCATCTGTTAGTATTTCAAAGTTACGGCTCCCCACTGTACAGTAAAGTTTGTGCTAGGAAGTGTAAGTGGAAAAGCTAAGTTGGGTTTCTGTCAATTTTCAGATTTCTTTATGCATACACTCTGAATTTTCATGTTTTCATTTAGAATATCTTGCAAAAGGCTTATGTCTGTAAAGTTCTGACTGCCTAGCTAGAGAGCTGTATATGCTCAATTGGAAGCAATGAAATCAAAGATTTTGTATACCTTGGGTCCATTTTGTGTGTACCAACAGTATGGATAGCAGTAATAGTCAACTCTTCAGTGAAAATAAAAGATTTTGAGATTGTCACTGTAGATTGCCCACAGCTCTGCTTGTGTCACCACTGAGCTATAAGAAAGTGCATAAGAAATTCAGGAGTATTGCAGGTGCCAGTCTTCAGAGTTTCAAAAGGGCTGCGCAAGCTTCTGGTGCGTGTCTCCATCCCAAAGGTGGCACCTGCAATAGCTGAGCAAAGGAGAAAAGCTCCCATTTTCAAGTCATTGCGCAACAATGGAAAGACAATTTTTAAAAGTGAATTTTGAAAGTTAGTTTGATATTTGAAGTATATTCAAAATCGGAATGTAGTGTTTCGGGTTTCAAAATGCTTTACTTTACAATAATTCGTATTTATGCTTCTCTAGTAAAATGCCATCAAGGAATTATTATTAAAGGGTTTACAAATGTTTTCTATTCTTACATACATATGATCTTGCAAATCGGAAAGAAAGCAGTATTGTAAAACAGAAACTGTTTTAAAGGGGATCTATGTTAGCGTTTTTGTTCTGTAGTTGTGTATCATCATCCCTCACTAAAAAATACTTTTTAATACCTGGAACCAGTCTGCAAGGAAATTGTAAGGTACCTGATGTGATGAGCAGGTGTCCAATTCCAAAATACTATTCGGACATTAGCCATGTTTTGGGATATTTTTCAGGGAGAGAGTCATAAGCTGTTATTAATAATTCCATTTAGAGAGAACGCTCTTTGTCGCCATTCTCTGAATTCAGTTATTTTATTAATTTGTCTCATTTCTTTAACATTGTTTATAGAAGAAAACCGTGGAGATTTTGCTAACCTGCCTTTAAGATGATGTAAGTTATTTAATAAGGTGCATTTTGAAGGTCCTAGATAACCAAAGATTATGTCATTTCCTTGATACCGTACATATACTAAGAAATGAAATAAGCACATGTGCCTGCTTTCATTCATGCACGTATAGGAAGGGAATGAGAATAGCTATGTGTAGAACCGATTGCTTTCCATACATTGAGTAATTCTTGTGATATCTTGTGATAAAGGGAGCTCCTTTTCTTACAGTCTTCCAAGCAGTAACTAAAATGCAGAGTTATACTCTCTGATAAAAACTCAACTGTATTTTCTCTTGGATGGAAAGCGCAGTTACTTTGGAGGCACTTGTATCCCCATGTCATAGGAGTGGTTGTGCTTGAAAGATCCATGGGAAAAATGAGGCATCGCTCCCATTAATGGTAGAATCCAGATAGGGTAGGAAGTCTTTTAAATTAAAAGAGGTTCCCGTTGTTTCCAACCTTCCTCTCAGATTTGAGGATTTGGGACCTGGAACATAATGCATTTTTCCCCTCTCTACCCCCACCCCCCAAGAAAGAAGGACGAGGGAAATGGGAAAACAACATTCTAGGGAAAACATTTATCCTCCCGGCTTTGTCTGGGTGCTTCTGTTTCACTCTGGAAAAGTAGTGACTGAGTGTTGCTACGACATTACATCTGTGCAATTTATCAAAGCTTATGGGATTTCTGCTTGGGTTACAGAAGGCTCATTAGTCGTCAAGTCAATTGAACATAGGTCATAATTATTACACTATTAGAGCGTTCTTGAAAAAGATAAATAAATGTTAGGGCTGTAAGATCTGTTGGAATAAAATAGAAGTATTTTAATAAAAATGTCGGGTTTTTACCGTTCCTCAAGTTCTACAAAACAAATGCAAACCTGACTTTCAAATAAATTATAGTACTACAATGATGATAAAAGTTCAGTGATAAAGGGATACTGCTGCCTAACTTGTTAAAGGTAAACCAGTGCAGTTGTGAAGGAAGGGACTGTATTTATGTCTGTTTTTCTAGGACTGTCCTTTGTGAGGACATAAGGAGTTTGCATCCAGGAGAGAATTGCTGTGTGACTAAACTTTGCAAACCTGCACGCTTTCAATAGTCTTTAAGTTCTAGTTTGAGTAGTAGGTTATGGTTCCCTACTAACCACTTACTCCAGAGAACACATCTTCCCATCAGTTCTTGGATTTACCTTGCGTGCCTTTTCTGCAGACTGTTCTTTCGTATTCAAACACCGTGGTAATGTCCACTACCAGCGGAGTAATGCTCAGAGAGGCAAAGACTGATTTACAGAATTCTCCATCATCGCTGTAGAGCTGAGGTTGGTGATATACTCACGCTTCCCACCCCACCCCCTGCTTTTTTCTCCGACTACGATGTTGTATAGTTTATGTCTATTTTTATAGTTTGGCAGACAGGCATTGTCCAAGAGTATGAGAATGTGTCTCATAATGTGCAAGGCAGCTGCAGCATGTCACATTTGCACTTTCTAAACATCAACACAGGAATTCCCTTGCTGGATAGAAATTTGCATGCAGCTTGAAGGCATTAACATACTGTGTCTCTAGGAAATCTTGGTGGAACTTGAAACTTGATCCATTTGTTGCTTACAGAATTGTGGTCATGGATGAAAGGAAATGTTTCCGAAATTCAGTTGTTCCAAATAATACAGATTTGGAATTTTCTTTTTAAGCTGTTTTTTGTTCCATATGTTGGTGGAGGAGTTTGTATAGCGTGTTCTCCTTCCATCTGAGTTCTGGGACCTTGTCTTAACAGCTACTGTTTGGAGAGCTTTTCATATTCTCTATGGAAATTGCTTATTTGCATGTGATTTTGGATGTTGTTACTAGATGAGTTATCCTTTTCTCAAAAATATGAACTGCAATATGTGTCTGGATGTGCCATCAAGTAGGTAATACGCAAAACTTGGGCTGAAGTTTTGATGATACTGTGTGATGAGCTTGCTTTTTATTTGCTTCCTCAGATCAGCTGATATCGGTCGTGGTATAACGTAACGTTGTAGAATTTGAGTTGTGTGATTTTAAGGATCATCTCTGCGTTCTTCAGATTAGATGCCTACCAAGAGGTCCTTTGACAGATGTTATTGCAGAAGGTGTTAACTGCCCCTAGCTACTTACCAGAAGCTACCAACCTTATAACAGATGGAAGTATACTGCAGTAGTCCAGACAGTCGCAGATCATAGTTTAAAACATGTATGCAGTTTGAGTTTGAGCATCTGGGTGTAAGCTTACATTGTCTTAGCATGATTTTTCTGTAAAAGCGGTGAAGCGGTGAGGTAGACGGGTAGAACAGCCCTAACCTGCACCAGCAAGGTCAGTTAGAATTGGGCTGTAAAAGCCCTTGGTCCCTGTAGGTGAAGCAAATTAACAAGGCTGCTTGCACCTCAAAATACCTCACCAGTTCCTGGGAAGGCTTTCTATCAGAGGCTGCCAAATCCCTCGGTTGTTGGCTTCACCAGATGTATCCATTGAGAAATCAGGGAGATCTGCATACTTCTGCAAAATTGGATTTGGTCTTAGCCTGCTTCTTCACAGAAAAGCTGTTAATTTCATAAAGCTGGATGTTGGTGTTCAGGAGAACAGAAGGATGAAAAGGAAGAACAAAAGAAGAGCAGATGCATTTCTTAGCACAGGGCGATTGAAGGGCAGTGTTGGCAAGGCTTGCTCAGTGACGCTATGCTTCCCTTATATTGCAAAAATGAAGAAACCTCTTCTCAATAGCTATTGAACACTTTTTTATGAGCAGGACATACACCGCAGAAAGAAAAGCAATGTCTGTAGGGCTTTATAACGGTTCCTGTAACAGCATCTAACTTAGTGGTTTTTTCAACATAACCTGTAATGACCTCACTGACTGGCCTTCATTCATTTTGCTGGGTTTTATACAGAACAGGAAGAGTAAAATCAGCAATCGCAAGAGAGAAATTAAAAAAATAGCTTTTTTTTTTTTTTTTTTGTCTTTCTATCGGTTCAAAGCCAAGAGTTAAAGCCAATTTTTAATGGCTTTTTTTTTTCCCTGTTGATTGGCTTCTCCCCAAGTCACATCGTTTTCAGTGAATCTGTTGAGAGTAACACAGCGCCTGACATTATAAGGGGTAATAAGTTGGAATCTGGAAAGACTCCTCCATCTACTTGAATGAAGTAAACAGGCTTGGAAGGCGATGCAACAGAGTAATATCAGGATTTTAAAAAAAATGAAAATTGTATTTGTATAGCTACTCTATACTTTTTTTCTAAGCAAACGTGAGAATCAGAAATGACTTAAGATGAAAGGAGATGGAAGGATACAGTTGGTATGCCTTTTGCTCTGCGGATCTTAGCAGAAGAGAGAGGCTTTGGCCCTGGGAAGCTCCTCAGTGGCACAGAAGAAAGAAGCAGCGCAGAAAGCTGAATAATTGCCACGTCTTTGTGGACACTCAGCTCCGTTGAGGGGAAGGAAACGCAGATCGTCCACCAGCGTTTCCAGTGTCGAACAGCCTTGAGCCTCAGTTTCCCCTTCTCACTTGTGCTGTGGCTGCGGCAGCTTGTGTTTGGAAGGATGGTTTAGATCAGTAGCTTAGGTCTTAGGGAAAGCGTGGGGTAAGGAAGGTATTTGTCTTTGTCCTATAAATACGCAAGCTTTTGTTCTTCCCTCCCCGGCTTTGCAATGGTGGTTTGATACCAAATTGTTCGCATAGTTGCACTTGGAACGGTGGTGGCACACAGAGCTATATGATGAGACGTTACACAAGATGAATTTAATTAAAAAAAAAAAAAAAAGTCCCTATCTTGTTCAGCTCCATTTTGGGAAGGGAGGATGAGAAGATCACCACTGATTAAATGTATCTGGTGTAACTCTGTTGAGACAAAGAAATTACACTGGGGTAGAAGTTTGAAAGTGTTTTAGAGAAAGCAGTTATTGGAGCGAAGAGGTTAGGAAGAAGATGAAACATTAAAAGCTATTCTAAAATGATGATGTGTTCTAGCTAAAATAATAAGTAAGGTCTCCACCATTTAGTACAAGGAGGTGAAAGCAACCCCCTCCCTTTAGACTGAAACGGGTACATAGCTTGCCTAAACTTTGCTTCCAGAAAGTCTTAATTTTCCTCATTTTGTGCTGTTTAACCTTATAGTGGGGAGAACTTGTGGTTATGCATAATCCTGACCGAACAGCAGGGATGCACTACACTGATGGTCTGGTTATATGTCTAACTGCCCTTTTTCTTCAGTAGGGTTTCAGTCTCTCTTTGGGGCTGAACTGGTAAGTATGCACAACCTGAGTCTGCTACCACCGATGACGACAGCACAAATGTAGTACATCTCATTTAGAATTTCAAAGAAGAGAATTTGGCTGTAGGATTTCAGAAGACTTTCCCCACGTCTGTAATACATTTGAAAATTTCAACTGTCCTGAAGTAGTATTGTGGAAACTTGTCCTTTAAATGCGTATCCTGATTTCCCAGGGCACTTTTCAATGCCCTAAACTTCCTGCTGTTGAGAAGATCCCAGGCTGCATAGAGCTGATGCACTCCTGCCCCACAGGGTAAGCAGACCCCAGGAGCACACATAGGCCTGGGACGGTCCCACCACCATCCATGAGTAGCCTCTCCATCGCAGCACAGCTCTGAATCCCAGAGCAGGGAGGTCTCAGAGCCCGAGATTAATCCTGCACCACTGGTTTGTGAGTTGCTATGAGGGGACGGGGACGCATCCGGGAGCCTGCTAGTCTTTAAGTTGGCGTAATGGCCGTGGAGAATTTCTGTTGATACTCTCATTTGCTCAGATTGAGCACAGGAGACAGCAACCTGATGGTAATTTACTTGTGTTTCTTTGTTTAACAAACAAAACATTTGTTTTATGTTCAAATATATGTGTAGGATTTTAATCTAGATGTATTAAACAGACAACAAATAAAAATTATGCTTCATGGGCATCTCGCTACTGTTGAAAAACAGAAGGCTAATGTCTGCAGTAAGCAGCACGATCTAAAGCTGTGCCTAACTGTGTTAGATCTCGTAAATCCTTTATACTTAAAGGAAAAGAAATTCTGCTTGCTCTAACATGAAATGTAAAACTTTCTACCTCGAGCAACAAACCCATCTGTCAAAGCTAGTCTGTAAAGCAGAGCCCCGCTGGATGATCTGAAGGGCAGAAAACAGCCCTGCTATATTCCAGGCTTGCATTTGTTAGCAAATAGTCTTTGGGTAATACTTACCAATTAAGATAGTCTTCCTTTAAGAAAACCGAATCGAGTTGCATGTGCATGTGCTGAGAAGTTTAGCCCCAAAGAACAAGTTTGAAAAGGCAGAAAGAAATGGAGACCTGCCAAGCTTGTTGGCTGGAGTCATGGACAAGAGCAAGGCCTGTCTGAACTGCCACTCAGTTTTTATTCTGCGAGTTTGCAGGGTTGGTGATTAGAGTGGCTTTCGCCCAATTATGCTGTGATTATTCCACTGCACTGTAATTGACTGGGGAGATATGCTAATACCTGTCATTTGGGATGATAAAAGATGAGCGGAGGACGCAATGCATTATTTAGCTGGCTGTGTGATAGATGAGGGATGCGCAGAGTGCTTTAATTGCTGAGAAGAGAGGTTAAGCTGAACGAACGGATGAATTAGAAATGAGGTTTTTTATGGCTTGTGGAAAAGTGAAATAAAGGGAAATGTGCTTTAAAACTGTAGCAGCAGATAGAAGCAAACACAACAAGACGAGGTCTTTTAGGCAGCTTACTCTCTTAATTTAAATATATAAGACAAAACACGGTTTAGTGTTCAGTAAACAATAGTAACAATAATGATAAGAAATGCTTGGTGACTTCATATCCTTGCCAAAAAAATCATTGTAAAAGGAACTGTTTTTATTTGAGGTGATATTTGGTGATTTGGAACCTTTTCAAATTCTGTTGCAGTTCAGACCTTTAAAACGTCATTTCTAAGGGCTGTGGTACCCCTGCTGAATAGTGTGCTTTGTGTGCACGGGTCAGATATAGATTTACATGAGTAATATCACACACACATATACATATACACACACACAGAATCTCTCGGGTATATGTTATACAGTTAATAAGTGCACAGAGAGAGAGGTGAGATAAAATGAATATTCATAATGGTTGGAGGAGTGTAGCAATACAATTAGCAAGAGTATACAAATAACTCAAAAGTGACAAAGCTCTTAGCCTTTGGGTGGGAAGGTCATTAGAAACTGTATCTTCTGTTAAAAAAAATCACCTAGTGAAAAACAATGGAGACTAGTAATTTTCCCGTTGTGCCATTCTTTGCATTTACACGAGCCTTTACCTGTGGTTTAGAAAAATACTTGGAGTCTGTTCCGTGAAGGCGTGTGTAGGGTAGGTTTTTGGGAAGGACTTCCAATCTGCAGTTAGGAAAATAAGGTATCTGTTTTGCAACCAAACCTTTCTAAAATGGAGGAAATTATCTCCGGTGTGGTTGACTTGTCCCTGAACCTTAACTGCTGGGAGGATGCTGCTTGCCCATTGCAGTACTTCTTTTTTTTTTTTTTTTTCTCTCCAGAAAATACTGGCTCTTGAACCGTTACTATTGGATGATAATGGATTTGTCTAGAATATCATGCCTTGTGAGCTGGATGCCAGCTTGAGATGGATGCGGTACTCTGCTGCTGAAGTTGAGTCTGCAGGGCCTGCTCGCTCCCCCAGATATAATCATCACCTTGTTCTTTCTGCTGTTCACCAAAATTTCTTTATGGCTGCTTTTCATTATCTTAGTCGGGGACTAGCAACTTATTTTACAGCTGTGCAGCCCATTGTTAACTTAATATTTTTTTTTCTTAAGTTAGTTTTAAAAGAGCAGTTTATAAGGCAGTTTGCTGCTTTTATGGAGCGATTTATATTGCTATGTGCTGGTTAATATAATTTTTGTAAAATGACCACTTGGATTTTGAAATGTGAGTGCTTCTGGTTGCACCTTGGCTTTTTTCCATTAGTTGAATGGATGCAGCTCACAGAAAAGCTGTGCGTCTTTGAAGAAAGCAGTAAAATGCTCTAAAGTTATTGTTTTATGGACTGTTATATAGAAAAAATCCAACTTTTTAAAATCCCTTATTAACCATTTTTAAAGATGTTACAAGAGAAAGTTTATTCTACATGACTTAGTTTGTAATAAGATATTTAATGTAAAAAAAGTGGCTTTTCCTATCCGGAGAGAGACCCAGGCAGTTTTGCTTCTTGAGGTGGGATACACTAGACGTCAGCCAGCGTTGGGGAGCATGACTGATGCTTGTCACACTGCCGGGGTCTTTAACATCCGTGCAGAGCCAATGGGAGATAACGTTGTAGTAACGTGGCCTTAACGTAGTATAAGCTGGGGTCCCGCACGTGGCATCTGCTTGGGATCTGGTATCTTCTGACATGACAAATACCTTTGTTTTGTTTTGTTTTGTTTTGTTTTTTTTAAATGCTGCGGTTTTTGTGGTTTGTGGCCTTTTACAGTTTTCTCTTGCTCTCCGGATTGTGATGGACCTCTGCAATTAGGAAGGGAACGGGGCCCAGCCCCGTTGGTTTGCAGGTAGCGTTAGCGCTGGGGAATGATCTTATCCAGCTGCGTGTTTGCAGTCAGGTATTCATCTGCTTCGTGTAAATACGTGTAAATACAGTGAGGATAAGGCTGCTAACTTTTTTCAGTCTTTCCTAGTCCAAATTCCCTGCAAAGCACTATTTTCACTATTATGCCATGTACAAAGCATCCAGTGACTTTCAGCATGTTGTAACTATGAAATCAGCATGCAGTTTAGAGGATTTTCATACTCCTTGAACAATAAATTTTAACTTACCCAGGAAAATAAAAATCACGATACGACAGCAAAACATTGCTGAGAGTGAGCCATTTTTCAGTACACAGCTTTACCAATTAAAAGATTTGTCATCATTATATTTATTGTGTTTAACACATGTAAAATTAATGTGTTACATGAACACAGAATCCATACAGTTCATTTCTGTATTGCACTGTGGTGCTAATGCCTATCTGTCAGAGAATTTCGGCTTATTTTGCTGTGCCTCTTAAGAGGTGCTGCAAAGGTGCAGATGAGAAGATTAACTTAAAACAAAAAACGATATACCTGAACTAAACACCTTACTTATGATCAGCTGAAATGAATTGCAGGAAGGAGCAGAGTGTTAGTTCATAATAGTTATCTTTATTTAATACATTGTTAGGTCAATTGGAAAATATTAGTCCTCAATTGTCGCTTGGCTTAGTGCTATTTCTCTACATGTAAGTATCTATAATTTAGTTTCCAAGGCAAAAATAACTTTATTTTGTTACTGATAAAAGATGAAACATATTTGACTGACATTGTTGGAAATAAGCGATAAGAAACTTTAACAGATCTATCAATCAAAACAGCAGTTTTATTTCTTGTCTTATTAGCTCCTGAGGCTCTGCTGCAGCGTGTGAGAGGTAATTTCTTACTGTAGGCTTTTCTTACAGTGCACTTGATGTACTTCTGGGGTGGGCGGTGAAAACTGTACATTTTATTTTGTTTTCAGTGTTTCAGTCATAAGGTTTTGATGATCTCAGCTTGTTCCTTTAGTAGTTATGTCTGAGTATGATCTAAGGAATCTTGGAAACCCACTAAGGCAGTAGGAAACAGAGGTCAGGAGAGAACAGAGTAATTTTTTACACTTAAAAACATTGAGGGCGGGAGCGGGGCAGAACTGCTCTTATGATGCTTTATGAAAGCAAACCAACAACAAATCTTGAGAATTTCAAAGCATCCTTTCCTTTTCATAGTTTTCCATCCGGGCTGTATATATATTTTGCAGTGCTGCTCTAGGCTCCGTTTGTGAAGTGCGTTCTGGATTATGTGAGTGATGCTTGTGGTACTTTTTGATCCCTAGATCAATCCTCATGATGGGAGTTTATTGAAGCCTCCAGTGGGTGAAACACGGGACAAGGCAGCAGAAGCTCCTTTGATAGTGCCTGGGTAGCTCATTAGAAGAGGTAGCGGTGTCATCCAAAAGAAGCTATTTGGGAACCACGGAGTGCGGTACTGGGGAGAGCATTTCCTTTGACTCATGTGGCACAAACATGGTCCTGGTATAGATTTTTATTCAGAAAGAGAGAGGGAATTCCTCCGCCACCTCATTTTTATCAAATAATTTTAAACAGCGTCGACCCAGAGCCCTCCAACTTTGAATTTCAAATTATTCAGCTATATAAAAATGAATAGACACTGCTATGTCTCAAGCCAGGCACATGATTCCAGGGCTTTGATTTGGACAGAAACCTCTGTGTTCATGTAAATGAACTTTATGTAAATACGCACACACATACGTGCACAATATACACATAATAAGAGTTTTCTTATCCCCAATGGAAAAGGGCTTTTTGTGTTTCCTGAAAGAAAAAACTAGTGTAAAGTATAAGAGGCTAAGCCCAAGATTTGGGATAGAGATATTATTCTGACTTGGTAAGAACATCTGTGAGTTAGAAAGAAATGTATAGGGAGAATAAAAAATAACCATTCGTTTCCAGCTAACAGTACCATTTAAAAATCCAGAATTTAGAGGAGAGTCTAGTATGCTTCTATCCCGTGAGAACGCTAAATTGTGAGTGGCTTTGCTTTATACTTTTCTAAAAATGCATTTGTTGTTCTGTGTTAAACATATCTCAAAGATTACTAAGAGATTTGATATTTACCGAGTAATGCCCATGAGCAGTAGTTGCTGAGTCATGATACAAAGTTAGCATTTTGGTGGGAGATTGAAGGGGAGTATGACCAGCGTTGTATTTTCAGCTTCAAAAAAGATGTTCCAGCAATGCTAAGCAGACGGGCTGGGGCTGGGGAGCAGAAAATGCTGCTGTTTGGAGGTCTGAAATTTTGAGTTCTCATTTATTTAAAATGTTTCAAAGGTAATAAAACACGTTCTAGGAGTCTAAATGAGATGTAATGAATGTGATTTTAGGGGGAAGGGAATTTATTTCTGTAGTTGTTGCTTAATCAACATCTACTCTGCCACTTCACATCAGCTTCTGTCCTTTCCAAGTGAATTAGTTCTTCGGGCAGCACGTTAAGAGGAAGTGTATTGTTCTTGGCAGGGCACTTGAATTTCTAATTACCAGATTCCTGCCTTAATTGCAATTACCTGGACACCCAAGCAGGGTGAACTTTTGGAAAAGAATGTAATTAGTGCAGAAGAAACCTCGCTGCCAACTGCTTGTCTGGATATCTACGCTAAGCAGAACCTTGATAAGTTCACATCTCTACAGACAAGCTATCAATCCATTGAGATGCTGCCCAAATGTTGTGCAAGTCTGTTGCAATGTGCATGATTATTGTATTGTCGTAGACCCGGTGTGAAGTTAAAGACAACTATTGGCTTTTCTGTTCCCACCTGAATTTAGGGAGGAAGAGGGACTGTTGTGAGAAACGTCTTCAGTTTTTGTAGGTGCTTGCCAATAAGGAGTTCATCAGATGCAGAATTTGTTTAAATAAATGGCAATAGTAAATTGTGGTCTGTGTGAGATAAATGGGGTGCACACAGAGTAATTTAATTCAGGTAAAAATAAACAAATTAGATCATTTCTTTCCAATAATGTTTGTAGTGAGCCATTCTTTGCATACAGCTACAACAGCAGAATGTTGCCAGCCCAGAAGAAATCATGCAAAACCACACTTTTGAGCAGAGGTGGAGCCATAGTGAGGGTAGTTGTGAATACAGGTTGTAGCATAGCCTGATCATAAGCTGAAATCACTTGGCTTAAGGGCCTCTGGAAAGGTTTGCTGCATCAGGCTTTTATCATCAGCTCCCTTGTGTTGACTCACAGGAAAATTAAATGTAATTGATGAAAAATAAGGGAAAAGAAATTAAAGACTTAATACTTCAAAAAAAATTACTGAAAACTCTCCTTCTGTAATTGCAACCTTTCAGTAATTCAGCTTTGAAATAATGTTGCTGATGAGAAAATTGAAAAACTGTGTTAAAACATTTTTTGTACTGGGGCTTGAGTGCTTTGAGGGGCTTTGTTTCTTTCCTTGATCTCTTTTAATAAAAAAAAAAAACACCACAGAAACATTGTGATTGATCCATATGAGGTCAGGGATGGACAGACTTTGTTTCCATGGTGGTAGCCAGTTGTAGCATACTGGTGTCACTTATTGATGGATTGAAAATAAGAGAAGCTCTCAGATAAGTGCCTTCTGTTTGTATAGAGAGTTATAAAACTGCTTTGTTCTTTCAAAAACGCAGTTGAGAGCACTTCAAGTGAGCTGCTTAAATGCTAGGCTTCCTGAGCTCACGTAATGGTGAAAGGGTTTGGTGGTGGTGTAAAACTTTTCCAGTTGCTTTGAAATAATGCAGGGGTAGGGGGAGATGGAGGAGGTGGGCTGATGAAGCCCTGGTGAATAGTTAATTGGTTTAAATTCAATTACTGGGGTGTTCAAGTTGTTAACAAGTACATCAATATGGTTTTTATTAACAAAAGTTTTCCTGTCACGTATGGCGTGGTTGGCAGCAAGAACTTATTCTCAGCCAGCCTGATTGCATAGACAAACCGTGTTCAATCAGATCCCAGTGGCTGTTGCCCATCCCTCACTTTTGCCAAAATGGAAGTGAGAATATTAAAGGCTTTGGTAGGTAATTCATGAGATTCAAGGTCAGCAAGCTTGATAGACTCAATACTGGGGGTTATACATGGTTTTTAAATTTTGAATTTGTGAAGAAAAGGTACTTTAAAAAGTTTGGGATCACAGTGTTTTCATTAACATTTTTAGTCTCTGCTCCCTGTTTAAATTTGGCTGTTCTCATTCAGTGTTACCAATCATACTCTTGGGGGGGGGGGGGGGGGGGGGGGGGGGGGGGGGGGGGGGGGGGGGGGGGGGGGGGGGGGGGGGG
>JAVKLA010000081.1:29244545-29266299 GCA_034782735.1 Sagittarius serpentarius | reverse complement strand
CTCGTGGCCCCCCCTCCCCCCCCCCCCCCCCAACATTTACTGTTTGAGAAAGTCACATTAGAAAGGTTTTGGTTTTTTTTCTCTCTCTCTGTTTTAGCCAGAATATAGATTTATATGCCTCTTGTGCTGGAAAATAATACACACATAGTAAGTGTTGGGCAGAGTATGGGAGAGGAGTGAGTGATACTCGTGCATACAGGCAGACAAAAGTTTCAAAGACAAGTTGTGATTTTCAGGTGCTCATGTTGAAACACTGTGAAGAAGTCCCTTCTTTTCAGGCTTCTTGGAACTCTTGGAAAATTAGAGTATTTACAGGATCTCAATCACTATTACTTTTGAAACTCCTTGGCAAGAGGCGTGATAACAAACATATTTTGAACGTCGGATAAGCAGTTTTTCCCTGTCCTTTAAAAAAGGTTAGGGAAGGGAAACCTAGATATGTATTAAAAGCATAATATAAGATGACGAAAATTTGTCACTGTAGGATTTCTGCCATGTTTTAATTTTTGCAGTCTTATAACTGTAGCCGCGAAAGAGTTCCATGTGTGCATATAGCCACCCTCCCCAGTTGTTTACAACTAACCTGAATTCACTAGATGAGAGCTCGGTGACCACTAGCCATGGCTTCTGAAGAATAGCATCAGCCGAGTTGTTAACATGGCCTTGCTTGGTCGCTTCACGCAGGAAAGCGGAGACCTTCTTAAGAGTTATTTTTAGCATTCTCATATTTTTTTAATTTGCACGTTTGCTGGTAATAAGGGACAGAAGTCTTTTTTCCCCTCCATCTTTCGTTAGGAACAAGCACAGGGTATCTTTTGTTTCCTTCAGTGTTCATATTTTTATGCCCTTATTGCATCTCCTCCTGTACTACTAAATATACTTCCTCGTACTTTTCTTTCCAAAAACGCACATAGTGCATTTCATTGTTGAGGACCACTGGAAAAAAAGGGAAATTTGCAGCTGCTTTAGTATATGCATGGCAATGGGTGGATGTAAAAGCAGTACTTGTAACTGGTAATTTTGCTGTTACCTGTAAAGGTAAATTAAGGCACAGATTCCAAAACGTGAAAGTGGATTTGGATAATCTTTTACTTCTTAGTTACAGCACGTCTTAATATTTCTGGTTAGAGTCATGGTGTGTATAATATTGAAGTACTAAGATGTACCAAAAGCTTGCCTGGAATCAAATAGTGAATCTCTTTGACTTCCCAGTTGCTCAGAGTGAGCGAAAGTCTGTCTCTCTGAGGATGGGCGGGGACTGTTTGTCCTAGGATCACAGAACCGTAGACTGGTTTGAGTTGGAAGGGACCTTAAAGATCACCTAGTTCCAACCCCCCTGCCATGGGTAGGAACACCTTCCACTAGACCAGGTTGCTCAAAGCCCCGTCCAGCCTGGCCTTGAACATTGCCAGGGATGGGGCATCCACAACCTCTCTGGACAGCCTCTTCCAGTGCCTCACCACCCTCACAGTGATGAACTTCTTCCTGACATCTCATCTAAATCTACCCTCTTTTCAGTTTAAAGCCATTACCCCTCGTCCTATCAAGGATGATTGCTGGTTCTGCACCTAGGCTAGAATACATCTCTTAACATACGTATCTATGTGCCGCTAAAGTGAACAGAGTAGACATTATGATTTGCACTTCGCTTCCTTTTGTTTTGAATTCAAAGGCCATCCCTAATTGATGGAGGTTTCCTTTACGATGCACTTATTTTCAAATCCATCATGCAGTGCTTGTGCTGCCCCTTGCCTTCGTGGATGCGCTGGTCTTTGACCCAGAACTGGTAAATGAACCCTGCAGGGAAATCATTAGAGAATTGGAACGGTTGCAGTGGAGGGACCAAGGGTCAAACCATTACCTCCCCATAGGACCATCAACTTAAATTGGACTTCTTGCTTTTCGAAAGCAGGTCAAATGTCAGGGACGGCTCAAGTGGTCAGGTACAAACCGATACAGATCATGGACACAGTTTGGGTTTTTTAGCTTAAAAAATTAAGTCTAGGCAGGATGGATTTAGTCTAATGACGCCTTCTCTGTTTCTGTCCTCTTGTCTCCCTTTAAAAAGCAAAATTAAGATCCTGAGAAGTCAATGGGAGCCAACACTCTGACATTAACGTGCTATTTGTGATCTTTTGGCACGTTCATAATTTTTTAGAGTAGTTGGTTCAACCTTTTTAGTCTTCCCTTGCAGTTTTTTTTGATTGAAAAATAACAAATGATATTTTGTAACAAGAAAATACCTCCATAATTCTTACGAGAAATATACCTCGTGCTGTTTTTTCTCTTCCTCAACCGTTCATTGCATAGTTTTTTCACACTCTTAAAAATTGTAAAATGACCTTTTTCAGACTGTATAAAATAAATATTTCCTACTCCTAGATGAAAAACTCCACAGTAGTGCATCTATGCCAATGAAATATACTGCTGAATATGAGAAAGTATTTAATAATTTAGTTTAGAAATCTGAAGCCCTTGAAACATTTTATAATGTTTTATATAATTCCAAGTGTGTAAGTATGTGAAGTAAGTTTAAGATATCAAAAATGCCAAAAAGTCATGGGTGTCAAGCTACTGAAATATGACCACAAACACTGAAGAACAAAACAGATTGTACTAAAAAAAAAAAGATGAAAAAAAGAGATGAGTCTGTGAAACCTGAAGTTCTTTTCACTGCCACTTCAAAGCGCTGCAAAGACCCTTTAGAAATGTCCTTCTCCTCAACTCTGTCCACCACCATTCATAGCACACAGCACCTGTTAGATTTAAGTCACTTTCTGACTTGTGTAATGAATTCTCCCCTCTGAAATAATTAACGAGATACAAGAACTAACACAAATGCACGTTTGAGTGAGTGGGCTGAAACGTGGCTCTTGAAATCGGTGGCAGAGGAGTGTTTCTACAGAAGTAAACGTGTTTTGATCAGGGAAGATAAATTAATTGCAACGTGTCTGATAGGTCAATGTTTTTAAAATACTAATAAGAACTACTTTGACTGGGGCATCCTGCTCTAAGAAATACCCATACTTGAGATCCACAAGTCAAGAAGACATGGAGATCGCCAAAGTCAACATGAAACTATTCTCCATCTCCAGCTGCAGAGGGACAGATCATGTGAGGAGAACTGTGCTAGATTGCAGATGGCTTACTGCAGGGCTTGCAAATCACAAAGCAGGCTGTCTTCCCAGTTTGATTCTCTTGTATCGTACTCTGTGGGTAAGCAGGAGCAAAAAAGTTAAGTTTTGTGCGTTTATCCTTTGAATATAGTTTATTATGGGACTTCCCCCCCACCCCACCCCCTTCCCCCCCCAGTTTACACGTTTGTTTCCTGGAGGGTTCTTGTAATTATGATGATTTCTCGATAAGAAGGAAAAGAGAAAATTTGAGTAAGAGATTGTATTTTATCAGACAAAAAATCCCTTTCGGCGGGGTGTCCGATGGGTTCGCACGCTGCCTGCCGCGGGGACATCGTCTTTTGAGGCTGCGCAGCCCTGAACACGCTGGCAGCAGAGAGCGGATAACCTGCCCGTTAGTTGATGAGGCTCTCGGGGCCCGCCGCTATGCGGAGCTCCTCGCTGCCGGCAGCGCTGTGGGCCTCTGCCCCGCAACTGGAGACGCAGGTGTGCTGCAGCAGGTTGGCAGGGTCGGCGAAGGAGCCGCCTGACGAGGTGGTGCCAGTGCAGGAACTGGAGGCCCGAAGCAAGGTGGTGGGGAGTCGGGGAAACTCAGCACAGGGAAGAGGCTAGAAATAGAGAAGCATCTCCGTTTCCGTGCTTGCAGAGGGGATTACAGCCTGCCCCGTGCCCTGACAGCACCTTGCCTATTGATTGAGGGAGACCGAGGAACTGACCAGCTGGAAACTTATGCTTTACTCCAGTTCCTTCAGCTTCCAGCAGCTCTTTCCTCTGAAGCAGGCCGGAGCCGAGAAGCACACCGTTGCTGGTGTGCAGAAAGCAAGCGGCTTCCCTAGCACCTTCAGTGTTGTGTCTGGTAGAAGCCAGCTTAATAGGGTGAGCAATTTGGAGAAGGGCTCTGTCCGTACCAGCTGGTGGGCGGGAGAGGCTGCCCTCCTCCTGTCAGGGTGGGCTGTGTGGAGAAGGCGCACACAGCAGGGCCCGCAGCCCCCTGCCTGAGCACGGAGGCAAAAGGGAGCGGGCTGGCAGCCTCTAAAAGTTAAATAGGGAGATTTTTCATGCACAGGGGCTGTTCCAGCAACTCCTGATGTTGATAATGATGAATGGTGTGTAATGAAGGGCTGCACAGCTGAGAGAAACAGTTCTTTGAACATGGCTTTTCCGCTGTAGCACATCAGGACTAACAGCCTGACTTCCTTTGATAGCAGGTGATGGGATAGGAAGTGAACTGGAAGGAAAATTATTTTCCTGAGCTTCTCACAGAAAGCATACAAGGTACCAGAGCTTTTGTTTGTCAGTCATGCAATCTGCTTTAAAAGGTGAGAATTCGAGATAGCACAGATTATAGTAATGGTAACGTTGGTCAAATTTTAGCCCACTAGAAAGATAGACACAATCATTTAATGAACCAGTACGTTAGTGTTCAGTACAGTTTACAGGAGGGAGCAATGTTTTGGGGTTTTTTTGGCAGGTGAGTAGTTATGTTCTCTACCTCCTCTCTTGTGTTGGAAGGGATGGTGACCAAGCAGCATTCTTCCCATTGCTGGGCATCCCCTGGTATCCCCTGTATGACATAAGACGTGTTATTTTACTTACTTCTGATTTAATGATGATGATTCCAAGGTCGTGAACCTTTGAGCTTTCTTCACGTCTTTACATTATTTTTTTTATTCCAGAGTAATAAATAGAAAATAAAAATATCCTAGAGATAGCATTGCTGATCTCTAAATTTCCCCTAATATTCCGAAAAGCACTACATATGCAACTTGAAATCAGTATACACTATGTGATAGTATTAATTTATTTAAACTGCATCTATTTTACACAGAGCTCACTTTTCACTCATTTATATAGGTATGAATATAGATAGGTAGGTAGGTATGTGTATGGGAGAGGTGAGGTGTTTTCACTTGGCTGTTTGTTAACTTCTGACAGGAGATGAAGGACCAGCACTTGACATCTTAAGAACTTTTCCCTCCCTTCTTGGCACATTTGTGCCCCTAGAGTTACTGGTACTGCTCTCTCTCTGTTTCAAAATTCAGTAACAAAAGAAAGTTAGCACAATGTCATTTTATAATTGCAATAATGATCACACAGCTGTGCTTTCCTAGTTGTATAATGCACGTCAGGATCAGTTTAGGAGCTCAGCCTCATTTCCTGCCCAGATGTAATTCTGGTGACCATTATTACAGTAGGAAGGCTCCCCTCGTTCATTATGGCCACAATCTGACGGAGACTTGCACGGCGTAACGGAATCCAGCATAGGAGGATGTTGCAGCTCTGGGTTAGCTGCGTGTAAGCTTTTGGCCAGTGCAGGAAGCACGCGTGGGTGCGTATGGACAGGGCAGCTGCAGACGGCACAAGAGCTCATGCGCATGTGCCCATATATGCATAAAAAATAATAAGAAAAAATAACTTAGGTGTGCCTTCCTTTCTTAAGAAATGTTGTCTCTATTTATGAGCATGTGAAATTCTGAGGAGGAGCTCTTACACTTAAATGAACCTGTGAGCAGCCCATAGAAAAGCAAGTGCCTGCAGCGCTAATAATGAGAACTGACAAGGCGATCCTGCTGTGTTTATTTATGACCTTCTGCCTTTGTTAGCTCTTGTGAGAAATTCCTCTCTAACCATAACAATATTGCTAGAGCTTGGCACTGCACTGAGGAATCCTACGGCGCCCTGAGGCCGCTCGCTGGCACGGGTACAGCTCGCAACAGATTGGCACGGTTGTTGAAATTTTCATATGTTTTCCCTTTATTTATTTCTTTACTTAATTCATAAGTCTGTTTGTTCCTTTGGTACGTTTGTTTGTTCTGACAAGCACCCTTCAGGAGTATTTTGGGACTTTGTGAAGATCCTAACTCGCTGATTTGCTTCTTTCCTCTTTTCTGGTGGTCTGTCTAATGAATTACTCAAAGGATGAAATGAGCTTTGGTTTGATAGTTCCATCAGGTAGAACCTCTTAGAAGTTGTGAGATAGGTAGGGGTTTTTTAAAGAAAGACAGGAGTGTATAAATCCTGCCCTATTTGTAGTCTTCAGCATGGAAGACTGCGAACGGCGGACTGGGACAAGTGCTCAGGCAACACTGCAGCAAAGCAGCAACGACCTTACTAGCCACGCAGCAGAACTTTCATCAGGTTAGGAACCGTATTTTTCTCGAGCCCTAGCTCTTAGAAACCGTGCCTTGACGCAGATGGCTGTTTTCCCATCTTTCTATCACACACATTCCTCAGAAGACCCTCTTGTCCCTCCTGCCTAAGCTGTGTTACATAGCTCAGTCACAGAGTTGGAGGATGGAGAATCAGCAATAGGTAGGGCTGCACCTGAAGGTCTGTCAGGGCTGACGTCTCTCTTTGCTTCATCTTGCAAGGACCAGGATGCAGCCATTGACAAGCGCTGCAGTTCCTCAGGCTGCTGCACGTGACATGGAGTTTCCATGGGGGAACAGCACCAGCAGGAGAGGAGGACAAAGGATCACTGCCTTACGAGATCCTGGCAGACCCTCTTTTGAAGAAGCTTCCAGCTGCAGCCCTGTCTTTCCACCTCTGTAACGTTACCGGACATGTTTTTTTCACGCCATGTATGAACACACTCAAAATTCAGTGCAACTAGAATAGAGGTCAGTGGGGGAAAAAAGTTCTCTTTTACTCTACTTACAAACGTTTCATACAAGTGGCTTCCAAGTACACGGTCTCTGTGGGCCGTGGTACTGCAGTGGTGCTTACTGGAGGGAGCCACAGCAGGGACGTAGCCTGGCAAGTGTTGGGGAAGGACAGTTGGCACCTCAGTTGAAGGGCTGCGTAGAGCACCGTCGTACAAGAGGGCAGATGGGAGCGCCTTGCTTAGTAAGGCTCCAATGAGTGTCCACCCGTTGTGGTCCATGGAGCAGCAGTCGTCATTTTGCTGATCACAATTGCTGTATGCTGACCATCCTACCTGTGCTTCCTTGGAATTTTTTCAGAGCATTTTTATTAGCATTACATTGAATTTGTAGTTCTGTGCAATGTCAACCTCCTCCTTTCAAGCCAAGGAAAACTTTGGAGGAATATCCTACTGAAGATAGCTTTGTCTAAAACATCTCGGGACTCCCTGTCTTCTCTATGATAAGAAAAAGCTGCAACTTTGAAGCATGCTCAGGCACTCAAAAACTCACAAAAAGCTGGCTTTCGCAGTTCACCATGGAAGTCTTTCCTTTCTATGGTACGTTAATTAAAGAACAATAGTAACTGGTATATTGCTTTTTCTGTAGATTGCATAGTCTGCATGGTTTAACACTTCTGTAGTGACTCTTCCATGTTTCTCCTTATTTGTTGGATTTCAGGAGCGCACCTAATGAACCTCTTGGATAAACATTAGCTTAATGCACTCAACGCTCGGGACAACGT
The DNA here is from genome assembly GCA_034782735.1 of Sagittarius serpentarius. Lineage (NCBI taxonomy): Eukaryota > Metazoa > Chordata > Aves > Accipitriformes > Sagittariidae > Sagittarius > Sagittarius serpentarius. The sequence continues at coordinate 29,258,779 of JAVKLA010000081.1, read as the reverse complement.
TGTCATTATCTTAGCCTCAAGATACCTCTTCCCAGACCAAAAGCAAAGTTTGTAAGCCATGGCTGGGACAGCATGCTTAGCAGTAGACAGGGGAGGGTATTAGCCTTTCAGATTTTTTTTCTTAAAGCTTAGTTGAAGCACTACAAGTTATCCTTCCTACTAGGGTAATCAAGACATTATTTCAAAAGAAATTTGAGGCCAAGACACTTTTCTAGGATTTCAAAAGCCTTTTGAATTTTATGTAGAGGTTTCTGAAATGTGAGTTCTACACAAGTCTGTTAAAGCCGTATCATCTCAAAATATCGCGTTCCCTTGCCACTCAATTATTTTGCACAATAGCGTGCCCAACCAGCACTGAATTACTGTGAGGAGATGTGAATTCCAGAACTTGGGGTGATGAGGGAGTCTGGTTCTAGCTGGCATGTGTGAGAAACGATCTGAAAGTTTATTTTCTGCTTTATTACCGTCTTGGATTTCATTTCCCAATCTTTTCCCAGGTTACTGGAAAATGAAGAGGTGGGAGGGGTTGAGCGAACAGCTCTTGAAGCGTAATTGTTTGGTTTTGCTGCTGTGGCCCATAAACCTCAGAAAGGAGTAAGCAATTTGTGTGCATGGAGTGGGGTGTGGAGCAAAGCAGAGTCAGAGCGATCACAGCCCTGTTCATTTGTGCTTTAGTGGTTGTCGAACTATGTGCCACTGGGGTCACATCGGGTTCAGAACAAGGGAAGAGAAACAAAGAGGGAGGAGGATGAGAGATTATTGCACGATGCTGAGAGAAAGAGTCTGGAGTGGCAAATTAAGGTGAATTTAGCGCAGTAAACATTATGACACTCATTTCTGCTTGATACCCCAATATAACACTGCATATCCAGTTTGTTCCAGTTTTGTTAAATAAGAATTAATTACTTAATATTGTTCTCTGAGGCAAGTCACCTTATTCAGTTCCTTAAAAAGGAAGCTTTTCTAACATTTATCACTCTTTCTGGTATGTACATTTTTCTGCTCCATTCAGCTTCTGATTCAAGAGGAAGAGATGGGAAGTTATTGGCACACCTGTGTTTTTGAAGTTTAAGATGTGTCTGTGGCTTATTTACCATCTCACTGAATTGTGGTATTTGGTTACAGGGTGTTGTGGGAGAGAGAAGAAAGAGACACAGTATGATGCATGCACAAGCCCTAAGCTAATGAAAAACCATGTTTTGTAGATCCTTATTGCCACAGTAACCTGCTGGGACATCCTTTTTATCAGACCGTAACTGTACAAAGGGTATTAATATGCCTTAAAAAAAAAAAAAAAAAAAGGCAAGTGCTGTAGATCAAGAGCTTTTAAACCTTAGGCATACAGGTGTATATGGTCATCAGTTGTTTAAGCCCTTTATCGAGGTCCACACATAGGTAGCCTGGGGCTGTTGGAACAGTTCTCTTAATATCAACTTGCCTGATGTACTGTGGGATGAAAAGATCTGCTTTCAGTGATTGGTGGGCAATTGATTGTTGGACCAACACTTTTTCTGTTCTCTCAGCTGCAGTCTCCGAATCAGATAGTATCGTAGGTCCAAACTTTTTAACAGCACAGCTAATGCCTTCTGAATGCAATGTGGGATAGTCTGAGAAGCACATGTGGAAAGATGTTGATTTATAATTGCAAAATAGGTGTGTTGTGACTCAGGGTATGCCTGTAGTAGTAAACAGTGAGGTATATTAAGCTGTGTGAGGTTGTGTGGTCATGCTTCAAGAGCTTCTCCTACGTGAGCTACCCTGCATAGATCTATTGAGAATCTCTGCACTGCAATCACGTGTGGGCGTACTGCAGGATAGACATGGTGTGAATTTTACCACGCTTCACGTTACAGTACTCTGAAGTGTTGTTTGCTCCTTTTTGCTTGAGCCACACCTGCAAAATCTTAGGTGTTTGAATATGTAGTCTCAAGACAGATGGGTCTATGTCCAAGTTTCCAAAAGTATGGTAGCCAGAGTAAATGGAATAAAGGGAGTCAGCAATAATTTCTAATGTGTATTGCTGCTGCTGCTAAAATTTTAGATCTCTTTCAGATCTACTGACCCGTATGTTCTTTTGGTAATGTCATGTTCTTCTTTCTCATGCTTTTGCTCAAATCCATGTTTGTCTGTCTTGTGATTCAGTACTCCTCTCCTTACTTACTTGGTCTGATTTCTGTCTACATCAGCTGTGAAAGTAGAACAAGTAGGTAACGGGAGGGGGAATAGCAGGCACATGGTGTTTTCCTTGTGGCTTTGTGATGCTGGATTCAGCATGGCCAGAAGCACAGCTAGTAAAGTAGGCTGGGTTGGCGAGTAGGCGAGTAGCCCAGTGGCTGTTCAAATTCAAAGCTTGCTGCAGAGAGGGAGGGGGATGGCGATGCCCAAAATAACAAGCTCCAGAGAGCTTGAAAGCTTCTGGATCCGTGCATGTTTTCCTTCAGTCAGCTTCCTCTCTGTTTTATCCTGCCAGTTTAGTCTCTCTTCTCCCTGGGGAGGTAGTTGTAGACTACATGATCTAGAAAATGATTGTAATCCAAAGACACGCAAAAGAAGGAAGTTGTTATGTCTCACCTCATTGTTCTTTATATTAAAAAAACCTTAACAGAAGGGATTTCATGTTTGGGATGGTCAAGATTGGCACTGAGGAAACTATGGATGGGATGTAGTATGAGTATGACTAAATTTTATTAGGTTGCTGTTACGCAAATGCAGCTTTTCTTTCTTCTTTGTAGGGGCGATTTGTTGTGGTTTTCATTGATTTAGTTGTTTTAAATGTTGATGATTTATCGATGATAAATAGCTGACGCTGTAGCTACGAGAGTGTTGGCTGAGAATTTTTCTTTGCTACAATACTGAAGAAACAAATGGCTCCTAAGGGTTTGTGGCTTTTTGTTTTTAGATTTTATTTCCAGAAATTCTATGTGCTAAGCATTCTGCTTCAGAGATGAACAGTGAAGTTCATATCTTGAGAGTTGCTGTGTTACTGCTTTTCTGTTCTGGAGATTTACTGTTTATTTTTGATATAAAAAAAGCATTGTTGTCAGACAAGCTGTGTGTCTTACCTGTTTACAGTGCTTTTTAGACTTTGTCAATTTGCTTTGATAGCACATGGGTCATTAGTATTTACATTTCATACACGGGGGGGTGGATGTTTGTAAACTAGGGACTTTTTTGATGCCATTAGGAGATTTCTTGATGCAGCTGGAGACCTCAGGGGCCTCCTTCCCGTTAACTGTCAGGGAGCTGCAGACCCCGTAATGGGTGGCACTCAGCACGGGCAGGGAGGTGTGCGGTTGTCTGGGCTTTCATCTGGTGCCTCAAAGCTAAACTGTCAGTCTTGCATTTCTAATTGCCCAGAGTTGTTTTTGTTGTAAACCTCTTGTCTGGACAAGCGAGTAAGATCCCATCATGGATCAGTGTAGGCAGAGAAGTGTGACTGTATCTGTCTTAGCAACTTCTTCTCATCCTGTGTCTGACAGATACGGGCATATCATGTTCTGTTCTTGGACACCTGTATCCACAGGTCAACAAGTGTTATTTTTAGTTACGGTTGTCTTAAAAACATAGATCCTTTGCTCGTTAAACAAATGCAGTTAGAAATTATTCTTTCTTTAAATGAACTGGGAATTGAATGCTACAATGGGGTGCCATATTCAGCAGAACAAAATCGTATTCCTCGTTAGGGTGGCAGTCCTGCCTAGGCAGCCGGGAAGGCCAGTTGCATCTCTTGACCCTCGCAGGCTGTGCTGTCGCAGTGTTCACTGTCCATGAAGGCGCAAGCCTGCGGGCACATGCGCGAGGAGGTGTGCCTTCAGCCACAGCCTTTCCTGCACAGTCTGCATAGTCCTGACAGCTGAGATCCTTAATCTGAGATCTGAGCCAGTGACGCTCTGCGCCAGCTCATCATGTATGCTTTGGTGTTCATATTGTAGGACCAGGAGTTACCTAAAAACAGGAAAAGAAAGGGGGAGGGAAGATATGACTATTTGTTTGGTTTTGACTTTGCAGCAAGTCCACTTAAGATCCCTTATATTTGGTAGACGAAACATTCCCGTTAATTGAGTGCTTGGAGAAAAACCCAAGTCAGTTAAAGTCAGAAACAAAATTCATACCAGCTTTAGTGAACCTGTTTAAAAAAAAACAACAACAACAAAAAAGCAAACCTTCTTTTGCCTTTTCCCCCACGCTTGGCAAGTATTTATTTATTAGGTCTAACACTTGTCTTAGAAACAATGTTTTCTGTGCACTTTTCATCAGGGGGATTTTTTAAGACTGGGAATGAATTTCATATCCAAATTATGAGTACGAACTGTCCAAAACAGTCATTTGCTCAGTGATTGGGTAGTAAGCTGTGACTTGAATCTGTTTTTCCAAGTTGGCTTTTTGTAGATAATTTCTGGAAGACTGATGTAATTCCAGGATCCCATAGGTTGAGAAGATGGCAGGCAGAGCTCTGGCACTGCATTGTTTGCTTACGCTTTTTCTCAGTTGCTTGAGTGAGTGTAGGGCTTTGGGGGGAAAGATTTTGCATCCTCGGGGACTTCCCTGTGTAACTTCTCAGAGAAGATATTCGATACTGAGTTCTTGCAACACAGTTCAGTAACTGAGTTATTTTGGGAAGCACGTGAGTTCTGCAGAATGAAGGGAATGTGTTTCCCCAGCAAGTGGTGCTTTGTCACTAAATTTAGTGCAAGAAGCTAGTGTTTTTATCATATACTTAGAATTTCCTTAATCTACAGTATTGCATGAATAGTTTTATCAGATAGAGGTTAAAGTTAAAAGTTTGGTTAGAAACACTAAAACATCTAGTAAGTGGAATAAAGCCAGACTGAGAACTACCATGACTAACTAAAAAGTACCTCTGCCCAACTATTGTCAAAGTTTGGGTTTGTCTTGCAAGTAAGTTTTTAGTACGAAACAAATCCTTTTCTTAAAATAGCATGTTCTGAGGTAGAGTTGTGCCCATCAATAAAAAAGGAGCTTTTTCTTAAAGGAAGTGTTTGAAATAGAACTGATCTTTTCTACTTTTCCTTCTCCAAGCACTGAATTAACAAGATTCAGAGAATGAACCTTGTTTTGTGTCCCCAAATTCATTTCAGTAAGGGTTGTTAAAAGGCACTTTGGCAAAAAAAGTAACAGCAGCCTTGCTGTCTCCTGTTAAAGAAGAATTTTTGAAGGATGTGCATTAGGTATGTTTGGTGTGCTTAGTTGAGGGTCGCAACGTAGCTGGCGTGGAAGGAAGACGCCATGTAGGGGGTAGCAGCCTTTGAAAATGAAAGGATTTTCCCCGTGGTCCCCATCGTTGCTGTGCCGGTTTTACCGGTTGCACAGACGATGAGAGGCTGTTAGCTCGCTCGCTGCCTCGACAATGTGACCAGCAGGGCCTTTGGAAGACTTCTTGAAACATGCTATTATAGGCTGCTTTGCAATGAAAAGAGGTCTTACAAATATCTTGAAATTTAAACAGAGCTATTGTGGGTTTTCCCTTTGTGTGTGTATGTGTGTTTGTCAGCCAAATAATTTGTTCAAAGTTAATCTCAATTACAGAGCATATTGTTGATAATCCCCCATGGCTCCAAAACAATAGCAGAGTATATGTCTGCTTGAATATATATTTACATACTTACATGTAAAATATGTTTGCGTGTATATATAATTTTACTTCTAAAGCGGTGATTCGTGTTAAGGAGATAGATATTTCATGTAGGATCCTGTCTTTTGAGCAGCAGCATCCTCCATCCTAATAAAAATACTGCAGGAAGGCCTGAATGAAGTGAGCAGGGCTTTGATCTGCAGCCAGTCAGTTGCTGCAGTTCCCTACATGTAGCGCTGGGATTCGTTCTAGCAAAATGGATGGTAGGGTAGAGTCTGGGATTTTCAGCTTCTTGGAGACCGGGAGGTTTTGTGTGTGTTTAATTTTAATATCTACAGAATACCTCTGCTTTTCTTCTACTCCCTGAGTATAAAGGAATGGATTGGCAATGGTTGAGAAGTTTAAATAAATCCCAGGTTGTATATGCTCCGCACAATCCCTGCAAGAGAGCCCCAAACTACAGTAACCTGTCAGTGAATGTAAGCTGTAATTCAGCGGCGTAGGGGCTCGGTTAGCAGCGTGCTCCACACTTTCCCTTTTTACTGATTTCAGGGAAGGTGCTCATCATTTTTCAACTGTAGGTATTTAGCAAGGGATCCTTTTAGTAAAATCTTGGCTTATGTCTACTGAGACACTCTTGAGCAAAACCAGCAACTGCGTGAAGTGTTTGCGGTATAAATTTTTGCTCTGTGGTTAATGCTCTAATCCTGTCACGCTCTGTGTGTAAAATTGTGGTGGTATTACCAAGTTACTGTAGTCTCCTTTTTGCTCTTTATTGGATCTTCTTGAGTAGGTTAACAGTATTATGTTATATATGGGCATTGTTTTTTTTTTCCCTGTGCTCTCTTTGTAAGTAACTTTAGGTTTCCTGGCTCTATATAAGCAGTTTGCTTCCTTCTACCCCTTGCTGGCTGTATGGCAATAGTAAATTGGTGTGCTGTTTAAAAAGTGTCTCTCCTGTCAGTCTGATAAGATCATACCACCAGGAAGGCATAACATTATAATCCCAAGCACAATGTGATCCTGTTCGTTTTAGCTCTTGTACTTGTCAGAGGGACAAGAGTAAAGGTTGTGCATGGGTGGAAGGTGAGGCTAGAAGTGAAGATAGTCAGAGATAAAACACTTTGCTAAAAGAGATAAATCCTGTGCAGGGACATTTCCTTTTGTAATCAAAGTATTATCTAGAAATGAACTTTGAAAGCTGGCTGGGATGTTCGGAATAATACAGGATGTAAAGCTGACATAGAGAATACAGAACTGTGATACGGATTTGTGACGGGGGAAAAAATTATTTTGTCCTTCATTTTTTCTTAGATTTGGTGTCCCATTTGAAAATATAGTCATACCAATACCATAGACAAGAATAATAAGATTACCTTACAAGAAACAGATCTACAAGAAACAAGAGATTTCTGGTAATTCTAGACTTGCTACATTTTATTGGAAGAAACGAGTGCTTTCCAGAAAAAGCCTCTGAAAAGAGGCAAAATTTAAGGCATGCCTTAGGGTATGGGGACTTCAGCCCCTTAAAAGCATCCCAGCAATTACCTAACCTGCCAACTTTCCAACAAGATAAATGGAAGCACTGTAGCTTGAAGGTGCCTTGGTTTGAATGAGATGCAGTAAGTAAGGTCTCTCTGTTCTTTACAGGCATCATAGATCTGATAGTACTTATAAAAGAAGAATAGAGTTGGTGCCCTGCTGACTAAATTGTCCTCTAGAGGAGTATTAGTTACAGAGCTTCTTTGTTAACTAGGCTGCATGCTCAAACCACTGTGAATTTCTCTTATTAGTAGGCTTTTTAATAGCTTTACATATGGATATGCTAAGTAAATGCAAGTGTGGCCATGTAATTTACGTATATGGTGTGTACATGTACAGTATTTTATATATAAATGAATGTTTGTGATGTGGAAATTGCACATGACTTCATTACTGTTCTGTTAAACCGAGGTAAAAGCAAGCATTAAAATACTGATAATAGGAGAATGATAAGTCGACTTCTCTTTCTGTCCAGGTGCTTCACATAAAGTCTTTCTTCTCCTTCTCTTTAATTTCCCAATTAGCTTTTGTGGATAACAGAGGTGTTTCTGAAGCCTTTGTATGCTGGAAGTTTCCCAGTTGCTTGCCTACTCAGGCTTTCAGAGACTAGGTAAGGCCACAAAGTGTATGTTAAACAAAAAAATGCAGAGCAATGATCTGCAAACCACCCTGCACAGAATGGCTGGTATTTCTCATTTTAGCCCGCTGTAACACAGAGGTGCATAGGTAACCAAGGTTACACAACACAAGGTAAAGGTTGTGTAGCACAGCCCAGGCATCTAGATAGGCAACAGCCTTTCGTGCATCCTGAGAGCAACCTCATGATGAGCTTTCTTGATGGGTCTGCTGAATGAATGCTACTGTAGCATCCTTGGCAGATGAGTTGATTGCAAAGTTCCCCAGCCCGGGGAGGAAATGCCAGTGCTTACGCTGAGTGCACGTGGGGAGCGCAAGGCACGGCGGGTGTGCTGAGCCCGCCTGGCTGCTCCCTCTCCATGTCCTGGAGGAGAGTGGCGTGGCTTCGCCCTTTAAATAGACTGGCGTCATGCAAGCTTTCCTCTTTTCCGCTTTTGTGAAGGAGTTGCGTCAGGTTGGTGCGAAATCCCTGGAAGGCAGGCACTTGAGGAAATGCCTGGGACTCGTCAGTCACTCCACCCCCACGGGAGGCTGCAGAAATCAGATGTGACCTGATGGGAAAAGTGAACTTCATTCCTGTCCCCAGGTTTTCCCCCGTACGCACGCTCGGCAAGCTGGGGAGATGCTGTGGGGAGCGGTCAGGTTTTGCTTTGGTCTCTGAACAACAGATAATTTCATCATGGACAGTGCGAACTGCTTCATGGCTTTTCGTTATTTTGGCATGTTTGTTTTTCAAGTGCTTCGTGGCTTACTGAAACAAATGAAAGCTTTAATCCACACACCCTTTTAAAATCTTTGTTATTCTAAACATAAACCCCTGTGTTTTCTGTATCTTCTAGCAGTTGGGTGCCTATCTGGGTTTTTACGCAGAATTTGTATTCTTTAGAATAGGCTATATTCTGCTACATTCGGTTTTCAGGTGTTTATTATATGCTTTTCAACAACATTTGTTTTATCAGCACTTCCTGCAGCATTTGTTACACATCACGACAGCAGCGATTTGATTCCATTTAGAAGAATCCCATACTATGTATGAAAAAGCAGTAATTGCTTACCTGTTCGCCAAATACGTTCTGCTGTGAAAAATCTCTAGTGTTGCTCTATACAGTATCAAATAGTGTTATTTCTTCTTTACATTTTCTACAGTTAATAGTTTTGGAAAAGAAACAATGAAAATAGTTCATTGCCCATTTCACAATCAAATTTCCATTTGTAGGGATTTGGAATTCTACTCTTGAATGAGTGCAGAGTCCACACATAGATTGAAGTTTCAAACTTAATTTTTGCTTTTCATATGCCTAATGAAATACATATACAATTTTGTACTTGTCAGACAAAGCAAAATTAACCTGTGGTGAGAGTTGTGCTTGAAGTATTTGTGGAAATTCATTGGAAATAAGGTCTGCAAGGTGTCCTGCAGAGAGCTAAGTTGGGTGGGTTGTATTTACTACCTTTATGCATGAGGAGGAAAAACGTGTAGCATCCTAGGTGGTGGTGTTTAAACTGTTAATCCTACACTTTCCATGCCTTGCACTGACTGTATCTGTCTGTTAGGGGAGACTGGCTGTGAGCCTCCCTCGTAACAGAGGTAGTCAGCATCAGGCGGGACTCTTACTCCACTTTGCATTTCATCCAAGTTCTGTAGCTTCTAAAAATAATTTTATTTTTTGTTACGAAAATTAGGCAGCAGTAAGACTTTTCTTCCTGAGCTCTTTGCTCAGGCAGAGCCCAGTTCTCTTTGTGCTACTTGGATGATGGGTCTCATTGTGTGTGGTGCAACCACTTGCGTGAGCCAGACAAGTGAAGTCAGTATCAGGCAAAGTAAAACACAGTCATCCCAGTTATTGGAAGCCTCAAAGGTCATTTAATGACCTGTTTTATATGTGAGGTAGCTCTCTGCCTCTTGTTTGCACCTTAATTTGCTGATAGAAATAGTAACATGCTCCTTAACTTGTGCCTTGCCACTAGTCATGGAAGGACAGCTATTTTTGCACTTTTCGGTTTGTATGAGATTTTCCTGTGATGCTTAGGAATTAATATTTTTCCTGACAGTTAGGGGGCATGCACTTGCTTTGTCACAGCATTCTTGGTTTTTCATATCTGATTTTACAATGATTTAAAAAAACCAAATGACTCCCACAGATCCAAAGACTGGTATAACTCCGTGTTACATCTTTAGGGAATATGCCCAGCAATTCATAGTTAGAATTCAGATGTGTTTTGACCTACGGAGGAAATTTCTCATTGAAAATGCAGCAGTTATGAACTGAAGTGAAGCAACTGTTTAGCAGTGTATACAGATGAAATTGAAGAGGAACTGTGAGTTGTACACTGGTATTTGATGGAAATAGAGAAGCAGCCTTCCTTGCTCCTAGGTGGCCAGTGGCTCCTGGGTCCTGTGCTGCTGCTGAGGGCAGGACTGCTTCTGCCTCTTCTGCAAGGTGAAGGACCTGCATGCGAGTGTTAGAAGGGCTGCGTATTTTACACCCTTCTTCTCTCGTTTTGGTGGTGGTTTAAAGAGTGAAGTGTATAAGCTGTGATCGTAACGGTAGCAAACTCCAAAATGAAATACTGTGTGAAAATGAAATCGATGTATCATTTTCATTAGTTTTAGTATGCTCAGGCAGAATTTGTGGGATTAATTTTGAAAGCTTAATCCAGATGGAAAAGGTTAAATTCAATGTTGAGTGAATTTGGTTCCAATTCATTTGTTGCCCTTGCTTGTTCTTTTTCTCGAAAGAATTAGAGATTAAGCAGAGAATTGTACATGCTATCCTCATTTTCTGCCATCATTTAAGTACATGAACCAACGTTAAAGACAACCTCTCAGTTAACTGCTGCAATAAGTAAACAAATGGACCTCGTCACCATGTCAGCTCTCGAGTCCTGTGGCCTGAGTATTAGTTCATACGACTACTTACGTTCTTTTTTCCTTATTCCTCAGGATTTATCTGGATCCATTGATGACTTGCCGACTGGAACCGAAGCAACCCTGAGCTCAGCCGTTAGCGCATCAGGCTCTACGAGCAGCCAAGGGGAGCAGAGCAACCCTGCACAGTCTCCGTTCTCCCCTCATGCTTCTCCACATCTCTCTGGAATCCCCGGGGGCCCATCGCCTTCCCCTGTAGGCTCTCCTGTTGGAAGCAACCAGTCGAGGTCTGGTCCTATTTCTCCAGCAAGTATTCCAGGTAAGTTTGTTCCAACAAACAAAATTAACCCGATAGACAGGTTTATTAAATAAATAAATATTCCTGTATTCCAATTTCATTTATTTTCTGAGAATCCTGCATTTTCAGGGCTTTTTTCTGCAATAAGTGCATACTTAAAGCAGGGCTAAATTTCATCTAAACTTCAGCTGCCACACCCTCGGAATGCTCAAAATTCTGAACTTGACTCCACATACGTGTTTGATAAATGTCTTTATCACTGACCAATGCGAATACCTGATCGTAATTTTTGTACTTGGTTTGTGTGTCATCTATCTGTCACATATTTCTCTCTATTATTTACAGAGTCCCTCTTTTGGTTTTACTGCGTATTTTTGTTGGGTTTGGCTCTTGAACTTGTATGGTGGTTTCAGACCCACAGGACGAGGCAGAGATTTTCCAACCCAGTATTGTGATAACGTAATTTTGGACATGAGTACAGAATATTGTATGAGATATTTCTTAGTATTTGCAAAGGTCAACAAGTTACTAGGAATCCAGCCCCACCAGTAATAATTGAAATGCCAGTGGCACGCTTGCCACTCGCTGTCTTGTGCCACATAGAGTATGACACACAGTCATTCATGTACATTCAGCAGTTTGTGGAAATCTGTCAAGATAGCCAGAAGAAAAAAAACGCATGCATTGATTTCAGGTCTTACCTTGTCCCCACCCATCTGGCCTGTTACTTGCAGAGGGTCAGGCAGCAATGTGTTTCAGATGAGTTTATTCTCTCTCTGATGCTCAAGTTTCTGATTATTTTCTGACATTTTGAATACTAGGGGAATTCCTAAGAGTAGGAGAGTGCTGACGTTACCCCAGGGATAATACCAGTTGCTGACAAAACCCTGAAAAAATCAACATGGAGCTCAGTTAAAAGAAACAAAAGCAGTGATGCCTTTTCATTAGATGTGCTGTAAACCAAATGCCGGTTAAAATTCAGTCAGAAGTGTGTGTTTCAGTATTCAATACAAAGGTATCTGTGTAAAACGTATGTGCCTGTTTGTACACAGAGGTTAAACTAGATAAGCAATGGGGAGTAAGCTCAGTGCACGCAGGAATGTTGCATACTAAATGTGGCCCAAGCATGTTGAGCCCTGATGCTGCATGCGTGCCCTGCAGTTATTTCTACCCTCTCCAGCTGCTCTGACCAGCAGCACGTGCTCAGGTGGGGCAGGAATAGCGGGGACAGCGGTAGGACCAGAGTATTTGCGTTATGTGCAGTATGGTAGCTTTGTATTTGCAGCGTATTCCCCAGTATGCGGTGCGGAAGCCCATCCTTGTTGTTGAGTGAAGCCAGATAGCCCACCTAGCTGCAAAGGTAACATTTTCCCACAGTCAGATTCAGGCAAGTAAATGGATTGGCATTTCAGCAGTCTGATTGCTGAATAGGGAAAGAACGTTGTGATGTGAAAATAGCTTTATTGTAGCCGTGATAGATAAGGATGGGAGCAGGACAGTGTGTAGGGGAAAGTAATAACTTTTATGAAACCGATTGATCCCTGCAGGGTAAAAACAGAAGGGGTGTGGGCCCAAAGGTCAGGGTCAGAGTTGCTTCATCACTTCAGCTGAGCCCAAAGCTCATTTTTGTGACTGACCTAGCGAAAAGTATTGTCTCTTCATACAAACCGTGCCACCATTTTGCATGGTGGTTTTCTGGTCTGCTGCGGTAACACAAAAGCAGCTCTTTCTCAGGAAGGATTTTTATGAATGGCGCTAAATCAAAATCGCCCACTGCTGTTTCCCTAGCGTGGGTGAGCTCCTGGTCTCTGCAGCTCTTTTGCTAAAGGTGAACTCCCAGGCGTGAGCTAATGCAGCGTTCTCCAGAGGGGAGCCGGGCAGCTGCGGTAGTGTTGCTGCTGCTGCTGCGTTTCTCAAGCTACAAAATGACACGAGCAAGGCTGCTATTTAAAACCCTGCGACTAGTGGGATGATGCCGGGTGCTGGGGCTTTCAAGCCATATGAATTAGACTGTGCTTTTGCCTAAGTATATTCACACTATTGTGCTTCATTACTAGGACTTTGGTAGCTTTTTTCATCAGCCATATTCGTGAGACCCTACGAAAAAGTAACACAGAGCTCGTTTGCATTTCTGTGGCTGTTTGCAGCATTGAGGTCGTGGCTGTTTTTAAACATAGATTGTGTAGTACAGCGTCTTGCCTTTAATAATTTTGTTCGCTGCTATTTTCCTCTCCGTTCTCACCCTACCCGTGTTTGTTCTGACCTCATTCCTCTCCTATTACCTCCTGCGATGTTGTGCCACAGCTTCTCCATGTGACATAGATTGGCTCTTTCAATCATTCTCTCTCCAGCAAGTCATTGTAAAATGAGCAGCTGTTGTGTTGCTGATAGCTATGGCTAGGGAAAGCCAAAATGTTGCAGGGGGTTCTTGGTGGGAAGGCTGTTAAAATAAAGGTGTTGCTTTCCCAGGGTTTACTGGAAGAGAAGCATCCTTTTCCCAGTCCCTGCTTCCTTGCAACAAAATTGAAGACTAATTTAACATCAAAAGGGCAGACAAACAAACAACCCCCTGTTAAACCTCCCAAATGGCTGATTCTCTTCCACTGCCTGTTTAAGCTGTCTCCCCACCCCACCACAAGCCTGCCGCCCCGCGTTGCTTTCTGCCGCACGCCATGAATTTCGCGGGAATGGACTGGCGCAGGCAGCACTGACATTGGCACGTCCCTAGCTCAGTGGGCATTTCCTTCCTGTGCTCTCTGAAATGCTGGACGGATATTTTGTGTGGTAAGTGGCACACACGTATACAGCCTTCGTTTCCATTTGCATTACTGGAGTAGACCAGGGAGATTAACTCCTAAGAGCAGAAAAAGCAACTTCCATGGGTTTTGTTCAGAAAGGTGGTTTTCTCGCAAAATGGTAACACTTCTCGTTCAGACACGTTCGTTACAGGACCAAAATCCTACTCTTTTATGATTTTTAGGGATTCAAAATGGCATTCTGATTTCCTGTTAAGTAGATCATTATTCTGCTTTGCCAGAAATCCTGATCTCTTTATTTTGTAGCCGTCTTCATAATTAGCGTACGTGTTCTCCCAAAGAATGAGATGTGATGCCCTGCACTGCTTTGGGTCTTGAACTGTGCCTGATTCAACCCTGAACCATTAGTGGAAGCTGACGCAGCACATCATCAAAATGCACTGCTGTAGCCAGAAGATTTAGTGGCTGTTAATTTCACTTTTCTCTTTTCTGGGGGGGGGGGGGGGGGGGGGGGGGGGGGGGGGGGGGGGGGGGGGGGGG
>JAVKLA010000081.1:29194391-29244445 GCA_034782735.1 Sagittarius serpentarius | reverse complement strand
GTGGCTGTTAATTTCACTTTTCGCGTCCCCCCCCCCCCCCCCGCCCCCGCCTTTCCTTTCCCTCCTGCTCCAACCATTCCAGTTTACTAACAAAGCAAAAATGTAAATAAGCTAAACTCCCCTTTCTCCCTCCCATCCCCAATTTTTATCTCAGTGGCCAAAGGCTTTTGTCAGCTCTTTCTCCCTTGCGGTGTAAGCAGCAAAAATTTTTAATATTAAGAGTTCTGTGGAAGATTGCTGATAGGCCAGGAATCCCTTAACCCCTGATGGACAAGCAGATTTTGTACGAGTTAATAGATTCTATTATTTTTAAAGCTCTGCAGCAGTTTTTATCTGTATAGAAGAGAAGGTACACTATATTAATAATGAATAGCAAGTGCCGTCTTTAGAAATAGATAAAAGTATTTTTTTCACATAGATCAGTATTTTGACTTGAGCTTTTAATACGTTACATTTACTTTCTGAACAAACAAGCTTATTTTCACTCTTGTTAAGCATCAATTGCGGTGGTGTTTTTATTACAATTGTATTGATGTCTTCTTTCACAAAAGAGGTTGGATACAGCTGGAGTTGCAATTTCCAGGAAGAAAGCCATGTGTAGATACTCTCACTTAGGAATGTTATTTCCCGTCGTCTTAGTTTTTGCTAACCAGTGGTCAGCACCCTCCTCTGACTAAAAAGACCCCAGATTTTTAATTCTGATAATTATATGAGTCAATGTATGTATTCCATTCAGTGATAAACTCTGCTCTCTGCAAACCTGGAGGTCTTCCCCTCCTGTATTGATCAGCTAGCTAGCTTAAAATCAGAATTACAGAATTATAGCTAGCACTCCAGGTGAAAAAGGAGCAAGAGGGGAATGGGGTGCCCAGAGAGAGCTGTAACAGAAAATCTTGCCTTGGTGTGCATGTTAGTCAATGTGTGGATAGACTAGAGTGACTAAAATGCTGAGAGAAGAAAAAAATGAGCAATAGTCTATCATAGTCCAAAAGGACATTTTAGTGCAAAAATCTGAATAAGAGTGATGCTTTCTTTCATGCCTTATAAAAGGAGAAGCCTAAGAGTTGAACTGTTTCCAAAAGTGGCTGCAGTAAGACAAGCCAATCACACAGATCTTGTTTTAAATAAGAATTTGGAAAAATCTTTTGCTTGGATTGTGCTATTCCACATGCTTACTCCATTGACCACCACTACTGGTGTGTTATATGGCATGGACTCTTCTCAAACATTATTTGAGGGAGAGAAGACTACCATATGAAAGTGAATTTGTAATACTCTTACTTTTTGTTGAAGTTTTACAGATACCCTAAAATAATGGCAAAAAAAAGAAAGAGGATTATATCCTTGTAAAATGGGTATGATCCCCCTGTCTAGAAAGATTATTTTAACACATCTATCAGTATTTCCCCCTTGGCTTCTCTGGAGGCAAAAATATTGCAACAGCTTGTTGCAAGGAAGATGCATGCTGTTCATTGGCATCCGGGCCAGAAAAAAACAAAACAGAAGATGCCATTGACGTAGCTATGTTCTTAAACACTGCTAGTGCACAAAATATCTATTCAGCAGTTTTGCGAATCTAGAATGCTTACAAATGAAATACGTGAATGTTTCACGTAGCAGTAGTTTAAAACCCTTTCTTTTGAAGGGTTTGAACAACATTCAGTGGTTTTCTGTCTTCTGAAAAAAGGAGAAATAAGCAAATTATAAGGCGCTTTAGCTCGAGGCATTGCTTCTAGCTGATGGAGCATCTAACCTGTGATAGCTGTTAGAATTCAGCCCAGGTCACAACTGATGAATAATCTGTTGTCTCAAGGCTTTGTGACATTACTAAATAGTCTCAGTCTAGTTTCTTGAGGAGAGCCCATGCTACCAAAGGCACTATCAAAACTGCTGTCATACTCGCAGTCTGGCCAGAGAGATCAGGGAGGTGTCCTTCTCTGCAGAGGTGGTCTTCCCAGAACAGATGCAGGAGATGAAATGAGACAGAGACATGCTGTTCGAGTTCCTCCTGTTGGGTTTTTCTGACAACAGAGGGTTTCATATTCCAGCACCATCAACCTGCTGTTTTTCATCAGCTCTATGTTAAGCATCAGATAGAAAAACAATAAATCACCAAAACCAGCACGGCCTGGGTGGTTATTTTTTAGGGGTAGTTTTTTGTTTTAAGTGTTTTCAGTTGCTTAATATCTGGTTTATCAATGTTTATATTTCACAGTCACACATTTCAGTTTCGGGTTTTTAATTGCTGTGTAAGCCAGCGACGAACATTTCTGCCCCATGGACTGAACATCCTGCAGGGTCTAGGGAGTATGGCACTGAGGGTCGTCCAGGACCCTACAAAGGCTTCATGTATACCTCCCCCAGACAGCCAGATTGGTAGCGCTTACGTCCCCATAGCTGTGCTCTGCCCCATACTTGGTTTACCCTCTTTGTTGGTTCCTGCCAGGCCTGTTTTCACCATCCTGGCAATTGCCGAACGGCCAGCGCGGCAAGGCATCTGCTGCTGTGCACGCCATGGCAGCACATGTACAGCAGGCCCGTTCTTGTAGCTCTGTGAGTCATTGGTAGCCCCATGGTGGTACAAATCCACCTAGAGTATGATGGCTGTTGAAATCCAATTAAAATCTTTGCATAATTATGCATGTGCTCTGGTTCACGTAACAAATTCAAATATACTTAACCACAGCCACCAGGATTTGACAGGTATGTTTGTTGTTAGTTGTACTTTAAGGCCATCGTGGGACAATTATTGTTTACATTTAATCATTAACTTGTGCATTTCTTTCTAACTTTTTTTGCTCAACCCACTTATGTTTTTGACAAGAAATTTAATAGAGTATATATTTGGTTTTGAACATTTGGGGGTTTTTATTCTGTCATTATTTGGCTGCAGAAACACAGATTCTCTTTCCTTCTTTGTGTTGCCAACAGGGCGTTAATTTGCGTATTATCATAAATTAAAAGGTTGTCTTTC
Organism: Sagittarius serpentarius; assembly: GCA_034782735.1. NCBI lineage: Eukaryota > Metazoa > Chordata > Aves > Accipitriformes > Sagittariidae > Sagittarius > Sagittarius serpentarius. The sequence continues at coordinate 29,241,471 of JAVKLA010000081.1, read as the reverse complement.
ACTCCCTCATCCTTTGCAATACGAAGCAGTGATTGATGAGCGAATGGGAAAAGTCTCTTGCGTTCCATCAGTATGTTTTTGTTGTTGTTGACAGATGGTGGTTATACCTAGATAAAATAGAGCATAGTTGTCCTAAGTAGTTTGGTTTCCATGATGGGATAGGCTGTTGCAGTTTTCAGTTTTTCAGTGGACTGTGTATCACTGCCATTAGAGATATTTAAAGCGGCCTTCATGCTTCATAGTTAGTGTCAGACTTGACTAGACAGATACGTGGTATGTCCCTCCTTAGAAGAAAGAACCTAACAAGTGCAAGTATGGCTTGAATTAACTTTGAGCCAGCTAGAAAATAGCCATTAAGCCTCAAAAGAAGAACATTTTCACTACCTCTAGATAATAATTTTTTTAAAAATTAATGAAAAGCAAGATTCTCTCCTCCTTAAGGACGAAATTCATGCAGGTGGAGCTGTGGCTTGAAAGATTCGAACAGCCCTTTGACAGCATCGCTCCATAGGTAGATATGGAAGTCAAATTGCAAAGTGAGTTTTTAGAAAGCAAACACAAAAGAAAACTCACGCCGGCAGCAAGGTTTTCCGTTTGCTCCCCGTCTCCAGATAACAGTGGACTCAAATTATTGTGATGTGTTGATTGATTACAGCCGTTAAGTTTCTTAGTAATCAGTTTCATCACTTATTCTAAATTCACGCTTGCACCTTTGATTTCTCTTCCGCAACAGGGTGATGTGGGTTGTCGTTGACTAATGAAGAACAGAATTGGTTTCGGCGTGAGACAAACGGAATGCCGACACCAATCCCAAAATGCATTAATCTTTAATAATCCACATCTGCATGTTTATAAATTATATAACCAGGGGTTGCTAACGTTGTTACTCCCCCTTCCAAAGAGAAGCTGACATAGAAGTTGGCGTTTGCAAACTGCATGAGAGGCACATGGCCGCTCGTGGTGTGTGTGACCTTGCGGAGGGAGCTCGCCGGATGAAAGTTCTCAGTTGATTAAAAATACATGAAGAATTGCTCCGCTTCTGCATTGGTCTTTGGAGCTTATCATTGTCGGGTGAGATGAAATATGGCATGATAGATCTTGTCTTCAGGAAGATCAGACCCACCAAATGGTTTTTGGAAGCGGGTTTGCCTCAAGGTGCTTTTACCCTTTATGCTTTCAACTTGCCCTTTTCTTCCCTGTCCCTGAGAACCGTTGAGACCAGGGCTGTGTAATATGCAATATAATGCAGTAAGAAAAACTAGATTATCTAAGAGTTTGTTCCTTTTGAGGGTAGTATTAATGAGAGCACATATATTTTGCTACTAAAATGCCTGTTAATCATAGGCAACAGATTAGTATGAGAAGTAGCAGGCAGGACTAGCAAAATAGTTCATTGCCACATATCAGCATTGCTCCATTTTCCACCTGCTTGCCTGAACTTGAGAGAGTTGGGAAGAGCAGGGAGGAGGGAAGCTCAGTTGCTGCTGGTCTTTCGAGTTAATGCTGCCTGATGATGAATATTTATTCTGAGCAATTCTTATGTGTAGCTGGATCGAGGGAAAAGAAATACGGATAAGAAACAGCCATTTCAGTTCACATTCGTCCTTTCTTTGGTATCTTTTATGTTTTCACACTGCAAATATTATAAATGAAAGTTGATATATGGTTTTGTTAGAATTTGGCAATGTTAAAATTAGGAGTTAAGGTTTTCATTAGGTGGCAAATTCTAGAAGTGTATGTCTGCTAAATTTGTTGTGCATCTCAGGCTCTTAAAAATGGTAGACACAATGAAGACCAGCTTAGAGGAAAACTCTCCTCATACGTACAAATGCAGTCTAGAGAATGAGCATTGGTAATGAAAAATTCTTCCTTTTGGCACTTGGATTAACTCCCTAAATGGAATTCTGAAGTTTTAAGTTTCAGGTGTGTGGCAGGGTAGGTTTCATTTCTGGAAGGAAGAAATGAGCCAAATAGAAGGAAGAAATACTACCCTGTCCTTTGTTAGGAGCTTTTAGATATTTAGCACTTTCATCAATTACAACTTTATATTCTGGTTAATTGACGTTTTATAAAGAAATTGAGAATGGTTTTTCTCTAGCCGAAGCATATGCTTTTTGCATTAACAAACACATAATGTCATGTCCCAAGTAATTACAAATTACTAAATCCATGCAGCCCTTTGCAGTCTTCTGCTTCAGACTAAATGCAAACAAAACTGTCATTTTTATGAAAGGTCTAAAAGGACAGAGTAGAAAAAAATACGGTAAGATTACAGGGTTTGGATTGTTCCCTAAAGAACATAGACACTTTTTTCAACGGTTTGCACAAATTTAAGAAAATATAATTTACAAAATCTAAAAGCAATTCAGAGGCCCGTAGAGGTGTGAGAGAAGGTGCTGGGCAAGCTGCGGCCACAGCCTCTGCCAGCCCATCTCATCCCAATTCACGCCATTGCTTTGGAGGGACGCAGTGACACAGCGCAAAACATGTGGAGGGGCGGTTAAATGAGACTTTGCGGGGCGGGGGAGTGGTGGAAATCAAGTCAGTGGCTGAGCTTTGAAGAGGTCTGTCTAGTGCAGAGCAGCGAGCGAGTGGGGAAGAAAGGAGCAAGTGCCTCATCTAATCTTTCTCCTGGGGACCCAGGTGGACAAATTGGCAACCCTGTTCACAGCCCTCCCCCCCCCCCCCACCTCCTTTGTAGCATAAGAACTGCTAATCGGATCCATGCTGCTGCAACTGTGGTTAGTTATTAACAGAATAAAAGCAGATTTCTTCAAAAGAACGGGTTGGGGAAAACGGCTATACAAAATTGCAAGGTTGTTAGAATCTTAAATGCACAGCAGTCGGTTTTTCCCTATTCTGAATTAGGCGATGAATACGGCCTTTCATCTGTCACTGTGCCCATTTCTTCAGAAGGCAGCCAAACATTAAGCTTCTCAAACAAAACAAAACAAAAAATTGTTTGAAAGAGGAAAAATATTGGGGAGTAGGAAGAATAGGAAAACGAGAAGGAGAAATCAGGTTTTGTTTTTATTAATTTGGCCTGGTGAGAGAAATATGAGCTTGCCTGCTCTATTCAGTTCCTGTGTGCCAGCCACTGTGAGCCACCATTTCTGAATGCAGAGATTAGAAAAGATTTAACTGGTTGCTATTCTGGGCTGCACCATTCTGGATTGGCCTCCAGCAGAAATACCCTGGGCTGGGGTCTCTCCCGAGCTTAATGGAAATAATGCATTAAATGAACACGGAGTTAGGCAGAGGTGAAAGCAGAAGGAATTTGATCCCCCAAAATGAAACTTTTCATAACTGTAAAGTGAAATTACAGGTCTGGAGTGGGTGTTATTGAGGATAGAGAAGCAGTGATCCTTAGATTTAGACTGACTTACGCCTGCGCTTATATAAATAAATAAATGACGCATCCTTAATTTTGAGGAGATCTAGTGCCTTCCTCGTTTGCAGCAGGATTTTGAAATTTGTTGGAGAGGAATAGTCCTGGGGCAGACAGGTGCTTGCTGTGGCCTCCTGGAAATCCATTCGTTATTCGGGTGAGTCACAGCCTTTTGAAGATTTCCATTGACAGCTTGCTTTGGGCTTGTTGCCAAAACCTCAGGAAAAAATGCTGTGGTGCTGTGGGCACTTCGCTTCAGTCCAAACGCAGAGGTAACTTTGGGATGGGGTGTGGATGAAACAGACCCTCTTGCGATGGTTGCTGCTGCTACTCTCCCTTCCCCTCCCAAGCAGAGTGAGCTTTGGCCTTGGCAGGCGATATATTTGCTTTCCTGCCCCTTGCCACTCAGCCCGTTGTCAGTTTAGGCAGCACTAACAATTATTTCACTTTATACTCCTGGGTATTTGTTAAAAGTCTTCATACCTTACTCAGAGGTTACACAACCTGGGAATAAAACTTGGATGTCTAATTTGGCAGACCCCGGTTTCAGCTACTTAATTCTTTTTTTTTAAAGTCCGTAATATAATGAATTATTTTGTAGTGAGGGTGACATTTGGATGGTGTTCCATAAGTAATACCTTGGGACTACACGCTGAATAATGAGGATGAAACAAAATATTGAATTGGTACCTCATCCTGTCGGTGTCAACTTTGCTTTGAATTAAATGTTATATCATGTCAAGCAAGTAGCTTCTGGTTGTGAAATGAAGATGTTTGTGCTATTGGATGTGTACAGAGGAAAGTCAGAGCTAGGGTTCTGCAGGTCACCTTAGCTCAGTGTTGCATATTTTAATGGAGATTTGAGAGCAATTTAGCACTGAGGTTACAGTGACATCTCTGGAACTGGCTCACAACCCGGTCCTTGATATGGTAAATGTAACACAAATACGACAAAGAAGATGGAGTGTAACTTTCAAGGATTATTAGTCTGAGAATTACATACTTTCATGAGAAGAGAAGTGGGGTTTTACCTTTTGTTGATTTTACGTGGATTGTGAGTGATACTCGTGTATGTCAGGGAATCTTGTGTCTTTGGAGCATGATGCATTTGTTTTAAGAGGTGTCGTGGTTTAACCCCAGCCGGCAACTAAGCACCACACAGGCGCTCACTCACTTTCCCCCGCACCCAGTGGGATGGGGGAGAGAATCGGAAAATAAAGTAAAACTTGTGGGTTGAGATAAAAACAGTTTAATAGAACAGAAAGGAAGAAGCTAACAATGACACTAATAACAACAATAAAGTGACAATAAGAAGAAAAGGATTGGAATACACAAAACAAGTGATGCACAGTGCAGTTGTTCACCATTTGCCGACCGATGCCCAAGCAGCGCTCCTCCCCCAGCCAGCTCCCCCAGTTTATATACTGGGCATGCCGTCCCATGGTATGGAATACCCCTTTGGCCAGTTTGGGTCAGCTGTCCCGCCTGTGTCCCCTCCCAGCTTCTTGTGCCCCTCCAGCCTTCTTGCTGGCTGGGCAGGAGAAGCTGAAAAGTCCTTGGCTTAGTCTAAACACGACTTGGCAACAACTGAAACCATCAGGGTGTTACCAACATTCTTCTCATCCAAAACCCAAAAACCAGCACTGTACCAGCCAGTAGGAAGACAATTAACTCTATCCCAGCTGAAACCAGGACAAGAGGTAATAGGGAAAATCAAGGCCAGGCCCAGCAACAATCTTGGTAACTTTTTGTAGTGTGGAGCATTCATAAGTCTGGCTTAAGTTGATAATCTTCATGTTTACAGATGTTTTGCATTGCTGCGGCAGAACAAATCAGCCACTTGCGATCTTGCCTTCAGCAAGCCACACAGCCAGCCACCGAAAGTGTCCCAAGGTGGGAGGGGTCCGGGCTTGATCTCGAGCTCCCGGGTTGGAGAGGTAGAAATTGTCCTGGTGGGCAGGCGGCAGTGGATTACCAGCATTGCTGTCGCTAGCAATGGTTTATTAGCTGCAGTGTGGTGCTGAGCAGAGCCAGAAGGCTTGGTTCGAGCGCGCTTGACTCTGCGTATTCCTCCCCAGAATGGTTCAGCGGGCCATGGCTACTGTATCTGAAAGGGTCCTCATGCCACTGGCCTTTTAGAGGATCTATGCTCAGGTTACTGTATAGATATGAGAAAGGTTTTAATGTTTTGCGTGTCTTAATTTGGGGGGATATGCAGACAATCCTTGCTTTTTACTCAGATTAGTAAGTCCTTTAAAAAATACTGTTGGTACCACAGGAATCTTAGCTACAATGCATAAATTCAGGAAGAAGAAAATCTTTATTCTTAAGGGGTCATAGGCTTTGTAAGATGAAAGAGATAACACAAATCACATGACCAGTTTCCCTTTATGCTACCCATAGAAAGAATTTTCCTTTGAGGTCATTTGCACCTCACTTTCAATTTCCTGAAAAGCTCATTTAAAACAGTCCCATAGAGAAATCTATTTATGATCTTTCATTTCTGATGTAGGGATCCAAGACTCAGAATGTCCCTTCCGGTCTGTTAGCCTTTACTGTCACATCGACAGTGTGATATAATCCTGTTATTTTATCAGATTTTGTCTTAATCACTAGGTTTCCTGGACCTCATTATTCCTAAAAGGAAGTTGTTTCAAATTCCAGTAATGGTTTGGTTATCATTCTAAACGTTGTGCTCTTTTTTTCTCCCTGATATTTAGCTGCAAATACATTTTTAAAAAGAAGTCACAAAATCACAGCTTAAGTTTTTGCCATGCTAAATAATACTCGCTCTTTCAGCCTCCTGTCACGTCATGCTGGTAGCTGTTCTTGGTTCCCATTCCGGTTAGCATTAGACTTCCTGGTTTTGTCTGTGTGAAGGCTCACCAGTGACACATCAGCAATGGTGTTATGTTTCCTTACCTCTACTGGAATCAATTCTCCTAATTCATCCTAATAATAAATTTGTTTGATTCATGGTGACATCACATGGTTAGTTATAACCATTTGTAGGACAACAAGTATGGTCAGATTCTTCTTCCTTGTCTTCTTCCATTTCTAACTGATAACCCTACAGCTCTTCAGTTAGAAAAGGCCTATTCCTGATCTGTGAGTATAAAAGTTTGCATTTTTCTTACTCCAACCCAAAACATGGTCCTGTTTCTTAGATAGTATTTTGATCATCTTCTGTATTGACTAAGATTTCCTACTTTGTAATCAGCCGTCATTAATCCAGTCCTAGCTCTTAATTCCTAAATTAGATTGAGAATTGTCCTAAAGACAACCTACAAGATCTTTAACTTCTGGCTTTCCTCCAGCCTAATGTTCCCCTTTCAATACAGGCCGTGATCAGTCCCCCATCCTCCTGTTTTCCAGTTCCTCACCCATCTTAAAATTCCTGTGCTGATTTCCCTTCTTCCTTAACTAGTAATTTCCCAGGGTGAACCTATTATCACTGAAGTGCTTTCTTGATTCAGTTGTTCAGGCACAATTCTGTGACGTATTGTCCAGCTGGTACAGGGTGCCACTGCTGAGCATCCTCCAATGTCATTACAGTGATGGGAGCCGGGAGCCCTCAGCATGTTTCAAAACGTTACTGATATGGGCCATAATTCGTCGTAAGGACCCCTCCTCAGCAGGATATCAAAGGCCTGCTCTTTCTTGCTATGTTGGCTCTAAGCAATTTACTTTTTACACTTTAACTGCAGATTTCATGACTGTAGTCATAATGCAATCGCCATTTAGTACTTTTCTCAATCCATCTTTTCCAAAGGTGCAGTGCAGTCTCTCCTGACTATTTCAAGCATAGATTTTCGAAGTCTCATGCAAAACGTTTAAAAGCATTTCTAACATAATTTAAAAAATAGAAAAATGGCTTACAACTTTGCTCTTAAGCATTTTTAAATTCTCTTACCTCTTCAACTGACGTTGCTTTTTTTTAAATAGCAGACATGATATTAGATGGCTGCTAGTTTTGGTAGTTTTAACAACTAATTTTACAAGATAGCTATATAGGTTTGAATACCACTTTGCTCCTCTTAAATCCAGGTGAAAGAACTCATGTGGCAGCATCTATCTTTTTAACTTGCATTGTTGTATTTGCTGTAATTTTGCGTAATAAAATTGTGAAACTTTTGTAGGATTCGCTTTGCCTAAGTTTTGGCACGTGGAGTATCTCACCAATGTGGCAACAATGCTATACAAAACATGGGAAAAGGTCATCCCTGTTTAAACTTCCATCTGTGTATCATTGGGTCAAAGGAGGCAGTAGACTGTCAGTGGAAAGAAACTGTTGGTTTTTTCTTCCTCTCTGAAATAGCTGTAGAATTTTTGTTTAAAAAAAAGTTGTTTTTCTTTTGTAGACGTTTTTCTTCCCTAATAAAATGCAGAAGTCTGTTCATGTATTATTTAAATGTCTTCCAAGAATCCCAACTACAATGCTGGTTGAAAGAGAGAAGGATTAATATCATTTAAAGGAAAGAAATGGAAAATCTTTAAGGTCATTTCTTTTCATGACGAAGAAACTTAAAAAGCATGGCAGTCAGGATCTTCAAAGGTTTTTAAAGTCCTGTCATCAGCTCCCAATCAATAGGAGTTAGATACCCAAATTAAGAGTTCAGTCCAAGTCTTCAAAGGTATTTGGGTGCTTAACCTCCTTTTACCTTTCAGATCACTTCTAAGGATAAAATGACAGTTCGACTGAAAACATTTTGGTGCGATACTTTTGTGTCCGGCACCTGGATAATTTGTAGCACCCACTGGTAGTTAGCATAATGGACACTTCTCTTGCAGGTTCATTACTTGTTAGAATATGTGTAGAGTTGGTCTTGTTTACAAAATTGTTTTCCTTTGTGAAACAAAAATTTTGCTTTAAAGTTTTTTTAATATAGAAAAAAGTCAGAAGCAAACTTAAAGTAAACTAATAAAATAGTGTTAATGTTTGCAGAGGCTAACAATTTCAGTGAATTTGCAAAACTCCTGAGTCTGTATTTCCCAAGGATGCAGATGAAAACGATTTATTTGTAACATGTCATACACACGCTGTTCCAGGCTTCGACTTTCCCAGTCCATGCTTGCACATCTGCCTGTGCAGGATAAGGCTGCTGCCAGATAACTGAAGTTATTATCGGTGTAAAAAAATTAAAGACCATGTATAAATGTATTCAAAATATGTTGTCTAGCGTAGATCTTCTGTGCACTGTTAATGTCTCTCAAAGTTTGCCAAGCCTCCACCTAAAGGCGGATCCCCCTGAGAGCTGTGTGGTGCAGTCAGAACTACCCCTGCCTTTATTATTATTTTTTTTTAAGTATTTATAAAAATCTTAGATGGTTCAGATCTACTTGAAGTATTCCGTCTGATAGCAGTGCCTCGGGCATACACAGTGGAAGTGGCAGTGCCCCGTGTTAACACGGAATTGCTGTTTGTTTACAGTCTTGAGTCACTGAATCCTTCCTGTCAAGCAGAAAGCATTCATTATAATGCAGGCACTTACTGTCTCCCCAGCCCGCTCTTGAGTGACATCAAAACATAAGCTGAACTATTATTGTCATATGCCTTAGAGTTCATGAATGGGCCGTGGATCCCAAAGCCTCGGGCGCTGAGTGGCATGTTTGGTCTTTTGGAGGAGCGATTCTGCCTCTAGTCCAGCATTTGCATCTCCGAGACAGTTGTCACAGCTGCGCCTGGTTATCTTGACTGTCATGTTTTTTAGCGCACATGCACCTCATCTGAATAGCTAGGCAGTGGTTACACTGCACATTTTATGGATTTTCTTTTTGTTCTTTATCAATCTGGCCTTTCTTTAGAGGAGGTGCTGAGAGCCAGTTGCTTTGAGGCTGGGAAGTGGACGGGGCAGAGCAGACACGTTTGCTTTCCTGTGTTTACATCCATCTTGGGGCCCTTCATCGCTCTCAAGAAAGAGCAGCCCCTGCTGCCCCCCCGCATCAGCCCAGCTCCCAGCGCCAGGACCGGCCGCGGGATTCTCGCTCCCGCCACTGCGGAGGGGCGGCTGCTGAGCAGGAGGAAATGAGTCTCAGCAGGCACAAGTCTATTGCCTGTGTTTTTATTCTTCCCATTTCTTTCAAACGGAAAACAATCTGAGCAGTTTCTGAGGATGAGGGATATAAATCTGTCTGCTGCTATTTATACTGTGCTTGTCACTACAGTGTCTAAATGCTTAAGGTACGTATTTGCTGCCTAACCCAAGGTGGTCTTCAAGCCGCTTGGGCTGTCAAGAGCAGGCGTGTCTCAGACCAGCAGCAGAGAGGAGTCCCAGGAGATGTCCAGGTCTCATTCTTACTCCTGCTTGGGCTGTGGCAGGTTGGCTGTTAGGCACGAGGCCATTGGGGTGTCGTGCAGTGGGAGGGTGGTAGCGTGGACCGCCCTGCTTGACGCGGTGTTGAATGGTGACCCAGAGGAGTGACTTGTATCAGTGCAGTGAGCACCTCCTTTACTGTTCAGGAGTACTGAAAGGGAACATTCCATGTCCTGAGCCTCACGGACAGCACTGAGAGTGCTGTTCTTCTTTGGGTGGGTAGTCAGCAGTGGATAAACTGTGTGGGTGTCTTTTGAATGAGGCCATAAAAATGGGTCTGGCTGTTTTGAATAGATATTTTAATAACCAAGTGTCTTCCCTTTGCTTTTATTTGAATAATAAAATACCTCTTTTCTGTCTGATCTCTTTCAAACATGCTTCACTTTCATCACGTGCACCTACCTATTATTCTTTATTCCCATATTCTACATGGACATTCAAATAATATTAAAACCACTGATTCATTGAGATACTTTTTAAACTGTTGTTGTTAGTCATTTTTGTATTGACTGAATTTTTCATTGGTAATATTGTTGGCAGCAGTCCATGTCTGCCTGGCTGGAGGCCAGTTTAAGCTCGGCAGGATGAGCCCTATTGTTCAGCAGACTTGGATTTTGTTAAACTCTCTAACAGAAATATGTGTCAGGAGATTTGCAGCTATAAATTGGATCGTGTCGGTGAGGTTGGGAACTCGCTCAATACGAAATTGAACATTTCACCATGCCTGTTGCTAAATATGTTTATGCATGTTTCCTCCATGGGTTTTTTTTTTAAAAAAAAAAAAGGAAAAAGAAGGAAAAAAAAAAAGCTAGACCTGTTGAGCTCTGTCTTCATACAGCTGGTACTTTCTTTGATGTTGAGTGGTTGAAAAATGCAACAAGGCTTGGTTTTGTGCATTGCCATGTTAAAAGCAAGTCTGTTTTCCCTTTTTTCTCTGTGTGTTACAGGCAGTCAGATGCCACCGCAGCCTCCTGGCAGCCAGTCAGAATCCAGCTCCCACCCTGCCTTGAGCCAGTCACCAATGCCACAGGACCGAGGTTTGTTAGGTTTTGGGGCTTTTTTAGTTGGTGCCAAATGCAGCCTTCATTTTAAGTCACACATTAGCGATGTGAGATTTCCTGGTATTTCTTTTCTTTTCCCAGGGAAAATAATGACAGTCCTCATTGTAAAAGGCTCGGGGGGTTTCCTTCTCTGGGGAAAGAGCAATTGAATAGCAGGTTTTACCAAAATATAATTGGAAACAAGGCTTTCTCAAAATACAGTGAATGCCCAGAGTATAAAGGCAGTTTGCTGTAAATACTTGAGTCATGTCCTGGAGAATTCAACTTTTCATTGTCTGTTTTGGAATTAAGATGTATAGAAATAGTGCTAGCTATGAGCACTGCAGTTCTGCTGCTGTTCTTAAAATTCTCATCTCTGATGTCTTTGCATGGACACGATAGTTAGTGCTCTAGCCAGTTCTAGAATAAAAATATCTTTAAATGTAAAGGGAAATCAACTATTTAGGTCAAATGGTTCAAAGATTTGGAAATCTTGCAAGGGAAAACCTTGCAGGCAACAGCACTGTTCTAAAAGGGTGCTTCCTAGCAAGTGCTCACAAAAATAAAAAATTTTTTCTTAATGTTACCATTTATAAACTTTAAGCCTTTTTTTCCTTTTGCCTCCTTCCTCCCTAGCTCAATAGATAGTTGTCACAGCTTTGTTGCATGGCCATACTTACGATCAACTGCTGTAAACTGGGCATCCTGTCCATGCAGTGGTTAACATGTGCCAGCGACAAGCTTGCAAAAGAGACACATGATAACTGTGATAAACATGGAGTTATTTATGAAATGCCCCTCCTAAAATGTCTTGCTACCAGAAATATTCCAAGTAGCACCATATGGGGATACCATAAATACTAGAAGTTTTCTCACAGTGAAACAAGTTGAACTCACAGAATGACAAATTTCTGGGATAGCATCCAGGAGGAGCTAAGAGGACTCACAAAGAAGAGGAGAGAGTCTTAATTTTTTGCTGTTTTTCTGTGTTGGATGTCCCTTCCTCCAGGAATGCTGATTAATGAGAACATGAAACACAGAATTCCACACTCAACTAGTTTTTGTTTCCTTTTCAGTCATTCTTTATACACAGTTGTTAGTGCAGGGACTTCTTTCCCCCTTAAAAAGTTTTGGAATAATGTACATGTTTGGTGAAAAAAGAATGGCCTCAGTACCCACTGCAAATATATGATGCTTTGTGGGATAGAATGTTACAAGGCAGTGGGAATGGATCAGATTGAGGCTTTGAAGACCGAAGCATCTCAGAAAGGTGTGTGCATTTCCTGGCACAATGGGGTCTTGGCACAGAATGTTACACTGCCGAGTAATAATTACTTCTCCAGTGTGTGTTCCTCACCTGGCTTTGGGGGATGACTTAGGCAGATCTGACAGAGCTGGAAGGGTCAAACATCTCTGTTGCTGCTGTAGAACAGAACTGGGGATCATTGTATGGTCGGGAGAGGCAGAGGGGTATTCAGAAGTAAAATGGAGAAGACAGCTGCCATAATTGGGAACTCAAACAAGTAAATAACAGTGAGAGAAATAAGATTTACAGATTGATGTAGTCTGGTTCTTCCGGTTCTTCCTCTGTGCAGGGGGTGAGAATTTTGGGTATGTTCTTAGAGAAAATGTATTTGGGAGTGTTTTGCGCTCTGCATATGCAAAATGTGGTGTAATACGCATGATCCTTGTGACCCGGCTTGTACAAGAAGTCCACTTGTTTCATGCAGCAGGTACGAAATTTGTAACTAGCTAGGTCATATTGATTTTGCAGAACATGTTCCCCAAAGCTTCTCTAAAGTCTGTGCTGTACGCGCATAAACATGCGTGCATTCCCTTTTGCGCCCTGTCATTGATTAGAGGCTCCTTTGAAATGGAAAACTTCACCTTTTAAAAAGGCTGTTACATTAGTTGATTCCTTTGCTTGCTCGAACTGGTTTCCACTGAACTTGAAGAAGGGAAGGAGGGGGAGTGATGGGGACTCAAAGGGAAGGTGCTTGTCATTTACTGATAAAAACCTGAGCAGAAAATCGTTGCTGCTAAGGACATCTGATCCATAGGCATCTGTTACAGTAATTTAAACTCTTGGCTTACTGATACACTTTCTCCAAAAAAAGAAAAAAAAAAAAGAAAATGAAAACAAAAAACCCAGAGACCTGCCATAGGATAAGGTAATGTTGTTTGTTTTAGCACTTTGTATAACATTACTTTCCTTGTTTAGAGAGAGAATTGAATGAACAAAAGACTGCTAATCGTTTCTTGAGCAGAATCCTCTTCTCTCAATACTTGAAAAAAATGTTAATTACCAGATACTGTGAAGCTTGATTGACAGGTGGAGTCTGAGCTGTAGCACTTCTGGATGCTAAACCACTATCTTGAACCATTAAGTTTACACTTACTTATTTTATTATGAAAGTGTTTGATTATATTTTACCCTACTTTCTATGGTTACTTACACCCAGCTGGGATTTTTATGTTTGCATGCGTAAGACTATACAACCCCTGTCATACAGTGCAGCATGAAGCAATGAGCATATGTTTACATGTACATTCTGTGTGTGGAAGGAGGGGAGTGGTAGCATACGTGCGTATGCATAGAAATTTCTTGGGGGACTGGATTTTTTGTGCTCCTCAGCTTGCTTTTTATATAGCTTATTTCATACTTTTTGTAATAAGCTTAAAAATGCTTACTTTTTAAAAACAATCTGAAAATTTTTCGTGTTCCGCTCAAGCTGTAGGATATTTGTACCTGGGTCAGCGTAAATGGAACGTGCTATTCTAGGCAGCCCACTTCTGGTTTTGTCCCAGAATCAGTAACTGGCCATTGTTGTTTAATGCCCAATGAAACTTTTTCACTTCTACCAACACACATTGTCTACGTAGGCAATAAGAAATTCCATGCACTTTTATGTGCACAACCTATGTCTCAGCTCACATGTCTTTGAAAGTACTGGAACTTAAAGTAAGTCCCGTACATCTTAATGGACTGTAGGAGCCGGAGAGCTCTGGAGAGAGAGGGAGCAGGCTGTGCAGGACCGGGGTCAGAAGTCTCTTGGAGAAGCAGGAGCGGCCATGGCTGCTCACGTCCACATGCGTTTAACTGCTTCTGAATCCCAGCACTTGCCATTACTTGGGGATACCACATGAAAATGTAGTCACGACTGATTAAGCTAGTCATTGAAACTTGCTATGCTTTTGGGGGGGAGTCGGATGCATGTTTTGCTCTTTGTTTCCGATATAGCCACTCCAGACTTTCCTTTACTATGATCAAAACTAGGGTTTTGATTTTTCGTGTTTATTGAAGTCAAAGCTTTTTATAAACTTTAGTTACATCAGCTCCCAGAGGTAGGGCAGCAGCGATACCACAGCTGTCATAACCACTTGGCAAATAATTGAGGTACACAGTCACTTGAGTTCCCTGTATTCAGCTGTACCTGCTTATCTTATCTGTTGGGGTTTTGGAAGCTGCACTTTGAGGATGTGCGTAGTAGCCAGAACTGCTCAGTGGGATAGAAGCTATTTGTATGGATCAAATAGAAACCCAGCATATCCAAACTGACCCCCTAAATCAGTTTCCTGAAGCTGCAGCCTGAAAAAGAAGCCTTCCATCCTGGCCGTGAGCTTATACTCCCACTCTTACTTTTGTTACCTAATGGAGATGTCCGTCTGCATATATGAATATTCACCTGTGCAAACACTAATAGGAGAATATGTGTCACAATCATGTTGAAAGAGACACTTTTACCCCTGCAGAAATGAATAGTTCCTTACCTAATTTTGAAAAAGCTTACAAAATCTACCGACTTTTAAGTAGTATTTTTCATGCTTACACAGTTGGATATGTACATGTCAGGTTTCAGTCTTGTATTAAAATAGTGAATTGGGAGCTCCTGAAAACCATTGAATTTAATGGAAACAGTTAATGACTTCACGTTATTACTCTAGCAAGCACTCTCATAATGGGGATACTTAAAGAAGCCTTATTTATTAGTGCAAATGTATATGGGTCAGAATTAATTTTTAAAAAATCTTTAATTGTTTTCCCCTTATAATTTTCACAGCGGTACGTAGTTAAATATTCATGATAATGCTGATGATATGCTAAAGGTCTGAAATAGATCTGGAGTCTCAAAATCAACACAGGTTATTTAACCCTTTTCATCTAATGCACCATTAGGGACTTGCTCAGTGAAATCCCAGAGCACTGGAATAATTAGAAGATAGTAATGAGGATTTAATTAGTCCTTGAGATATGCTGAAATAGGACCACTGAGAACTTTTCTGTTTGGACATGGATTGCAAGCAGAATTGATGCCGTTGCAGCTGCTGTGATGTGCTGGAAAATGTATTCCATTGCTGGAGGCAGTTTCATGGCACCATTCTGTGCCTGTCAGATCTATGTGGAAAGTGCCCGGAGTAAGCACCTCCAAAATTGTTGAATAGTAGACTTCCTCTTCTCCGTCACCTCCTCCCAGTACCTTTTCTTTTTTCTTTTTTTTTTGTATGTCATTCTTTCTGTTCCAGCTTTATTTCTTTCCATTGTTGACATGATCCAGCTTTTGAGGATTGTAGTACAGTTGTATGCTCTATTAAATACATATCACGGACAGGGACAGGGAGTAAGAAACTGCAGGTTTGTAGGAGTACAGGTGTTATACTAAGCAAAATTTGGATCTTTTTGACACAACTACTTGTAGGCTTTATCCTCAGATCTAGTCCTTATTTAGTATTAGATCTTCACAGAAGTGATATTTATCAGTAGCTGCAATGTAGTAAATTTAAATAGCTTTTTTGGCAGCCAAGATGTTATCCAGCAAGAGGTAGTAACAGATGGGATGTGATCAGGCATTTTGATGTTCTCTTTGTGCTTCCCTATAAACACTAAGTAGCAACTGAATTCCTGTAACTACAATTTCCTAATTTGCCCATTAGATTTCATATAGGTATTTTTCTTCCCTTTAACTGTTTTCTGGGCATGCTTATTTGTACGCAGTCATCACATAAATTCCATTGTCATGTATTTTCTTCTAACAAAATATATATGTCTTTGCTTGCATGGAAGACACAGAATACCAATCGGGTGTTTTGCACCTACAATTCCTGATGAGATTTATGGCTTAATACTGACATTTGATGGTAGAGATTCTTTTCCCTGAAATCTATTTTCTTCTTAAAAAAAGAAACCAGAAGGAAGAAAATAGATCAAAGAATTCTTATTGCAACAAAAAAGATACTGTAGTTTGCTTTTAGGTCTTAAAAAGACTTTTTCCCTGAGAATACATTTTTTTGCTCTCATTTGGGGATTTGGGATCTATTCAGAGCACTGAGGAGCTAGAGAATAAAATGATTCTTGTCATTAAAATTCTTCTGCTTGCCATGTTAACGATGACACCACTTAAGGTTAAATCAGACTTGGTAATAAGTTTACTTGATGTAGACTGAAGTGTTTCAGGCTCTTAAAGAGAGATGCTTGAGACATGCACTGAGTGCAAAGCCACAGGTATGTTTGAGTGCCTCTTCTGCACATAGCATTCTCCAAGTGGGTCAGTGCAGAGGAGCTGAGCTCCAGCTGGTACCCAGGAACACCGTGCCAGGCTGGGAGGAATTCTTCATGCCCAGAAAACTGGGGTTAGAGGAATTGTGCCCTGAACAGCCAGAAAAGTGCCTCTTGTAAGGAGGAAACTGTCACGCTGGCTCTGTAAAACGTATCTTTTTCATCTCAAGTCACTTGAAGAAATAGGAACATGATGCATAGGAACATGCAGAGCTGATCTGTATGTGAAGGCAAAGCCATGCAGTAGCGCCATGTGCTAAACTTCTTTGGTGACTCAAAAAGTTACGTTAGTTTCTCAATTCAGTGAGCACCAAATTTATCAGCAGTCTAAAAAGTATCAGGCCATCATTGTTTTTTACCACTGTATTTTTAATTTGATTGTAAAAGTGGAAGTGAAGTGCACTGAAATGTACTGTTGGTCTGATGAGCAGGTTTTTTAAATGTATACACACCTTTTCTTTGCTATTTTAATTGCAGTAGCACCCAAGACCCCCATTTGTATTGTACTACATTGTGTAGCAATGCATAGCAAAAAAGCTTGCAATATGTCTGCTTTGATTAGTAATCAAGACCTTTGGAATAAAAGGTTACTGGTTTCCATTCTGAGCTGTGAGAGTGAATAGTTTTGTGTCTGTTTGTTTCTCAAGCATTGCACGAGACCTGCTTTTCTTGCCTGAAAGTATTAGAAATTATGTTACTCTGCCAAACCAGGTTAATTCTTAAAGAAATCAGTTGCCATTTGAGGATGTTGGTTTCAGGCTGTACTTGGATTTCTGACATACACCAGCCAGTCTCAGCTTTAGGTTATTCTGATTAGTTGTGGCCTACACTAAATATACAGCAGTACTGGTCATCTGCAAGAAGAACCAGAGGAGGAAGAGGTATGATTTGCATGTGATAAGCCATGCTAGGAGAGAGCAAAACTGCAGAAGTAGGATTTGAAGTAGATAATAATAACTGTACAGTCAAAACCCAGAGTCAGGTCTCTAAAGTAAATTTTGTATACTAGCAGCTGGTCATTGCTTTCTTCTTGCTGATGTTAAATCTTGTTATACTTGGGGATGAATCTTTATTTCATTTTTTAAACTAAATTGGGGATTCTCTTTTTGAAATTAGAGAGCAGAATTGAATTATTCTGAAAGAGTTTATATAGTTGCCAGCGGAGAGACTTCTCAATAGAAAAGTTTCCGCTGACTTCATTAGGCAGCCGTCAGATTCCCTGCCTCTGGGCTAAGGGAGCGAGATAAGCCACAAGCAGTCACTGATGAAGAACTTGACAAAGTGGCAGTCGATGTTCCTGTCACCAGGCTCGATGTAAAGTTACTGGGTATGATCCCTGTCCCTGGGACAGCTTCCCATCCTTGCCTATAAACTGGGAGCCGCCTGTGGTCTGCCTGTTCCAACAGCACCATCGTTTCCAGGACACTGCTCCCTCAGTACCTAAGTTAATCCTTTTATGAAGCTTCTCTAAAAATAGCGAGCTTCTGATCTAAGACCCTTTATGACTTTTTAAGTTAATATATAGGGCAGTGAGCTGAAATCTATATAATGCATATATTAACAGCTAACACTGGATAGCTCCTTCCATCCCAAAGGATCCCAAAAGGCTGCAGAATAAACACTCATCAGGGAACAGCTGCAAATCAAGGAAGGGAAAAACCAGTCAAATCACAAATCATGGTATAATAAGACCGAGACGAAGGCATTTTGGGACTGAGGACAACATGCTGATTTTGTATTTTTGAAAAAATATTATGATTTATTTTACATGCGTGCAAGACAGAAAAGATACATCGTGTGTATTTTAGTCTTGTCCACAAAATCCATATATATCTTATGCTATTCAATGTATTTACTTCATGAAAAGGAAGATCTGAGTTGGTCCATGGAACCTTTGAACAGGAGTCTCCAGGGAGGGTAAATTTTTCAAACCTGAAATTTAGACCATTAAGCCTGCAGGCCTTGCACATTACACATTGAAAAATGCTGTTCCTTCTTTGCTCTCCGCCGTGATTTTCATAAGTATGCATGTTATTAGGGAAACTTAGACAAATGTTGATTGTATAAAGCAGATGGACTCCTCAGGTTTTTCATGTTGGTGCTCAGATTAATTCCGGCAGCCCAAGCTACCTGCTGAAATTGAGCATTCACTTCAGGGGCAGTTGGAAGGGCGGGGTGGGGTGCTTTTGTGCTGTAATTCACCGTTACCCTGATTTTCCAAGCACGATGGTAAAAGCATCTTGTGTAAAGTATGTTACAGTAACAAATTGTGTGTAAGATGGTGGGTGAACAATTTTTTTTTTTGTTATGTCTGTGCATCAATATCTCCACAAATGTCTTTCCTTCTCTGCCCTCAGTATAGCACTTAAAATTTACATCAAGAGGGCATTACGCAAGGTTTTCATTAGGAAAGGTTGGATATTTCTTTCCCAGCTACCATCTGGGTAATCTGTCTGATCCTTCCCCAGATTCTAATTTATCAATGATAGATTATATGAATTTCAAGGCTAGGCAGTAGCAGAGGGAGGTTTAGGGGTGGGAAAAATTTAAACATTATTGCATGCTATACATAGACCGGGTTTTGTAATATTAGAGAGAGAAGCAGAGGAGATTCAGCCAGTTAACCTAATAGCACAGCTGGTAAAACACTAGGGGGTCTGGGTTAAAACCTTAGCTAGGTCATTAGTTTCCATCTTCCCCAAAGCTATTCACATTGTGAAGAGAAGCAGTCAGACAAATAAACAGTGAGGAGACTGTAAGATAGATGTTAAAGCATAATAAGAAAATACTTTTAAAGAAAAATAAAACCAATCTAGCACTTTTTCTTAAACATTGATCCTTTTGTGAAAAGGAGAAGTACTGCGGTGATCTTTGCAGGAAACCCCAGTTTTGCTAAGGTCATGTTTACCATAACTGTTGTTTCACATAAGCAAAGAAACATCCTTTGTTGAATGGGTGTGAAGAAATGTGGTGGTTGTTCTGCAGACGTTAGCAGATGCCACCGTCAAAATAAATTGTCCAGGTACCAGAGGGAAACCATGTAACTGTTACTCTGGCCCAGAGAACTTCAGATGTTTTTAGTAGCACCCTGATAGACTTGGGGAAGATGACAAGGTTTTATGTGGGCTGAAAAAAACCCTCAATGTAGAAAGTAGATTTCCCCACCCCACACACACCCCCTGGTTGTTAATGGGGAAGCAATAAAGAATTTTCTCCTAAAATCTCTTCAGGAGTTTTTTAAAAAGTAGATTGCGATGGGAGAAAGAAATGAGGATTTTAAAATCTTTTTTTAGCTTTTATATGAGTGAAAAACTTATTATCAGGAAGATTATTAGCCTTCTTGTTAGAGCCTAAAGAATAAGCCTTGTAATTTATCCTATGTCAGTGGTCTCAGTACATTTTTTTTTGTGCTGCTACCCTTCAATTGCCCAAGTTGCTTGTCAGCAGAAGCACTCTCACTCGGTACCAGGGTTATTAGCAAAGATCTGGTGTATTCAGTACCAAAGTATTGCCCATGTCAGTGCTGCTGCTTGGGACACATCTAACAGGTTCATACCAGAGCCATCCAAAGATACTGTATTGGTGCAGTGCTGTAACTTAGCTGTGCTAAATACGGATCAGAATCTTGTTTCCCATCTGTTTGTGAGGGTGTTTTATTTATTTGATTTATTATTTTTTTACCTGCCTATTAACTGGATAGGAATATTGAGAATTAGTATTTGCATCATCTAAATTAGAGAATCAGTATTTGCATCATCTAAATCAGGTTGATACTGCAAGCTTATCTACTCATGCTCACCAACCCATCACCCTCTAGTGTATATCACTAAGTCAGAAGTTCCATGTATGACAAACGTAAGTTTCTTATGTGTTGTCACCAGTCCAGCTGGGCGTGTTTAGTAAGGCTGGCTTCTGGAAAGTGAGAATAAGAGCTGAGGTATCTTGAATGCGAAGAAATCTTGTGCCTGCTTGCTCTAGAGGCCCATTTTCTTATGCCACCCTCAGGGTTTCACTTGATTTACTTGGGTTGTATTCTGGTACCTGGGTCAGACCTTCCACAGTTTCTTCATTGCTGTTATTTCTTTAGACTTGTATAAAATTTTTGTCGTCTTAGATTTTTTCCAGTATCTCAGTCTCTCTCACTGTGTCCTTTTTAATGTGTATTTTAAGTAGGACCTTAGGGAGGTACCATGCCATTCTTTGCCAGTGACAGTGAAGTAGTTTATGGCCAGGTAGGGCTGGCCCCCCATAAGCAATGGCACAACAGCACTTTTCTATCTCCTACAGTCTGTAAGCCACTCGCCTCCAGGTTTGACCACACCATTTGAAGGTGTTTGTTCCAGTACCATTGACAGTTTGTGCAGAGAACCTGATTGCATATTTAGGGTCCTGGTATCTCAGGCTTATGCGAGAGTAACCAACTCTTTCAATTACTAAAACACTTCACTAATACGTAAATCTTGTTCTGTTGGATGTTTCCTCGCAGTGTGCTGAGGTGCTGACTGTGGACATGTTTAGCTGGGCAAAAACCCAGACGTGGTTCACCAGTCCAAAGACTTCCTGAGCTGTCCTTGCTGTCTGAGACAGGTGGGCTAGGGAGAATTTCAGTCTAACTGTGATCTTCCTGAGTATCCTGCCGGGCTAACAGGTTGCCAAATTTTATTACATCCACTGCACAGAATGTTGTTTTTCATTTGTTTAGCTTTACCCTGCCACTTCTGTCTCAGTGTTGTTTACCCATGGACAAGCTACATTTGGGAGTCACTGCTTTAGATCTGTCTCAATTCTGTTGTATTCTCTGGTGAAACTCCTGAGATAGTGAATACAACCCAAATGGCTGTCTGAGGAGGGAAAGTCTGCCAAAAACTGTGTCATGGCTGTGCAAACATTTGCTCTTTTTTCTCAAGGGTACTGGCCAGTGTCTTGCTAACAGACCAAGCACTGGAAATTTGTGTGATTCCTCCCCCCTACAAGTTCTTCCTTTATAGGTAGTGGAAAATACCTCTTTTCACATATTTAATCTTTCTGAGCTGATTTGTAAGTAGAGGATTTTACGTTATTTTTCTCTAATTATTTGATGATTATTGAATGCATCCAATCTGTTTCTGCTTTTCTCATTCCATATTTTTCACAGTAATAAGCCTGTCTAGCCCCTTCTTTAGCCTCTGCCCTTGAACAAGGGGAACTTCCTCATTCCTTACTCAGAAATGTTCCTCAGTTGTTTTGGTCCCATGCTCTGTCACTAAGCATGCCTCTCGAGAAAGAGCAATAGCCTGATGCATTTTTTTCACGTTAAGTTCTTTTTTACAAAGTATCATTGCAAGTTGTATCTTTCCTCATTCTTTATTTATCAAATGTATAATTTAATGATGATCTGCTATTGCTGTGAACTCCAAAGTTTTCCTGAGCTTAAAATGAGTAAGTTCCACGTGTTTTCAGGTTTAATTCATTCACGAAAATCGATGCACTACTCCTGGTTAAATCAAAAGACCTCTCATTGACCACCGGTTAAGTGTGTGCCAGTAGACAGTTGCTGTCCATCAGCTGATAGTCAATAACTTGTTACTTTGCAGTCATTTCCTTTGTGTTTGAGCTCCTGCTTTCCTGGAAAGTTTTTTTCATATTCAAGCAAAGACTTTAAAATACCAAAAGAATCCATTTTAGATTTTACAGCAACACCCAGCACATTCGGTGGGAGTTCTTCATGGTTAGTGCTAAGGAGATAGTATTCAAGAAACAGATGATTTTGTATTGGTCAGCGTACAAATGCAATTAAGACAACCTTAGTGCATGACTTGATGAAGCTTTAGTAATTACCATTGTTTATCTGTTTCGTGTATACATATACATAAGGGAAAAACAGGATTTTTAATGTTTTTACAAAGGCATTGTAAATGTTATTAGCTATATGATATGTATTACTAGATGTTAGTACTGTATAGGATGACAGAAGCTTCATTTTTGTCTTTTCCTTTATCAAAGGAGCAGAAACACTTCTTCCATAAGCATTATCCATTTTATATTTTGCTAAAAGGAAAGAAGAAAAATATGCTACTACCCAACCATTTTTAAACCTTGTATGTATGTTCTATTTGAACATGCAAACATATTTTATTATAGTTACGGTGTGCTACTTGTTAATAGTATGCTACTGTTTCATTTAGAACTAAAAAAACACAAAGATAATTCTACAATTTTAAATTGAGTTTCAATAAAGACAACCATTCTTTAGGTAAGTAAGTGTAGTATTAAAAAAAAAAATAACTAAAAAGGAAGAGAATACTTCTGGCAGGCTCACTTTATTCAGCTGCTCCTGAAATAGCTTAGTTTGCCAAAATCCACTCAAGTGTTTTTTCAGTAAGTAATCTCTTGTTGTGATGGCAAGTAAAGCATCATCTGTACCTCTTTTATCACTAATATTAAGGGAAGGGAGTAGATTTGTTCACTGATGAGCATGTTGCCATTGCAATTTTAAAAGTCTTAACTCATAGCTGTTTCCTAGCAGTTTATTTAAACTCCACCTGGTTGTCACAGAGCTTGACATGTTTAATCACTCCACCGCCTTTACTCCAGTGCAGCTCTAATGTAATCCTACTTCCCTTCTTTACAAAAGCAAACTTTATCTTAGATCTTATTTTCTGGAAAGAAAATTTATTTCTTTTTGTATCAGTTATAAATTGAAGTTGAACACTAGGGAAAATATGTGTAAGTAAGGAAAAATGAATGTATGCCAGCTGCTCCCTTTCATTTCTGATAAGATTCCTAGAATTGATGTTGGTTTCTCTTCATGATGCAAGAATGTTAATGTCTTGACGAGGAACCTCTTTTCTCTCTAAAACATCTGAGCTTTCTGCAGATACTTGAAACACTTCAAATTCATGCACTGATCTCTGAATGTTCACTGGGCTGTCACGGAGGTAGAGGAGGATAGACTCCTCTTTGTTGTAATGAGATCCAGATCGCAGCAAGGACTGATCCTACCTTCTTCTCCACATCGCATTTATAGCTGAAATGACTCCTTTGCTCTCTGGAAGGAAGGAAGTTGGAGTGTGTCCTATTTTAAGGCCATGCTTCAACATACCATACAGACAGTGATAGAAGATAATATGGCACAGATACTCTTCCTGAATTTCAGGCTTACTTTTCCTTAATTCTTTACCTGTCCGTGCTCAAGAGAAGACAGCAAAGCCAACCTCATTTGAGAGGGATCTTACACCCTCTGGGATGATGAAACGTCAAAAGCTGTTACGGAGTCTATTCCGTTCTTGTTGTGTTAATCAACATCTCTGTAAACTAAGGCCAAAGCATGAGTTTGAGTAGTATCATGCAGTTTTCTCTGCTGTTAAATTACTGGTGTGCCCCATGGCACGGTTTTGGCCAATGCCTGTGAGCACCCCCTGAGCCATAGCCCAGGGCATGGATGAGGCAGCAGAAGGGACTGCGCAGAGGAGTCATACAGATAAGACTACCAGGATTGAGTGGAAGGGTTTAGCTGGATGGACAGGAGCGTGCCACACCACTCTCCAGGCCAGGGAATGGTCCTGGCGTGTTTTATTTATGACCATACACATAGCCATGCAGTCCACTTCACAGCATCGGAAATGGATTAGAAGTTTCCTGAAGAAGAGGTCATTTGAGTGGAAACATTTATTTCACTTATTACTCTAGTCCCTTCAGGAGCCCTTCTGACAACAGCAGAGCTGGCTAAAACTGATGTTCTCCGTGTTCTCCATTAGACATTAGTCCATGTTTTCCATTAGATTCAACAACCAGCAGTCCCTCTGCATCACTACTGGAAATCACTACAACCCATACAAATGATAGCTTTTCAATGTGTCCTCCATCCTTGTGGTGTTAAGAAAAGTACTGCCTGCGATAATAACTGGGATGAAAAACCTTTATCACTAGCACAGTGTTTGAAAAGTTATCTCATATAGATTAAAAGGCCCACAGTGAACAGAAAACCCTCACTTCTGTCCTAGACACAGAAGTAACTTTACTATCTTTATAATAAAAAAGTTAGTGTGACCAGTAGAAAATTTTTCATTTAAATAGATCCCACGAGTGTGATATATATGGTGTATGTGTGTCGGGAATGCGAGCATTTATTTCATACAGACATGCGATTGTATTAGGTTTCTAAATTAGTTACAGCACTGTCGTCAGAAGACATAGGCTTTGTAATAAGATTTGTGCATAGAGTGGAAATACTTTAAAAATCGAGGGGTCTATTTCAAAATAAAGCTAAGTGGAGAAGGTCATACGAGCTTTCCTTTGCAGAAGTGTGGAGTTTTCAAACCAGTACAGACCAGTTTCCAAGCCGCCATTTCGTCCTCAGTTATTTGCCCTGCCGCATGCCAGTACATGTGGTCCGGCTTCCTCCAGAGCGAGTGCCAGGCTCTGACTTCGCAGTTCAGTTGTGATCAAATCCCTTGTCTTGGGGCTTGCACAAAGATCAGGGAAACTCTGTGCATATTCTGCCAAACCTTGCAGTTGTTAGAGTTTTAGCATGTTACAGGTTGAGCTGTTCATAACATTAAAGAACTGGGCACAAGGGGGTGCAAGATCATCTCAGCTCTTGGTTTTTTTCCTTGCAACCTACAGTATTGAGCTTGTCTCTCTGACAGGGTTTTAGTGGATGGATAAGTATGCTATATAGCAGAGGTTTTTGGATGGCTCAAAAACCGTTTGCGTGTGTTTGGACTCAAAGCCTGATCTCCGATGAAGTACACATCACCTTTCATTTCTGTATCGCAGATACTGTCCCCTTTCGTACAGCACTTTGTCACCAGTGTACAAATGCGGAGGCCGACCTGCAGAAAGGTGGGAAGGTCATTCACCCAGTGTCACCTACCGTGTCAAGAACAGCAGCGCTAGGATGAGAAGCTTACTCTTTTGAGTTCAAGACATGCTTGTTGGGGTTGTGGTCCCCACAGAGCTGTCCGGTCATGGGAGCTGTAGCACCTTGATGTTTTCAGTTATGAGTTTGATCACGTGTCTGTATGTCGCTCAGAAAAAATTACCTCTCTTCATTAATCAGGCATTGAGTGTTTGGTCTGGATGATGTTTGATGCTAACCAGTGGGAGGACACCCCGGCCTGTTGGTAGGGTCATCCTTCTGCCGCTTCTCCCTCTTCCTGTCACCAGTTTCTGTCTGTCTTCACAACCTGTCTTTGCCTCTTTCTCCCGTTTTCTCTTTTTTCTTTTTCTGATCTTCCCTTCAGCAGCCTCCAGTTGTCCGCTCACTGTCAGAGAGTTTGGCTCTTACCTGTCTGCTATTCCCTTCCTCATGTAAGGAAAGGTGTAATTAATGCTGCCAGGCGAGCTGTTTCTTGGCTTTCAACTTCACACCTCCCCACGCGCACGCCACTAAAATTAATGGAGGGGAGCGGAAGCAGGCACCTTTCATAAATAATGCTTCAGCTCTCTGCGGCCTCAAAGCGCGGGTGCCTGAACTAGTTGCAGGATGGGCCAAAACGCAGACTTGCTCGTGCACGTTCGCCCACCCGGGCAGCAGCGTGCCGTGTCTCCTGCCTCACCCGGCACGGGTGAGCCCCCAGCAGCCTCGCAGGCTGCCCAAGGCAGCAGAGCAAACACTGTCCTTCGGTACGCTCGTGTTTTGCCTCGCAGAGAAATGTGAAGATGAAATTTAATACGCAAGCAGAACAAAAAAGAAAGCAGATTTCCTCCCGAAATGAGGAAGAAGCCTTGCTGTCTCCTCAGCACATCCTCTTCAACATTGAAAGCAGCACTGAAACCTTTCAGGGTAAAATGTTAGAAAACCAGCTTTCCTGCATAACATTTCATGGGCAGGATTGCAGGATTTTTCCCAGTTCATGAAAACTTAAAAAACCCTGCCACAAAACTGTCATCTTCTCCCATTTAATAGGCTTAGTTCTGTTCCTTTATATGAAGTTTCTAGATTTTATAGCATTTCACTAGGTCTCTTGCTGCAGCGTTTGAACCTTAAATTAAATTGGGATTCATTAATACATTTACAAAAGGGAAAAAGGAGAGAATGCAATACAGGTGCGCTGGGGACAAACCAAAAGAAGGACCTAGAGCACAAATACATACCAAAATGACTTTTTTTTTCTGGGTGGTATGACTGGTCTTCACATAAAGGAAAATTACAGTGGATTTCTATATGCTGAAGGTATACACTTTGGTAGCAACATACAATTTTGGAAATTATGATACTCCCACCATAACTCATCAGGCAAATTCCCTGCTACTTACTAGGTAATGCAGATAACTGCCTTTAATTTTTTTTCCCAAAAGATCGTTCTAATTTTAATATCAGCAGCCATTTGTAACAGCGGGACTGCCCTGTCTTTCTTTTACAAGTAAAAGTTTTTGAGCCTTGTGTACAGGTTTTGACTGTTGAGACAGCTTTGCTGACTTGGACATGTGTTTTTTTCTGTTCATATGAACAATAGCAGCTTTCTGGGTGCCTTTAGTCTGAAAATAACTAAAGAGAGTTGGGTTTTTTAATGTCAAGGATTTCTTAAATGAAGAACAGTTACCTGAATATTAACTTTTGCGTTGGCGCTTTTTTCCCTTTAGGTTTTATGGCAGGCATACAGAGGAACCCCCAAATGTCGCAGTATGGACCTCAGCAAACTGGACCTTCCATGTCACCACACCCCTCACCTGGAGGCCAAGTGCATCCTGGAATCAGTAGCTTTCAGCAGAGTAACTCAAGTGGTACTTATGGGCCTCAGATGAGCCAATATGGACCACAAGGTAAAATGCTTGCTTGTAATACATATGATAATTTTTATATCTAATTAAAAAAAAGATACGTATCATGTATGTAGGTAGGTATGTGGTTTCTTAAAAACAAAACAACAACAACAACAACAAAAACCCACAACACCCTCCCTAAAAAAAACAAAATTCCACAGACAAAACTGTCATCCAGAGGTGGAGCTGCACCTTATGGAAGAAGTTGCTTCTGTTATTAACACCTTTCTCTGTATAAAAATAGTGACCTTAAATTGGGCAAGGAAATGATGAATCTGTTGCGTTGTCGGGGCCATCGTTCAGGAGCCCAAGCATGTCCTGTCTGCGATGAGGCCGCGTTTGACCAAGCATGGAATAAGGGTCACAACACCGATCCCAAAATAGGACTTCTTTTCTTAGATTAAATCCCAAGGCCAATCTGAAATTGCATGGTGACTGTGAGGGTTAAAGTCTTCTAACGAGCGTAATAATACATTGGCTACTGTGGGAATATAATATTGAGCTCTAATGCATACGGTTTGTGAATCTTAACTAACCCTTCAGACTGAGAGAGACAGTTCCTTTTATTTTGCTTGTTTGACAGTTGTTGGAGGACTAAAACAAAAATAGAAAAAAACCCACAATTTCTGACCCTGGACAACCTTGAACTTGTCTATTGTTTTGCCTTTAATGGATAACCTTTATAAAGTATGCATCTGTTTAGAGGTTTAATGAAGTTGAAGTCAAGCCACAGGGTATATAAGGGGCAGTATTTTCTTCAGAGGTACATAAAGAAGCTTTTCTATTTCAGCACTTCCTACTGTTGCCGTCTTACTTAAAATCCTCAAAAAGGGCTGGAGCCAGCGATGGGAAATTCTGTAAGGCCTCAATGGCTTGTCCATGCTAGCAAGTAGGGTTATTTTAGTCTCCAGAGTTTCTGAGAACTAGTTCTGATGTTTGTTTGCAGGGAGCGTTGCTGCCCTGCGCAGTGTTCCTTTCTGTTTCATCTCTGGGTAGCATTTGTTGTAGCGTTCTGAGCACAAGGCTACAAGCCAAGATTTCCCAGTTTCTAATTTTGGCTCTGCCTTTTACACCATCTTTCAGCTTAGGCAAGTAGATTCATTTCTCTGCTTCGCTTTTCTTAACTGTAAAATGGGGCTGGTGATGCCTTATAGCCATGTGTGAAGATTAATTACCTAACTCCAGTTGACTGGTGCTTTCCTTTTATTTGGAAAGCATTTTGTGGCCATAAAATGCTGTCCAAGTGCTTATTTTTATCTGCACAGTGAGCAACTAGCTTAACTGGTAAAAATCCAGTGGATTTATGATGTGCTATCCTGACTTCCAGCTGTACTGCTGCTGCTGAGATTCCAAACCATGGGAATAGTGGGTGTCAAGTGCAGTAAAACATTAGCCATCCGCACTGATTGAGTGGAAAGGTTTTTGTACTAAATCAATGCGTTTAAGTAACACGCCGAATACTACTTTCTTTTTTGCTTGAGTTCAGCAGTTCTTTTCCTCCCTCTGTAGATGAAAGTGCCTATGTAATGATTTTATGGGTCGCGGTCAGGAAGAAATGGCTATTAAAAAGTGAACTTGAGGGGCAGGAAGAAAATGAGCATCATTGTCATTAACAGGCCATTTCAGAAGGGTCTGGTGAATAGTGTGATGGATGAAAAGCGTGTTCTTCTGCCAGCTCTTGGAGCGTACTGGTGATCCTGTGCGCTGGTCATCATAAAATTAGGGCCCTGCAGACTTTCAGCTCTACAGGTAACAATTAGAGCAGAAGACGACTACGTTTTCACCAGGCTAATGTGACCATTAATAAAAACCAGGGATGAAGATGGTGATGTTTCAAAGTCACGTATTTACCTGGATTTAAGTTTTTAATAGCATTTTTCATTTTTAATGAAAGTACTCTGTAACTGCAACTCTCAACATACCCTCTTATAAAGCACAATTATATTCCACCAATGACGAATATATAATAATGTTACCCCATTTGCCTTTTATTGGCAAAATAACAAATACATTAAAAATTACCTGGGTTGCAGCTGAGTTCTTAAATTATTAAGCTAAAATAATTCTTAAGGATTTTATTTGCTTTCTGTGTTTTGTTCACATAGGCCTTCCTCCAGAATATTGTTAAGCATAGGCTGAGTTTGACAGGACTACTTGTATTTTTATATACGCGTCAAAGCATTCTGTGGCATTAAGCTTTTAGTTTGAATGCTAGATTTCGCTATGTGCTGTCCTGAAAACCGTCGCTCAAGGCTAGTGTCCTTTCTCTGCAGTGGAATTGCTCACCGTAGTGAAGACTACACCAGTAAGTTTGGGTTGGAGGAATTAGCTCCCAGTTCATGAGAGCAGAATGATCCATGTCATGCATATGGTTGATATGTTTGGTTTTCATGTGTTTACATGACACTTAGATCTATAATAAGAGTAGAATGTATTTTCCCAGGAAGCAGTTCTGTACTGGGGACCTAGTCCAATCCTGTGGAACCATTTCCTACAAAAATAAAAAATGGCTTTGGCTGCACACTTTTGTGTATCTGTGATACAACACAGGAGCATGCAGTGCAGAACATTAGTTTTAATTTTTTATTAAACCCCAGCATTTTCCTGTCCCCAAGAATAAAAAAAAAGCAGAGCAAGAATGGAAGTTGTTACTGAAAGAGACAGTCTCTCTGGTTTGTATTTGGACAACATCTAGCTTGGGGGCTAATGAAGCTCTGGTCTATGACCCGAGCATCAAACTGCTGCCACAGCAAAATGTCCCTTAAATGCACTCTGGAGAGCAGTCGGATGCTGTAGTCGGTTGGGTTTTTTAAGGCAGACGGAGAAAAACTTCCTGTGGATCAGTAAAACGTGTCAGAAATGCATCCCGTCTCCCTGACTTTTCCTACTTATTTCAGCAGTAAAGCTGTTCTGTTTGGGTATAAGAGAGAAACAACTACTTGAATATGTTTGAACCACAAGCCCAGAACTTCACAGTACGTTAAACGCCGTTTTGTTCCTGGTAAAGTAATATGAGTTGAGTATTTGTGCTTTGTAACCTTTAATGTTGGACTCATTTCACAAAAGCACTTTGCTATCTAATCTAGCTCCCACTGATTTTAATCCTAGATTTTAATTAAAGTGGTAGCTTCTTAAGGATGAGATGCCCTAAGTATCTCCAGAGTCTGGACCTCTGAATCCAGACCCACATATGCAACAGCCTGCGGAGTTAAGACTTAAATATCAGCTGTATCTACTGAAGTCCTCTAGGTAAAATAGTTTCAGAGGAATTCAGAACAATACATTTAAATCGTCCATACAAGAAAAACTTGATGGTTAAGTGCACATGTAAAAAATTCTAAAATGATTCTAAGCTACTATTTTTAATACTGTGAATCTGACCTATGTCTCTAAAGCAGAGCACAAAACTAACAGGTAGTTCTCAAATTTCCTTCTTTTCAGCTTGCCTAGAAATGGCAAGATATCAGAGCACTTTGTTCAGCAAACCTGGACAAAGTGGACCAGAGTTTCAGCAGTAAGTATGAACATCTGTCTTTGGCAGATTGTTAGTAGGCTTTTTTATATTTTATCTTCTTTATACTTTCTTTTTTTTCCTTCCTGATTCCGGTTACTGCTTTGGTTTTCCTCATGCATTTGAGATGTCATCTCTCTGGGTACGATTCTACTCTGCCGAGGGGGAGTTGGAATGAAAAATCCCTCAGATATGGAGGGGAGGAGTTGTTCAGTAGTATTGTACAGCCGCTGTTGCCAGGCTGGTACCCACTTGAAAAGTGTGGGCTCTTGGACTTGGCTGCCTGACACGTCCAGCTGATGTGGGCTGGCCTAGCATCTGCTGCATTCATTGTGTTTAATGCTGCATCCATCTGTTTTCTGTCAAAGCCACTGCCAACAAATTACTAATCTATTAGAGAAACATGGAAATAAGATTGCACTCCTCATTCCTGGCAATTCCTCTTGTATTTTGTTTGGCTTTTATTTTGCCCCCTTTTTTTTTTTTTTTTTTTTTTGTGGTCTGGGAAAGGTATAAGAATAGCTAGTACTTGAGGTATTGAGGAAATGCTTAGAGGGAAAAGAAAACATGGAAAAAACATTGAAACTTGTTTTCCTTACTGAAAATATACCACTTCCCTGTGCTCTTGGATGTGTATCCCTGGAGATGAATGATTAGGAGCTATTTTAACTGAGCCACATATTTTTATGGAGAAGATTGCACTGTTTTTTCTGTGTTGTGCTTACACTGGAGAAGCCAAAGCATGAAAGAAGAGAGGTTTTTTGTCCCAATTCAAAATAGCATCAAAACAGCAATAGTATTTAGCGTTGGTGTTTGCTCCTCCAAGCATGGTGCTGAACTGTACTTTGTAGACCCTAACTGACAAAACAAATTGGCTTTATGTAAATTGGACTGACAGTAGCTCCCAGTGATTACGGATATCAGGTCTGCTAGTCTAGGGAGGGAATTTGCTTCACTTTGGGAAGCAGTGTTACTAATAGCATGTACATAAAAGGTGTTAACTGGCCATGTGTAATCTTTGAGTGCGCATATACACCATCTTGCTGCATTACATTTTTCTTGCACAAAAAAAACGGAAAACCAGAGCAAGATCCGAGTTCTGTGTTACACCTTTAACACTAAGCAGAGCAGTATGAGACTAGTGAACCCTTCAGTTTGCGGTCACGTACGTTGGATCAGAAGTGTGGCTTGAGCAGGTCTCAGCAACCAAAACTGGCTAGGGGCGATAGCTTGCTGAAGAGAAAATAGTCAGCTGCCAGCGGCCGAGCCTGGAGGAGGAGGAGAAGTGACAGTACAGTATGAAGTCAGCGTAAATCTGAATCTGGAGCCTTTCATCTCTGTTGAACCACATATTGGGGATCCTTCTGAGAAGACCCTCAGGCAGAAACTTGGTTTCTAAAACAGAAGAGAATTGTTGCTCCATTTCCTTGGGAAGCGTAGGTCTCACGTTATTGCTGAGGAGAACTTGTTGCAGAATGAGTCAGTTACTGGGTGGGGAGGAGGGGAGGATTAGCCAAAGCACAGCAGCAGGAGCATATGAATTAATTATGTGTGCATTCAAATGATGGATGAATATATTTATTTTAAATATAAACAGGAGTTGCATGCCACTGACTCCTCTGCCTGGTAGCTGAGGCCTGAGGAGAGACGTGGCTGATCTCCATGTTCAGAGGAGGAGTCCAAGGGCTGCTGTCTTTGAACGAGCGTGGGAATATCTGAGAGTAGTCAGGAAACTCTGCTCTGCGGCATCCCACAGGGAGGGAACGGGTCGTGTTTCCACTAATCTGGATGAGATGGAAACAAAGACAAGTCAAAACTGATGACTGAAGTAGTGTAATGTGATCAGTTTCCTAAAATACTTTTCTATCATATCTTTACCTTTTTTTTTCCTCTTTCTCATGCTGCTTGGGTTTATTTCTCTAACACTGAATGCTGTACACTCACTTTTTGTTGAGCTTTCAACACGATAGGAGAGTCGGCACTCAAATGAGTTAAGCTGCTGCAAGTGGAGCAGTTTGCTCCAGTGACAATGTAGATAGGGGTCAGCCAGGTTTTCATGCCATCCTTCATAAGGCACCTGTTTATATTAGTATCTTTATGCTATTGCTGATTACTCTTGGAATATTTGTTTTCCCAGAGGAGATGTGCTGTAAGCTACCACCCCTTCTGCTGGCATAGCCAGACTTTGAACTTACCAGGAAGGCGGGGTAAGGCAGGAGGGAGCAGGAATGTTTCTTGGGGCCCAGCAGGCATCCTCACCAGTCTGTGCCAAAGCATCTCTGACAAAGATGGGCAGAATGGTTAGGAGCAAGAAGCTGGTGAGAATAGCCTGTTGCTGAAATTGCAGGAAGATGAAGAATGAGAACATGAAATTACAAAAATAAGATTCTCCTTTGAGCTTATGTAATGGGTGTCTTACATGCCACATATCGCTTTACTGTATAAGGTGGTTTTGTACTGTGTGCTATATTAACCCTCTGGAGGCTGTGCTTTTCTGTATTTGCTGTTATCCCATGACATATATTAGGCAGAGAATGTTTGAGAGTAGACGAAAATCAGGTTCATAGGATCATTCAGGTTGGAATGGTGCTCAGGAGTTGTTCTTGGCTGATCTTGTATTCAAATCAGGGTCAGATATAAGATCAGAGCAGGTTACTTGTGGCTTTGTCCAACGGGGTCTTGAAAACCTCCAAGGAGGGAGTCTGCACAACCTCCTTGGGCAGCTTGTTCCACTGCTTGTCTGTCCTCACGGTGAAAAAGTTGTTCTGACTTTGAGGCCAGCATGGTTCACTTCAGTTCACATGTGTAAGTTCCGTAGCTGCTAACTTCCTATATAGAAGCATTTGCAGAAGCTTAATGTTTTTCTCTGTGCTTTTTATCATTTTATTCAGGTAACTACTCCAGACCACCGACATACAGCGGCGTGCCCAACACAAGTTACAGCGGCCCGGGACCCGGCATGGGTATAAATGCCAACAGTCAGATGCATGGACAGGGGCCAAGCCAGCCTTGTGGTACCATGCCCCTGGGACGGATGCCATCAGCTGGGATGCAGAGCAGACCATTTCCTGGAAACATGAGCAGTATGACCCCCAATTCTCCTGGCATGTCTCAGCAGGGAGGCCCTGGGATGGGCCCACCCATGCCAACTGTGAACCGTAAGGCACAGGAGGCGGCTGCTGCAGTGATGCAGGCTGCTGCAAACTCTGCTCAGAGCAGGTATGCGTCCAGGTGAAAGGTGTTTAAATGGGTAGGAATGTTTTTCTTGTCATTTCTGAAGCAATGGCACTGTAAAAGTGTATGCATATGCATTTACACATGTTCTATCTGTGCCCTTATCTCTGGGAGGAGATGGTGTGTGGGAAGAATACTTTTCCTTCAACATAAGGGGAAAGCATGCTGTTGTGCGTTTGAATTATCCTCTCAAAAAGCAGCTGTGACAATGGAGATAACAGCCACCTCCAGTTTGGTTCTTGGCACTGTGGGCTTTAGGAAAACCCACAGGGTTGTAGTGACATTAGGAGTTGAAAACAAACCCTCTGCAACTTAAAATTGATTAGCTGGATATGTATTTTTTATCTCTGGTAGAGAGAGGGCGAACATGTCCTTGGCAGCTTGCCCCTGCCAGAGAGTAAGGAAGTTTAGGAAGCTGCCCATCAACTCTTGCATTTACTGCCCACACTGTGAGCTGCAGTGCTGATGGCAGTTCTCTTCTCTGGGATGTTCTTGTTCCTAGGCAGGCGTGCAGAGGGGAAGAAGAGGGCAGGCTGCAGTGAGCAGCTGGCGAGGAATGGCAGGAGGAGGCATAAAAGCAATTTATAGTTATCTGGAGTTGATAACTGCCACTTATGCATCCATAAGAGAACCTGCAAACAGGATTGTAGAGGTTGGAGCCATCACCTGTCATCTTGTCTCCCCTTCGGGCAGCATAACTGCATGTTGCCATTTGTGCATGGATTTTGGCGAAGGCACTTTTCTGTCCATGGTTATTCTTAAGATGCCTCAATACTTGCAATGAAATCATACTTTCTGGGGAACTTTTCAGATTAAGTAATTTCCACATTCCCTTGGACTCAGAAAACTCCTGGTGTGTTTATTATCATTTTCTATTACAAGAAGTTCCATTACATTTGACAATTACACAAAGCTGGTTGCACTGTTCTGATGAGCATGTTTAAGTGTGTGTGAGTATTAAGCATTTTGCATTTATTTATGCATTTGCATACACAGGTGCACATGTACGCATACAGGTATTTATCATTCAAGACCAGTGTTTGCGGACACCAGAGTTGCTTTAATTCCAAGACACAATGTCAAACTAGAAATAGGAAGCTAATGTGTCCCTGTATCTGTTGCTTTTTTTGTTTTGCGAGTGTGGAAGGCAGGTGGCTTCTAGTGATAAGCAATAGCAAACTTTTAAAACAATAACAGTAAATTTAGTGTACTTCATGTTATTGTTCAGTAAAATAGAACCACACTTCCTTAAAACAGACCGTACTCCAGCAGGTATCAGTGAACCAGCAGTCTCTTGCTAGTGTTAGTTGTCTTAACAGACCTGTCTAGTAGGATTTGCAAAAGTCTGCTTCTGTCTGTCTAGTTTAGGCTATAAGCTGATAGGTCAGGCAGGAAGAAATAAATGGGCCATCACTGCGGCTGCAAGAACACTTTCTTTATAATCATGTAATGAAAGGAAAAGCTCACATTTGTTGGTCTTTACAACAAGAAAAGACTTTGTGTTAAGCGGGAAGTATTTGGTTGTGATTCAATTTACACTTCAGGCATAGTGTGTGGCGTTTGATCAAAAACTAGGTTAAATGATTACCACTCCTATCTCACACCTTCCTCCCGAGTCAGTTTTGTAAAACTGCTTTTGGTTTCTCGCTTTGCCTGGGCAAAACTGCACCATTTCAGAGCCTTTCCATCATATACTGCCCATTCCAGTGATGCAGCACCTGTGGAAGGGCTGAGCAGTCATCTAATCTCTATTGCAAATACTAGCAAAAGGGCTATTTATAAACTGCCAATTGAGCAAAACGTGTCACACCTCTTTGATGCCAGGGCGGGTACAAGCACACAGTTTTCCTCTTCGATCTCAAGTCAACTGTAGGGGAGAAAGCTAACAGCTATTCCTGCAAGTCCTCCATACTTACATATGGAAGGAATGTACTTGACAGTGATTCATATTTGTGATTCAGAGCAAATCCAAAGAGGCTGTTCTTTTGTTCTGCTTTAGGCCACCATACATTAGGTCGCCTGCTTATCCCAGCCAGTCTGGGGCTGGTGGATGCCCCATGTTTTCTTCACAGCACCCCAACTATGGCAACGCTCAGGCTCCCTTGATGCACCAGCCTGGCCTGTATGGGTAGGTAGCAATGTAAACTGGACTTGCTGTGGGACCTTGGCAATCTTTTTTAATGTTTAT
Source organism: Sagittarius serpentarius (assembly GCA_034782735.1). NCBI lineage: Eukaryota > Metazoa > Chordata > Aves > Accipitriformes > Sagittariidae > Sagittarius > Sagittarius serpentarius. Next base: position 29,205,496 of record JAVKLA010000081.1, on the reverse strand, counting down.
GAACACGACATCTGGCTGCTGAAGGAATATAAAAATCATGTGAAAGGTACACAAATACTTGCATCGTAGAGGGGGTTTTAGTCTTCTGTTTTCTTTTTACTAATGCCACTGTGACAATACAATGCAAATCTGCATGTCACTCGCTCACGCACCTGCATGGCTTTTGGCATGGCTCCGTTTCCTTGTGCCTGAGAGGGAAATGAAGAACCCCATCACTGAGAAGGAATGAGATCCCTCCCCCCACAAAACAAAAGCATCGTCTTTCTCTCCTCACTGTTGATGTTCTTGTCTTGCAGCAGTGCTGTCCATTCCCTTTTTCTTGACTTGGTGGTGGTACTGTTATTGCTGCCTAGGCAGTGAGCTGCAACCCCCAAAGTATGATCCCTTTCTGAGAGGTGGTGTACTGCAGGAGCGATGACAGTGTTTCTTAATGGGGTTTTTAAGAAAGTTTTATTACACTGTAATTGAGCATGCATCCACTTGAAAAATGTCAGTTAGTAGCTAGAACAATTTTTAGGAGCACTAAGTATCCAGTGCAGAACATTCGCCTGAAATGCAGCTACAGTTTTCTCACCAGAGTCCTTCACACTGTGATTTCTGTAACCATATCATAAGTTACAGCACTGGGAGAAAGCATCTACACTGGCTCCCAGCCTGTTGCTCCCTCACAACCAAGTCTAGCTTCACCTGAGATTCGAGTTTCATGGGCTTCCCTGCCATCATGTTATTTCAGTTGTTACCTCCGTAGGAAATCTATAATACCCAAGTTACTGCTGCCTTCATGGTTATTAACAAGTTTTAATTACCAGTTTTCTGTAGCTGCTTTTGTTTGTTTTTTTTCCTTAATAACATCATTCATGTATAGGCACATGAAAAAGTACAAAGCAAAACAAAAAATTAGAACACAAGCCTCCTGGTTCTCCTGTTCAAAAAGCAAAAATTAGTGAAATGGGAGAGAACTCGCACCGTACCGTTTCGTCTAACCGGAAAGACATCCACTGTTACATGCCAAAGTGCATGAATAGTGTCCAGCCTTTTTCTTTGAAGATCTTGAGTTTATAAGATTCAGCTGTGGGGTTCAGAAACCGTTGGGTTTTTATTACTATAAAACACACCCCTCTATGTAGGATTAAGAAGAAAATGAAATGGTTGTGTCAGAGTCATGGTTGCACAGCAGTATTTCTGTACAAGTTGGTTGTGATCCCCTTCCAGGTCAACTTGTTGAATCAGTAGCCAAGCATCAATAGGGGAAAGAGATTTATCATCAGCTGTTAATCCACAGGATCTATCCTTTTACCAGCTCAGGAGTCTCATTTAGACATAGAAAGCTGGTTTGTCTCTGCCTTGCCAAGCCACCCTAAGCAGCTGTGTAAAATTTAAATGGCATACATCAGAATAAAATCACTTCTACTGGGGTAGAAAAATCAATGTTCGTTAACCAGGACTGGATGATGAAGATCTGAGTGTCAGCCAGTTATACCTAGATATCATCCTCAGCACAGACCACCACCCTTTTAATTAAAGAAGATAAAATCATAAAAATAAAAGTGGTGGCTGTGGAAGATACTAGGTTTACACCATCTGAATTAGCCTTTGACCTCACCTTGAGGCCTGCTCTATGTTAAGCTTAGATTAATTTCCACAGCTATCTAATACCTTCCCTGTTAACCTAAAATCTTACGATGTGCTTGTCTGTCTTGGGCACGCAGGCCAGTATTTCGCAAATGATATCTAGCATGTCAGGCTAAAGAAAAGAAAGGTGTTTTTAAGACCTCTTCACTGAACCGGCAGTATCTGTGGTTTCATGCTAACCAGGGTGTTAAAGCTTGGTCCGGGTAACAGTTTACAGCAGGCAATGCTAAATAACTCTCTAATACCCTGTATAGTAATTCCCCTTATTTTCAGGAAGACAGTGTGAAGGAATTGCAAAACAATGTTATCCTTTTTATATCTGCCTCGGTCTCAGCACACCCATCAACTGTAAGGACTGTATGTTGAAGACCTAATACATCCACTGAACTCCAAGGAAAGACTTTTCATAACTTAGGTTGGCGTTGGCTGAGACCCCAAGGGCTGCTTCTGCTGCTGGAGGTTAGAACCCAGCGGAGGAGGCCTCTGAGGACCAGGTGGCTCCAAAAAAATAGTCTTCTATCACACTGTAGTTTGTACAGCGATACATGTATTTAGAGTGATAAATAAGTATTTATGTGTGTACAGACCTGCAACACAGCAAGCCTTCAGTAAAAGCAAACAGTTTTAAGCAAATGAGATAGCATTTTCCCTGTTGATGTGGAAGGCAGCAAATTTAGCCAGTATCTTCTCATACCAGCCAATTTTGAGTTCCTCAGTTTGCAGATGCCCAACTTGAAGCTTTCAGGACTGTGTGTTCGCTGTCTGTGAGCTTTTGTTTCCTACAGTAAGTGCCCAGTACACACTTTTGAAAATTGATTATTAGGTTGTCACCTGAAGTCAACAGATGTTTTTGGAGCTACATGCTTGTTATCATCACTTTCACCATCTCTGGTGCCAGCAGTGAGTGTCATTCTGAGCATGTCGTCTTAGCAGTTGAAAGTGTGACTGTAGTATATGGAAAGGTAAAAATGTAGTTGTGAAATAGCTGGCTTACATAGTGTTAGCAGTGCAGTCTTAGGAAGATGTAATTCAGTACTAGCTGGCTGTAAAATACACATCCAACTGGATGCTAAAATGAACCTCTTGCTGGTGCAACTACAGTTATCAATAGCTGAACTAATTACTATAAAATGAGTTTTGATGTGCCTGTGTGAGGAGCAATCCTGTCTTTGAAGGCAGCGTCTTTGACCTCAGTGTACTGTACCTTAAGATGATTCTCAGGATTGCATGTTGCAATTTTGTAAATTAAAGCAATTTTTTTAATAGATTGAATGAATTTAGAATTCAGTGTCATTGATTTTAGAGGAGACAATTTGGACATAGTAGTTTATTAAACTGAGGAATTGAGATCCAGCTTAGCTATTTGCAACCTCTGGCCATTTTACATCCTGGTCATTGGGTTGCTGAATTGAGGTGGATATTTACATTATCGTCTGCTGCTCCCTGTGCCACCTGAGAAATGGTGTTCACTCTCTATCGTGATGTGTGGTGTTCCATTGCTTTGACGTGCTTTTAGGCACTCTAGAATGTGGTTCTGGTTCTAAACTGCTTAGCAGCTGGTTAGCTATAGCAGCCTCATCGTGGTGAGGTCAGAAGAATTTAGGTACGTTTTCATTCAGTCCTAAAACTGATCTATAAAAGCTGCACTGATATTAGAGAACTTCTGTTGTACAGAGAAGCAGTTACAGTTAAGTGTAAATGAGTTTAAAATGTGCATTCTGTATGTCTTCTTTTTAGTCCGTGTGTGTGTATACATGCACATGCACGCTTGCGCACATACAGGCAGACTAACCTTCCATCAGCATTTCTCTCCTGCTATGTATGTATAATTCATATTCCATGTCGCTGGTGCCAGCAAAGCACTTTTTCCGTATTATTTTCTCCAACAGCAGGGTAATGCAGCACTGCTGATGGACTAGAAGGTACTGGTGAGGAAATATAGTAATGGACATGGTGCATTAAAATGTCAAAAGGAAAAAGAACGAGGCGGAAATGGGGAATAAATTTTTTAAAAAGAATAATAATATAAATAAAACCCAGAACTCTTTTAGGTGTTTTACATCCTAGAGCCTGTCAGTTTCTATGCAGTAGTTTCCAGTCTGGACCTTTTGATCTTGAAACCTGGGTTTAAAATTTAATTGTGATTTTAAAAGCTGCGGTTATGTAGCAGGAAGATTTGAAGTGCTACAGTAAAAGTTACTGTCTTTAATCCCTGGAGAGAGTATATATTTTCCATTGTTTTCCCTTTTCCCCTTAAGCTTGGAGGTGCTGTTCTTCTCTGCTGGGAAGTGCGGTGAAGTGCAAGAAGGTTAAGTACTCATTCAAGTTTCTTTGCTTATTCAAACCAGGCTACTTCTAGATGAAAGGCTGCCAACTGTGAAATCCCCGAAGTAAACTAGGCTAAGATAGGACTGGTAGCCATAATTGGAGCCAGTGCCAGGGTACGTTATCTGTTGCCTTTGAAATAAGCCCCTAGCAGAAAGGCTCTTTCTGCCAGGTCTTTCATTTAACATTCAGTCACAGGGAAGGGGTTATTCCTGTTCAAATTCAGGCCATTCACAATTCTCCAGTCTCAAGGTGTCTGGTCATTTCCCCTCTACCCCGCTCCTCTGAACACTCCCAGACTTCGGATTTCCTTTAGGGATCCTGATGGATCACCCTGAAATGAGCCCCACTTTGCTTTTTGTTAGTGCAGTTTGAATATCCAGGCAGTACATTCCAGTCCATGAAACTACATTTGGCTTCCAAAATTAAAAAAAAAAAAGTCCGTGTGTAGTTTCGGCTGGGTGAAGTGGTATTGCTTCTTGGCCTAAATGGCTGCACGGTGTTTCTGTGAACTCCAAATAGCTGCTGTGCTTGCTCCACCTGAGGCTGGCGGCGTTTCAGTGATGGGTGGAATATTTTCTCTCTGTGTGATTTGAGGGGTTAAAGTTCAAATGTTAATGCTTACTGTAACTGTAATTTCTAAGGGAGCTATTAACCAGTATTGACTGTTTTTCTTCAGAAGGACCCATGCTTCTTCCCTCTTCATGAGAAATAGTCATTCATATCAAGCTGATTTTTTATTCTTTTTTTCTTTGAAAGGGCACTTCCTTTCCTCATGTTTTGCTTTTCAAAGCAGAACCTTATATGGCTTTTTTAATACAATATATTAGGGGTGAAGTACAACTTAGCTTGTATGTGTTTGTTATAGTAAAGGGAGAGCTGGAAATCAACTTTTGCGATTTTTTTTTTTTTTTTTTTTTTAATGGAGATGCATTTTATAGGTCAGCTCAAAATTGCTGATAGAATCGTGTAAGGATTGGAAGAAACTTTACATGCTGAGCTAACCAAAGCCTTTTCTTGTGGGGGACTAAGAGAAATACATTTTTATCTGGAATTTTGTTTTGCTAAAAGGTAAATCCATCATTTTGGAGCCCTGGATGTCACTGTGCTGCAGAACTCGTGCAGGCAACCAGTGATTTGGGGAAGCATTTTTTCTTTTTTGGTTACTCATCAATCAAGTAGACTTCTGTATGCTGTTCATGCCATTAGAGATTAACCACAGACTCCTTCAGAGAGTAACCATTCTTAAATTACAAAAGCAGGAGTGTGTTGGGAAGGAAGGGTGATTTTCAGAGTCATGATTGAGAATTTTCATTCATCTGAGAGACACTTCTAATTCGATTATTAGTGTGTCAGGATTATTTTTGGCTTGATTTGGTTAATTAGGAGAGCTGTTGCCCTCTATAGAAGTACTAATTATTTTGAAACAAAATTGCAGTGTAGGACAGACTCTGTGTAGTTTATTAACATTCAGCCTCAGAGTCAGATGTTATATAGAAATTCTGTACCTCAAAAGGTGATCTTTAGGGCATTAAGAATGCAGTACTTCATTAATTGTTGTATAAAAGTAAAGAATAAGGAAGGACTTTAAACTGAGTACTCTTTCTTGGGTGGCAAGAAATGTTTCAGATGAGGAAACTGGATTTTCACACTGTCTGTCTTTTTGCCTATTAGTTTAAATGACAGCACTAGTCGGGGGGGTGGGAGGGGAAATAAGAGTAAAACAAACCCAAAACAACCAGGAGAATAGCCATCTGTTTAATGGGACTCATGAAGAAAGCTAATTCCCTGACTGCTTTGTGTGACTTGGCACATACATTGTGCAAGGACAAGACTGTGATTGAACAGCCTAAGATTTTTGTGACAGAAAGGGAGAGGCATAAAAAATGGTAGGAGGGTTTCAGGTTTTAGAGCAGTTTTAAGGTTTTAGGTTGTTTTACAATGGTGGTAGTTGAGAGAAAATTAAACAATTTTTTTTTCAGCAATGCTACCTGGAGAAATATGGGTGGGAAGAGCCCTTCTCTTTATTGATGGAGTTCAGATGGGAGCGTTGGTTCTAACTGGACATATAAGTAACCTTGTAGGAATCATATTAAATAGTAACATAACAGCAGTAAGATTTTTTTAATGATAGCCAGCAGTCTCACTAACACATCGAATACCTGTTGCAGTTATCACAGTAGGTTTCAGGCATCTTCAGAGCCAAAGATGAAGAAAAGAGCCAGCTGAAACCATGCTGACATAGGCACCACATTGCTCTTGTGAAACTGTCTGGAGTGCCAAAGCGCCGAGACTGATGGTAATAGGGGTAGTAATAATATTGATAAACATATAACAGCTCCGGGCTATTGCGCAAAGATAGGTAAGTGAAAATGTGTCTGTCGGGAAATCCCTTTGGAGAACTTCCTCGCCATGCTGCTGCACATGCACAGTTGCATTCGGTGTGCTGTCAGCCAGATGACATTTTACTATGAAAAGATAGACTGAAGAGCTGGCATGAAACGATCAGGATTTTATTAGATTTTCAGTTGGTTGCCAGCACAGTGCGCTCTGTGGAGCTGCAGTGGTGCTCAAAAAGGGTGCGAGGACGTGACTGAACATCCTAAGAACGTGGTGAGAGGTGGCAGGAGGTCTGCATGCCCGGTGGAAGAGGAGGGAGCTCAGAGGTCGAGCCTTTCCCGAGGCAGCGCCCACCGCAGGAAATGGGATTAGTGAAACACGCAGTGTCCTTAGCTTCCTGTAGCTTTTTAGCACCATGCTTTGGTGACCTCCTGGCTGTTTGTGTGCTGGGAACAGACTCTTACCCACTTTCAAGTAATCTGGGAGAGAGTTCATAGGGCCTTCTGACTCTTTAATACAGCTATTTATAAACATGCACAAAAATAGAAGGTGCATAGTGAGAAAGTCATACGAGTCATTCCCATTTTGATACCGAGTGACACTTGTCTAAAGCATCCTTCTTGGCATTCTGGTTCAGACTGACTGCATCATGCCATACCGGCCAAATTTCTTTTTTCGCTACAAACCCAATTCATGCATGCTTCTGCTTGCCGGACAGTTATACAGCAGCTCTTTTTTGCCCACCACATACTCCACTTGGGGAAAGAAATGTATCTCCTCAGTGCTCAGATATTACGTCTGATGGGGACAGTGTTGCCGTTAGAGGTGCTCTTTAAATCCGCGTGGTCAGGAAGGTAGGCGGGGGTCAATAAGAGCGGAGCTTCGATGGGATTACAAGCCATTTGACTTGGCCCGCTTTTCAGTAGTCCCATGTTTTCTGTCACACAGCATTATATTGTATTTATCCAGTACAGGTTGCACTGAGTACAAAGGGCTTAGTTTGTTCTTATACAAATAAATTCAAATACGGAGGTCTTGCTGCATTTCTAAGAATGCTGCGCAATAAAGGCATTTCAGGGAATCCCTGTGGGTTTGAAGACTGGTGACCAAATGCTGTGGTCACCATGAAATTCAGACCAAAAGAACTTTAATTAAAACAAAAGGAGATTTATAAAAACAAAATTAAATAGCTGCAACCTAAACCAAACAAAAAACGAAACAAAAAACCCTACAGTATTTCACTAAATATCCTGCATGATTTTCAGTCACACACCCTTATGTCATTAGGATCACAAGAAGTTAAGGTTTTATTTTTCTGCATGCTTATGCTATGTTTTCCTAACTGTATTCAACTACTTTTTTTATTATTCTTCTGGCCATATTTTAGACCATTATTAACCTTGGATCTCTTCCTCAGTTTTTGTTATCTGTAAAATGGGGTAAGGAGATTTATTCTGATCTCAGCATGCATTCAGCAGTACAAATGTTGTGTTGTTGTTAGCATCAATACTCATGAATTACACGTGCCTTTTACGTTGCTCTTCCAGTGTTTGATGTGGTGTGACACTCCTGCATTTTATCGGGCTTTGAATGACCACCAAGTAGGTAGCCTGTCGGGCAGATGTTTTCACTGCAAAAATGGTTAATGTGAAGACAATAGCATGTAAACAAAGAGTTAAGTTTTTGTGGCTGCTTTTCTGAGGGGCTGAGCATTGAATCAATGCTCAAGGAACAAGTAATTTTTAAGTTTCTTCTCCCTCCTTGGTTGTTTCTTAGTGGAATCTAAGTAATGGTGATGATGCTAAAAGCACAAGTATTTGCGTAATCAGAAGAAAAAGAATGTATTTAGAAAGGCTATTTCTGTTATTCTTCCAAAAAGTGTCTTGCACAATAATCTTTAGATCAGCCAGACAAAGAAAACAGGCAGTGTGCTCGGTGAGACTGCAGTGGATTACAAGGTGATGTGCACTGTCACATAATTATGATGCTAGAAAATTATTTCCCATTTTAGCCTTGCCATTTAGGTCCAGTCATTGGGGAGAATAGTTCGGTGTGCCTGATGTCAGCAGACACACGCACACGCGCCCCGGTACAAATCTGGATGCTTTTTCATTTGTTTCCTAGCGTTTTGTCAGTGTCAGTGCATTTCACAGCTTTGGCCTCCCCTTGTCATGCACACACACACAAGTATAACATTTTCTTTTTCCTTCTAACCTGAAATATGGAAAAAAAAACTCAGGGCAGACCTGACACCTGTGACATCACCAGCTTTCTTGGTTGCTTTTTTAAAACTTTGTTATTGTGGCGAGCTTCCCCACCGAACAGAGGCGGAAATAAAAATCCAGGTTAGTACACTTATAGTAGCAGCTAATGAGAAGGGGATACTTAGCTTTTAGATATAGTGGTGTTAAATTTGTTTGTTTTATTTACATGGGAACTGCCTTTAATGCTGTTTTATAGCTGCTCAAGCCAGTATTCGGCTTTCGCGTGTCTTGGCCTTTGCTAACAGCGCTGACGCACCAATGAACTTACAGTCAGAGCAAAGTAAGCAATGTTGGGGTTCATTTTCCTGTGCTCTCGTCTCCCTCCTCCAGTTCTTCCATATCCCCTGACAACAGAAAGGGTTTCACTTCTCCAAGGAAGCCCATAATGTAGCAAGAAGGAAAATCCGTAACAAAAGAGCATATGTATCTGCATGCACATGTTTATGTGTAAATTCTCCAGGGAGAAAGCATTCACGGGTCTCACTCCTGAATTACTCTCATTATAATAACCCATTTGGTGTCAAAGTATGACAGATTATAAGCGCTTAAGGCTAGTCCCAGCTCAAGACAGATTTAAATAAAGTACTTCTGGTTATTGTGCAGGTCAGTGTGTTTAAATAACAACCCCCCAAATCATACTTTGACATTTAAAAGAGAGAGGAAATATTGTCATGCTGCAGACCTGGCACAGATAAGCACAGGGCAATTTGGTCAGTACACTGTGATTTGTGAGCGCAGACTAACGCAGTCATTTTCACAGTTTGTAATCAAGTAGCCACCTTAGCAGTGTGTCAGTATTAAAAAAAAAAATGTTCCTTTTAAAATGTTTACACAAATTACTCCCCTGAGGTGCTGCAGTGCATTCGCTGCAAAACTGATGTAGGTTAAAGATTTGGAGCAGAAATGGCGAACTTCCATGAGCTTGTGGGCCATTTTTTTTTTTTCGCCAGCCAATTGCTCAGGTGGCCAGGTCATGGTAACAGGATTATTTTTCAGGTCCAGTGCCTAGGGCAGGATAACTGGGAGAAAGCCCTGGGTTGTGTGAGTGCTGTGGGAAGTATCAGGAAGCACAGTGCAGAGGTGCCTAAATAATAATTGGTGCTAGCTTGTGGCCACCAGGATGTGGAAGGTGGGACTCAGTGGCAGCTCTTCCCTGCCTGGGCTGTGTGCCCTATCCCAGCTCCCGTCCTTGCAGCACTGCTCCTTCGTCATCGCCCCACTGTGCCACGCTGCTGGGCTGGGGCTCACCCAGCTCCTGGCTGGGGTGGCTGCCTTGGAGCCTGGCCCTCCTCATGGCAGCGTGCGCGAGCGGAGGAGCTGCAGGAAGGCACATCTCTGGTACCACCCTGCTTTTGAGGCTCCCCTGTGAATCCCTCCCTTCCTTCAGGCAGACCTGGCTGACAGGCTCCACGTTTGTGCTGGAGGGACCTTCCCAGTGTTTACCCAGGGAGTAGCGGCTCTCTGTGTTCCTCCCTGCTCCTCCTCCTGCATTTGTTTTTCATCTCCCTTCTCTGGAGCACCCATCATCCTCCTGGCCCTAAAAACCTTTGGCACCTAGTGAGGATGCTCCCAGCCCTTGTTGTTCATTGTTCATTTCCATCTACTCTCCCCTTCGTTGCCATCTTTTCTGCCCCAGACTCTCCTCACCTGCAGCTCTTCTAGACTCTCCACCTCTGAACCCTTCTTCTGTTCCCTACACTCTGTGCTTGACTCGCCCCTGTGCTCAGGCTGCCACAGGGTTCATTACAGAAGCTGGATCGTTTTTTCTGAGTACATGAAGGGCTTTACTCCAATGTTACAGGTTTAGATTGAGAGGAGAGCACAGGGTGCCAGATGCATGCCAGAAATTCCACAGAAAGCTGTAGAACTTGGGATCCCTCTGCACACAGCAAAAGTAGAAGTAGAAGTTTCTATAAGGCCAAATGCCACGTTCTGCACTTTGGCCACAAAAATCCCCGGCAACGCTGCAGGCTTGGGGAGGAGCGGCTGCAAAGCTGCTCAGCAGAGAGGGACCTGGGGGTGCTGATTGACAGCCGGCTGAACATGAGCCAGCAGTGTGCCCCAGGTGGCCAAGAAGGCCGATGGCATCCTGGCCTGCATCAGGCATAGTGTAGCCAGTAGGACCAGGGAAGTGATTTTACCCATGTACTCGGCACTGGTGAGGCCGCATCTTGAGTGCTGTGTTCAGTTTTGGGCCCCTCACCACAGGAAGGACGTTGAGGTGCTGGAGTGCGTCCAGAGACGGGCAACGAAGCTGGTGAGGGGTCTGGAGCACAAGTCTTCGAGGAGCAGCTGAGGGAACTGGGGTTGTTTAGCCTGGAGAAAAGGCGCCTGAGGGGACACCTTATTGCTCTCTACAACTACCTGAAAGGAGGTTGTAGAGAGGTGGGAGTCAGTCTCTTCTCCTAAGTAACAAGCGATAGGACAAGAGGAAACGGCCTCAAGTTGATCCAGGGGAGGTTTAGATTGGGTATTAGGAAAAATTTCTTTACTGAAAGGGTCATTAGGCATTGGAACGGGTTGCCCAGGGCAGTGGTGGAGTCC
>JAVKLA010000081.1:29166001-29194291 GCA_034782735.1 Sagittarius serpentarius | reverse complement strand
GTGCTTAGGGACATGGTTTAGTGGGGGACTTGTCAGTGCTAGGTTAACAATTGGACTAGATGATCTTACAGGTCTTTCCCAATCTCAGCAATTCTATGATTCTATGAAAGTAGCTGGGAAGTTGGGATCCCTCTGCACACAGCAAAAACCTGACCTTTGACATGTTTCCATATGAAAAGTTGTGTCTTCATTTCTTGTCCTGCTGAGAAGCATAACCCGCTTTTATCATTGTCCATAGCTAAACCACACCCACCTCTGAACTCAATTTTGTAATTAGTTCAGATTTGTTCAAATCTGAGGAAGACGACAGTAAAAACCTTCATCAGATGGCAACACTGAGGGGGTACTAAATCACGTACCAGCAAATATTAAACGCAAGGGCTGCAGAGTGACTTCTGTGTAGCCGTCGGAGACAACACACTAACCTACTGGTGATTTCAGATCCAATTAAAGTAAGACATCTCCAGTATGAGAGACACTGCTCGGCAGCTGTGATCACTCGTGTGCTCCTTTGTATTGTCAGTGCTCTTCTTTCTTACAATTTCTTTGTTCTGCTTTTTAATGATGACCAGATCTCATATGTCATCTCTTCTCTCTAAATACATGGACTTCTGCATTAGCTCAGAAGACACAATTAGATCTGATGCTACTTGTTTTGCAGAGGAAAGAGATTAAGTGCAGATTAAGCTTTGGGTAAATTGCAAGTGAAGGAAAACAAAAGAACAGAACAAGACCTTCTTAAAAGGGAGTGTTTTGGATTTGACCAGTTGTATTTTGGACCCAGTAGTACACCAGACTATCAGGAGCACAATGAAGCTGACAGTTTAGGATCATTGGGTCATTCAGGCTGGAATGAACCTCAAGAGGTCTCTGGTCTAACCTTCTCCTCTGCAGGCTCAGCTGAGAACTTAGGGCTTTATCCAGTTGGGTCTTGAAAACTCCAAGAACAGAGATTGCACAACCTCTCTGGGCCACCAGATCTAGTGCTGACTGTTTTCACTGGGAAAAGGGTTTCCTTACATCCAGTCTGAACTTCTCATGTGTAAACCCTTGCCCATTGCGTCTCTTCCTCCCACCATGCCCCACTGTGAAGAGCCCAGTTTCATCTTCTTGCTGACCTTCTGTTAGGTGCTGGGGGACTGCTGTTGGGTTCCTCTCGAAAGCTGTCTCTGCCCCAGGCTGGACTGGCCCTCGCCCTTCAGCCTCCTGACCATCTAAGGGGTCCTCTGCTAAACTCACTCCAGTTTATCATCATCTTTCCTTTACTGGGGGATCCAAAACTGGACATGATACTTTAGATGGAGTCTAATGAGGGCCAAGTAAGGAGGGGATGATCAGTTCCCTCCATCTCCTGGCTCTGCTCCTGGTCACACAGCCCAGGGTGTTGCTGGCCCTCTTTGCTGCCGGGGCACTCTGCTGGCTCAGGCTCAGCTCCCTCTCTGCCGAGACGCCCAGGGCCTTTTCAGCAAAGCTGCTCCCCCGAGTCAGGCCCCAGCCAGCACCGCTGCAGGGGGCTCGTCCTTCCCAGGTGCAGGACCTTGCGCTTGTCCCTGTTGACTTTCATAAGGTTCCTGTCAGCACATTCCTCCAGCCTGTCTAGGTCCCCCTGGGTGGCAGCCCTTTCCTCGAGCGTAACAACTGGCTCTGGCGTTATGCAAGTGCTGTGAATTACTGAACTGTCAACAGAGTAAATAAACCACAAAAAGCAAGCAGATTCCCCCCCCTTCCCATTTTTAATCTCTTGCATTTGCTGAATACTTGGACATCTACTTGTAGCAGCAGAGCAGAAAAAAGAAATGTATAGGCTTAAGTACAGTGTTTAAAAGCAGAATTCTAAATTTATATTATCCCAGCTGCTTTTTCTTTTAAATGGAGAAAAATATGTGATCTGGGATCACGGTATGAGAGAACTTAGAGCTGGAACATACCTGAAGGTCATCTAGTTCGTACGTAATGCAGGATTTCTCCGACTAGTACATTTTCTAATGTATTGTCTATGTGCAGAAGTGTCAAGTACGGGGGTTTCCTTCATTCACTTGGAGGGTAGCTGCATCTCACCGTGAAGACATTTTTTCATTATACTCAACATAAGTGTTTCTTTTCTTAATTTCTTCCTATTATTACTAATTATCACTTGCGTCATCCTTAAGCAACCCAGCCATTGTTGTTTATGTGGTAAATGTTGTAAAATTGTATACTTAACGGAATTTGTTCTGCCATAGAATTCATACCCGGTCAGTTGAATTTTTGCCGTTAGATGTCACTACGTGTACAGCAGACTGTTTCTGAAAGACGTGGTTTTTATTTAGCCTCCCAGAAAAAATGGAAGAGGGAATTGGGAGATGTAGGAGAGAGTCTGGTAGTATGCTTTGAGATAACTACTTCTTAAATAGTATGTTGGATATGCCTTTACTAAAAGCAGCACAGAAGGAAACATAAGATTTTTGACTTAACTCCAACAACCAACAGATGATGCTGTGACCTTAAGCATATATAAATATGTTTAGCAGCTGCTGTGTAACATATTTATAAGTGTTTAGTGACCTGGAGGTTAATCAAAATGAGTTTGGTGATCTCAGCTCAGTTCTTAATGGACTCCACTTCATATTATAGCACTGATGCAGCACAATTTATCACAGTCGGCAGTCTTTACTCAAAGGAGGCCCACTGTGGAGTGAGAATTAAAGGCTGAAGTAATACCTGATTATTTCTCCCTAAAGAAACTTTCCATTCCAAGCCATCATAGAGCAGAATAATATGTGGAGGAGCTCTGTACTGCACACTGCACCCAATCTCAGGATAAAATAACGTTTACTCTTACAGGATGGTCCCTTTCAGTATTAGTGAAGAAGCTCATGTGTGCTGCGGTCGGTGCTTTGATAGGGGACCAGGGAAGGACAAAGTTCTGCCAGGGATGGTGCTGAGTCTTTTCACTTGCCGGGCTCTTTCCAGAGATTGAAAGCTGTGTCCGTTCCAAGTACGACATTACATGGGAGGGTGAAAGGGAAAGGTATTGCCTTGCCAGATGAAATTTTGGAATTAGGTTCTGCCGTTCAGGTCTGCCTTTCTGGGTACAGAAGCAATTTTTTTAGACCGCAGTTGTTTTCTTGCTGTCCTGGCCAAAGCTGGTATATTCCTTTTATTTCATTTCCACTCCCTGTCTGAACTGGAAATCGTTTCCTACTTTTTGATTTAAAGCTGTTGTACAGCAGTATGCTTTCATGAGCTACAATTGAGATTGATGTCCATAGTGGGTAACATGAAATAGGTTGTACCTCAATTTCAGACAATGAACAGCCCCACAGCTTAGAAGATACACAAGTTCTAGGAAGTAATAGTATTGAAATATTAGTAGGTAAGGACCAATTTCAGCTTACCTACAAGATGCCTATCTCCTGTGTATTTTTAAAGCAAAAGAAGGACATTGGAGAGAGAGATACTTGCAGAGACTTCTGTCTTTCCCAGAATCCCAGCCTTACTCCATAAAAGGACCTTTCAAAATCTATTACTACTTCTTTAAAGTGTAAAAATGCACATTTTCTTCATCTTCACTAGTAACTTTACCCAGTAACAGAAAGGATCTCGCTTATCCAGCATAGAAAGAACTTTTCAGTTAACTGCATTTGTTGAAATATAGCAATTTTCAGCTAAAAAAGGAGGTGGGGGTGTTTAAGATAGAGTATTTACATAAGAAAAGCTTGATTGTGTGACTGAAATCTTTTAAAGTTGATGCCAAATGGTCCTGCTCTTCTCTTTTCCCTTTGTAATTTTCCCTTGGAGCATTGCACCACTGTGCATTTTAAATCTTTTCCCTCCACTACTCATTGCAAGCTTCATCAGGGAAATGACATTGTATGGCAGTTGTCTCCTTCATATCAAAAGAAAGCCTTTGCCTCTTTGCAAGAGTGAAGAAAAGTTTGTCTTCAGAGAGCAAAGGACAAAACTGACTTGGAAAAAGATGCTTTATTTAGATAACACGTTCTCTTTTCCTTTGAAGAAATTCACAATGTGTCAAGAAAAATTAGGCCAAATAGTGCTTTAATGGTCTTCTGCCTGTATCTCCTAAAAAAGAAATCCATTTCTACCAGTTGCGTTAAGAATCTGCTGCGAGTTTGGAGAAGACAAGAAGCCACTGAAGTTATTCAGGGTTGTTGGTTGGGGGTTGTCTGTTTTGTTTGAATACTGTATAATAATGAAAAGTAGAATTTATACCAAAACTCCATCTTGCTACTAGACCATGCAGCTTTCCCTGCCTGTAGGATAAAATTAAATGCTTTGGTTTTTGTGAGGAAAAAAAGGCAGACAGGTACCAAAGCTATGTGAAGGGGTCGTTGCTTCCTTTCTTGTCTCCTTTATTTGGAAAAACAGAGTAAATTTACAGGGGGTACATTGAAGAAACAGGTCTGAGTTTTGTATTTTCCTATGTAGGCTATGAATATACAAGTAAGTATATTTTTACATGAGTTTTTATTTATATATGTTATATGTATAAGTCTGTATCCATATACATATCATAATATGTGCAGTCTTCAGCTATACCAAGAAAAGGTAGATAATTGTATTATGGATTAAAGGAATAAAAGGTTATTTTTGAAGTTAGATCAGGCATTACTTCAGGTTATTCTGCTTACTTGGATTATTTTCTTCCTTATGCCTCAGTTTATCTATGGAATTTGATAAATCAAGTGCAAAGCATACTTAGATACTTCTTAGAACTTAAAAGTAGATAAGGTTTAGCCTTCAACAGTGTTTGGTCTGAAGGCCTTCACATCTGAAGATGTCGAGAATTAGGTAAGGGCTTCATTTAGGGCAGTTTTTGAGACAAACTTAAGTCTCGGTTATGAAAGCATTATACAGAGATGTGATTAGTTTTCAAAACCAAAACAGTTCTGCTGAGGTTTCTTGTTTCAACAAAGTGTAGTATGTATGTGGGTTTTTGAAAGATTGGACATAGATGGCATGTACAAAAGATGAACATTGTGTTCAATGTAATAACATCAGATACAGAAATCTGAAACAGATTCTATGGTACCCATTTTTCTTTTGGTCGTTTCACTGTTTTTTAAGCTATGACAGGTAAGGATTTCTATTACATGGTCAAAATGGCAATTCACTGGAATTTTTTTTATGCCAACACTAGGTTCTAATTTTGACTTGTGATCACATTGCTGTCTACTCATAGGATAAATAATATGAGTTGTATTTTGCTGCCGATTGTTTTTGACATATAAAGGCACTGTATACATCTCTTGAAATTTATGTTCAGTCCAGTTCTGTCTCAGATACACAGTAACTAATTCAAGCCTAATTCAAAGCTCCCCATGTAGCTAAAATGAACTAATTGCGTGCCTTCTCCTTAGCTATTGGCAAACAATAGATGTACTCTCTGACAAACCGCAGCATCTTCAGCAATGAGGTGCATAATGAGACATCGTGTGTGTGCTCTTTCTTCTCCTAGGCAAGGCAATTTTCCTGCCATGAATCAGAGCGGTATTATGGGATCCAGCTCTCCCTACACTCAGCCGATGAACAACAGCTCTGGCTTGATGAACCCGCAGGCTCCCCCTTACAGCATGGCACCTAACATGGTGAACAGTTCCGCAGGTAATGGTGGGTAACCTTTCAGCAGTGGCCTTGCTCCATAAATCTGCTTAACGGCACCAGCCCTGGGCTGGTGGCAGCGGGATAGCCTTCTTCATTCGATTCACCCCTGTTGGGAAGTTTGGAGTGATTCGAAACTAGGCTAAGGTATTGGCGGGTTTTTTTGTACAGTAACTCACACATTTTTCATTAAGTCCTTTTGCACAGCATGAGGATGAGTACAGTGTTTTGAACAGTTCCAGCAACACTCGGACCCAGTTTGACGTAGGTGTTGACTAGCAAGTATATGTGTATTTCTGTGTATACGTCTGCAATAGAGGGAAGGAGAAAAACCTAATCTTAATTTTAACAGGCTGCTGTTGCTTTTCAGTGTCTTATTTCCCAAGATTGCAATTTCAGATATTTAATGTGGTTCTGGTTTAAAAAAAGAGATGTGCACCTGCTCTGACTTGAAGATGCTGTAAGTTGAGCACTTAAAATAATTACTCTGTTCTGAAAACATAGGCCATATTTACTGTTTCCAAAATTCATATGACCATATATAGGATTTCTTCATTTACTTATTTAAATATCAGTATATGAAATTTAATCATAGCTTCCTTCTGCAAAAAAAAAAAGCAAAAAAAAAGCATATTGAGTGTAGCTGCTGGATTTATCCTTCATATCATGACTTGTGAATTTAGAATTATTTGCAGCTTTGTGTGTGACTGTGAAGACAGATGAATGTAGTTCTGTGCAAATGTGCTTTATAGTCCATATTCAGCTTGAACTCCTAACAATTATCCTCCATCAAGATAATACTTCAGTAGAGATCAATTCTTTGATTGGGGTGGGTTTGGATGGAGTTTCAATGACCCTGAAGTGGATCCTCCCAAATACTTATTCCAGTCATGGAGTTTCTGTGCATGCTTTACTGATTACATTAGCCGTTTTTGAAATGTTGGGGGTTTTGAAGTTTTTCTGAAAGCTGGATAGGTTGTGCTAAGGTGATTTGATGTTGTTTCTTGGTTGGTTTTGTTTCTACTTTTGTTTATTTCTTTAGAGATGCCGTACTACTTAAGTTGTATCTTACCAAGAGCCTGTGTTTTGGTATCTTCCTCTCTGCCCCCCTTAGCCTGTTTCATTCCTTTATCCTTTGCCTCCTTCCCTGTCTTTCCTCCCTGTCTATGGTATTTAAGTTCTTGCTTCCTGGGCAGACAATGGCCACTGTGAGGCTCTCGTGTCTAGTACGTCCAGAGGGTTTCTTTCCTCTACATAGGAGCTCCTGAGACCTTAACAATGTCTTTTTTTCAAGAATATTACATTATGGTTTTGGTTAGCAGAAGAAACAGAAAGGAAGCTGTTAATCAGTAAGATTTAAAAAAAAAAAGAAAAAAACCCCAAACAAACAAACAAAAAAGGTTTCTTCCAGTGCCGGCTCGGAAGCCACTGGTTAGTCCAGACAGCACACTTCACAGTCTGGATGAAAAGGGAAAAGCTATTGAAAAGACCATTAGATAATAGCTTGCTTTTCCCCCACCAGAGCTGTCCCAGGTAATATTATGTTTTGTTTGTGTAGTTATGTGTTTTGTCTGGCTTGCTGAAATAAAATTACTTCTGAGCATTGAAACTGTGCTATAAATTCTGTTTTGCTATTAGCAGAAGTAATTTTTCCCCCTTTTCCTTTGGCCCCCAGAGCTGCAAAAATAACCAACAGCAAACAGATGGCAGAGTGCCCTGCCTAAGAAGATTTATGTATTCCTAAGGAATAACCAGTTTAAAGGAAGATTCACAGAGGTTTTTTTGTTCAGATAATTCAGCCATTCGTTATTTCATACAGTGGAAATCTGTTCAATGCAAGGCCATTTATCCTAGCAGTCTTTTGTATGGGGTAGTCATACTCTTTTTATTGTGTTATGCATTCTGAAATATTGGATTTTTAATAATTTAAACATTTATCAGGGTTTTTTCTGCCAGTGCATTTGTGAGGTTTTCTTTTGTTCCAGTTTTATTAATTCAAAGATTACCCAATGGAAAGTAAGTACGAGATGAAGTAGAGGAGTTCAGCGCACCTCTTTTCCTCTGTGTGTGAGCAGACATGCATCTAGATTGCTTTATGCAGCCTCCAAGAGCACATGGGCGGGGGGGTCATGGGGAACAAAAAGAGAAAGTTAGGTGTGAATTTACTGCTGGGGGCACATTCAGTGGGAATGCTGCATTTCCCCCTATCCTGACCCACCCTGCTTGGGTCAAAGAAATGACAGGCTGAGCTTAAGACAAGTGTAAATACGGTACTTAAAATGATAATGTCTTGAGCTGGCGGAGTACCTCAGGGTCAGCTCTGGCCCTGCATTTGATGAGGTGGAGAATTTGCAGGTGATACCTATTTAAGGGCTTGAAAATGGCATTATTTGTGACCCAAAGACCAGTTCAGCTCTCTGGCTCTTGAGCGTTTTTCCCCACTAGGGTCAAGTCGC
Organism: Sagittarius serpentarius; assembly: GCA_034782735.1. Classification (NCBI taxonomy): domain Eukaryota; kingdom Metazoa; phylum Chordata; class Aves; order Accipitriformes; family Sagittariidae; genus Sagittarius; species Sagittarius serpentarius. Next base: position 29,186,234 of record JAVKLA010000081.1, on the reverse strand, counting down.
ACGTCTGTTGGATAAGCCATGGTTCAGTCAGTGCGTAGGGCCAAAACCAGATGCATCAGAGAGGCTGCTGATGGAGCGAAGGGTGGGCATTAGTTAACTTGCTCACATACGCTGAGCATGAACAGCTGTGGTTTCAATTAGAGGCCAATGAAAAACTAAGGTAAGCAATAGGGAGAAGTTAGTTTCTTGGCTGTCCAGGTTTTGGAGGGTGCAGTTGTGTTGCCTGTTTCGAGGGAGGAAGGTAGGTTTTGGTTATATTCATTTTAATCAAATGCAGTTTTAGGTTTTACTCTCAAAAGAGGAAGCTTGCTGATGCGCATGGAATTATTTTCATATGGTTTTAGTACTTAGCTTCAGTACAGCTAAGTATAACACTGGTTTTGCCACATGTTTTTATTAGTATTTATAACTCCTTATTACTAGTTGGTCCTTTTTTTGTCTTTAGTTTTTTTTAATTAATGTCAAAATTGAAAGGAAAATCATGTTGCAGTTATGCACAGTGGCTGTGGATCAAACAACAGATCGCCAGCTTGTGCTGATGTAGAGCAGTTTAGGAACACAGAAATTATGAGATCAAAGATGATAGATCCTTCTGATAGAGCATCCCATCCATAACAATAACAAAAGCTTCAAGAAGAAGTGCCAGAATCCCTTCACAATTATGGAAAAAAATGCCATTCAGAAAAATTGTATAACCTCCACTGTCCTTTTGTTATACGAGTTCATGTTTCCCATACATATTTTAGGTTTTTTCCCCCTTATTTTTTTAATTCAGGCTTTCAAAATATATGTAATAAAAGTAAACTTACAAATCCCAACATAAATAAAATAATAATTTCATGCTGTGATCCTTGTTAATTCTAGTGAAAATTATCTTTAAAAAGAAGTAATACGGAGTTTGGATCTCTCAGATTTCCATACTGTGCTTTTGCAGAAACTGGCACTCATGATCTCTGCTACCTGTGGAGGTGAACAAAACAATAAAAAGGCATTAATCTCCTTACTGCCACAAGGATCCTTTCCTAATTTCACTACCTCTGTCTTAACTGAAACCTTCCATTTTCTGGGTATTATTATTCCCACTGAATTTTTAACATCATAATACTTTAGATAAAACATGAAGTTGTATGAAAAGTTATTTGCACTACAGGAATTAAAAGGATGCTCTTAAAAATAACATTAAAATAGATACAGCACATACCTTTTTGTGTATATTATTTATATTTGACTTTGTATTTATTTGGATGAACCTCTGATAGAGAAAGCAGTCACATTTATGAATGTGAAGCATTTTTTAGAAATCTTCATTGGTTTTCTCTGTTTTGCAGCTTGGTTACATTTTTCTGAAAAACGGAAACCTCCATTTATTTCACTGTTGTTTTGCTCTAACGCTTATCTTCGTATGAGCTGTTATATAACGCACTTTTAAATAAACTTTCTGGAGGGTGTCAGCGGTTGGTAACAGCTGAAGTATCCCAACACCTGTACTCCAAACAAGTGATGACCGTGATCCAGTGGTCATTGTGTGACTAAATCCAGCCAGCTTCTGGCATAGAGGTGCCCGCGTCCCAGATCGCACCTACTTGTCATCCTTCGGACGAGGCTTGGTAGGCAGAAAGGAGGTGCGGTGCTGGGGTCCTTGGTGGCCCACTCGTCCCTTTCAGATAAGGTGCCTGAGTGCCCTGGGCTGTGCTTTTCCCCAGAGGCGACAGTCATTCGTGGCAGGACATTAGGCAATGCTGTTGTCCCTCTTCTTTTTTCCTGTGGGCGTAAAAGCAGTGGGGATCCTCTTGGCAACTCCACACAAGTCACAAATTTGCTGTTTTTTCTTTTTCTTTTTTTTATTTTGGAGGGAGAGTGCTAGGGGGTGGAAAGGAGGAAGGAATGTCTTACAAAGGATGTAATATTCAGTTTTGTAGAGTGTGATTTGTTACTGCACTAGCAATAAAGAGAAAAACAGTGTTTGTGTATTGCTGCTCCTCTAGTCTTTCATCATCTTCTGGGACTGATAGAGCAGCCGTTAGCAAAAAAGAATACTTTGCTGCAGTTTTACTCATGTCAATATCTGCTTTTGAGTACATTAAATTCAGTGTGGAATAGTTAATTCAGGACCTTGGCCCATACTTGCTTTTTGAAATCATTCTAGCTCTTAAATTCTTATAATAAGCCAGAGGCTAGTACTTGAAACTCATTCACAGTATGCTACAACACTTTTTGAATCAAGATTTCCCTGTTACCCTCCTCTATGAAATGTTTCATCCTTTGGTCTGCACTTCACACGCAGAATTATTAGTACCCGTGTAGAAAGAGACCATGTCTTATTTTAGCAGTTTCGTGACAATAACAGTATTTCACTGCTCAGAAGGGGTCAAAACAATGTTCTTGATGTACCGCTTTGCTAAAAAAAGTGAAGGAATGTCTGTTTGCAAATCGCTGGAGAGTACGTTTCCAAGAAGTTAGGAAACAGCATTTTGACAGCGGATAGAAAAGTAGCTGTGGAAACATCTCAGGTAAAAGCTATAGGGAAACTAGACAACCTTGCAATTTGCTAGTAAAATCCTTGCAGTTCTGTTACAGGTAGAAAGAAAGGATGTAGATGAAGCAAATAATTTAGAACAAGAAATGAAACAGAATTCGGGAAACTTTATTATTTTTTTCATAATCATCTCCTGACTCCTGATAGTTATATTTGCATATGGCAACAAAAAAATATTAAAAAGCCAAAATGAATTGGTATTTTTACATTTCTAAATATGATTAGTACAGTCAGAGTGTGTGTGGTAATTTGCAGGCTAGAGTTACTTTCCCTTTACATGAGATGTTAACTTAAACCTCTTTGGAAAAGAGATCTTGTAAAGGAATTCTGATGGAAACAGGACTACCAGGAGTGGGCACAGTTATTACAATCTTTGTAATAGAAATACGATGTGCCAACCTAGATAACAGTGAGATATCAGCAGAGGATTTAGCCATGCAGGATTCTGGTGAAGAAGCGTGATTGTTAACTTTGCTTTGTTTGACCTCTCTAAAATTGCTTTAGAGGGGAAGGGTCATCATTGGTTGCTTTGAAACTAAAGCTCAGACTTCTTTTTTAGTGCTTTCACAGTACGAAATGTGTTAACTGTTAAAATGGATGTTGTATAACAGTTCTGCATCCCAGTTTGAAATGAGACTCTGGCGTACATTTGACCATTTTGTACCTTTATTTTTTAAAAATCTCTAAAAGAAAAATAACATTTTTAAACTGCGGAATTCAAAACTAAAATGTGTTAGGCTGCCGTCCTTCACTTCATAACGGTCACAGGCTGCCCCACCTCCTCAAACGGAGTGTAAGGGCAAAATGCGTACAAATCAAATGCTTAGTGGATGCTGGCTTCCCAGTGTCATATGGCTTGGCTGTTTTGTTGAGGTTTCACACACATACATAAAAATAACAGCATTTTTAGCTGATCCCAATAGATTTTTTCTCTGCAGCTGCATCACTTGAAAAAGGCTTTTTGTTCCAATTCTTGAAGTCTTAAGTATTGCAAGTAATTTTTATTTCTTTTTTTTTAAATCTCAATTATGATTTATGTGTTGTGATGACTTTAAGAGCTTGATTGGGCTAGAAATGTGCTTTGAAAAAACAAGAAAATGTGCCCATGAAAAACACCGGCAGTTCAAAGCTGAATATTGAGCATACAGTTGTAAACTCACATGGCACGTGGCTGGGTAGGTTTTTTTGGCAGACCCATAGTCTCAACCTGCAGTGATGCTAAAGATATTAGCAAATTAGCACTGCAAAGCTTGCCAGCATATTCGCCAGAGTCCTGCTCATGCTCTCACTGCTGTAATTAAAACTAATTATTTTCTAAAACATAGTAATACATGAATATGTGCAATAATCATTTTGTAGTGGGCAATCTGTGAAGTATTTTTAAAGCTTCTTTTCCCCCTCCTGTCTTTGGCTTACTATGCAGTGTGCCTGCTGCCTAGCGCAAGCCAGCATTGTCGTTCCGCAGAGAGGCACGCTAGTCCGGTAATGATCAGATTATTTTTTTTTTAACAATGATGCTTTGCCAATTCTTAAAATTTCTAAGTTTGGGATACGTATTTTTTCCTTTTTATTGCCTTGTAGGTTATTCTATCCTATGTTTTTCTCATCTCAGATCTTTCTTTGAAAGAAAGGCATGAGGGGGGAGAAAAAAGGGAGAGGAAGGAAAGATAAGGTAATCCAGTCTTTCACAAATGCTGTGCACATGGTTTTCTGCAGGGAAAGAATCACCTGGTGTTTTGCTGTTGTTCTCTGGTTATTTGCATTGATTCAGTGTCATGGCACCTCCTAGCATCTGCTCTGCCCAGTATTTTCTGTCTATTTATCTGAATGTTTCTTCTTGCATCTTTCTAGAAATCCAGGAACCCAGCAGCTCTGCAGCAATAATACCATACTTAGCACTTGCATCTTCAAATAAAAAAACCCGTTAAACTCCTCACACCCCTGGGAAGCAACTGCATGCCATTATCAGAGAAAGACATTTGTGCGTTCGTTATAGTCCCACCTCGTTTTGGCAGGAGGGGAAGAAGTTGAGTGCCGGTTCTCCAACAGAGCGGAGTTTACAGCTTGTAATTCTGTAGTTAAGGCTCACAGTGGCTGAGCCATTCATACTGAAGTCGGTAGGGGCAGGGATTATCTGCTGCACACCAACCTTAATGCAGACGTAATTGGGAAATTCAGCCTTTTTCTCGGATTCAGCGTTGCAAGCAAAATGCGCATCATTTTCATTTACATTTGTCTGTTAAAGGAAAGGTGCAGTAGTTACTAAATAGACTGTTGTTCTGTTAAAGTATAGTGGTCAAATGTGGAGACAGTTGAAGACCACTAGCAGCAGGAAGAATGAATTTTACTCTCTAAAGTGGTTGTTGTTGTTGCTGCATGGTGCTTGTGTCTTCCCCTCGTTCGTTCTCTTTTATTTCCTCACTTCAACTGAAGAGGTTTCCAGGTTTCCGGACGCTAGAATAACAGGACAGAGGTGAGATAACCTCTGCTTCACGTGGTGCCACAACCTTGCAGCAGGAAGCGTGTTTTTTCCTACGAAGCCGAACATAGTCATGCTTAACTGTTTCTCCTGTTTTCGATTAGCACCTATGGGTCTTGCAGATATGATGACACCTGGTGAGTCCAAACTACCCCTTCCTCTCAAAGCAGATGGCAAAGAAGAAGGACCCCCCCAGCCTGAGAGCAAGTCAAAGGTATTTACCACCTCCGCACGTGGTATTGGTTCAGCCCGCAGATGTCTGCTGTGTTGTCCTTCATCTTCTGGTTTTGGCCTACCCACTTCTGTTCTTTCCTGCATGCCTTCCCATTCACGTGCAATCTCTTTGTTTGTTTCTTTCTTTCTTTTTTTTTTTTTTTCCTTTTTTCCTTCATTGTGTGGATCTGAAAGTTACTAGTTCTTACGGCATTTTAACTTGCGGGGGCAAAGCAACCCAAGCCAAAAGTTGCGTGGGGATTCGGCTGTGCCAGGTGGGTGGGAAAGAAGGGTCTTGCCTGGTTTCAATACTCGCAGCCATTTTTCTCTGCCTTCAGTTATAGCTTCCTGTTTTGGCCGCCTCAGCAGCAGCAGCATACTTTAATATTTTGCTTTCCTGCCTTATTTGATAAAATAAGGTGAACAGCTTGTTTTTTTTCTTTCTTTCATAAGGGGAAACCCATGCTTAGCATTCCATGTGAGCTTGAAATAAGCATGGTGGCTTAGTGACTTTAGCCAAGCATCCAGCAAACTTTCCAAATTATACTATTTAACAATGTTGTTTTAATACCTTTTATATATATATATAAATATATTTATATATGTGTGTGTTTTCTGTATGTGTCTCTCTGTTTATATATATTTTATATATAAAAATTGGTCAGTCTGTTAAACTGGATGTACTTTTTTTGTTTTTAATAAAGTTTGCCCTGCCTTTGTCATATTATTTTTTTTTTTATTCCTCTACCACAGGATAGCTACAGCTCTCAGGGTATATCTCAGCCCCCAACCCCAGGCAACCTGCCAGTCCCTTCCCCAATGTCCCCAAGCTCTGCTAGCATCTCCTCATTTCATGGAGATGAAAGTGATAGCATTAGCAGCCCAGGCTGGCCAAAGACTCCATCAAGCCCTGTAAGTGGCTCTGGTTTTTTTGGTTTTTGTTTATTTTTTTGTAATTAATTATATTTTAATGCTTGCTTGTTTGTTTTGTAAATTCCTTTTCTTCATTATTTATCCACTAAACAGTTTTCTTTCTTTATAACACTGGGTACAAATTCTGCTCTCGGACACATGACTCTGAGTTCCACTGCCTGGCTTCAGTGGGGCCCGAGCATGCTTATCCAAGGGCAAAATTTGTCCCAACGGTACTTTGAAATAAGAAAGAGTAAAATTGCGTGCATCATGCAAGTGTGCTGTCTGGTAATACAGCAGTTGTTGTGAAGAAAACATCCTTCCTGTAATGCATCAGCTTCCAAGCATGCCGACTGTGTTGTTAAGGACAATTCCATTTCTGTTCCTGGGCCCAAACTCCTTCACACAACTGACTTCACTCTGGTTGCTGCACTTGTCTTTGCTAGGGTTATTTAGGAAAAAAACAAAACAAAATGAGAGATCTTCTCCCCTATTGAAACTAATACCCATCAAAGTTTAAATTGTAGACTCAGCACCACGAAAAAGCTGCCATGTATATTTTTGAAACATTTTTAATTTTGAACTGTGCATTTGGAAATATAATCATTAGGTTATCAGGGCACAGTCTAAAAGAAAATTGTTTCTGATTTGCTTCATTCAGTTATTTTGAGATAACCCAGATTGTGGGTAGAAAAAAATCTGACGCACGTATGTTTTTAGAAAACTATTTTTTAGATGAATAATGTTTAGTCATTCTCATACAGGTTGTAAAGAAAAACCTGAGAGAGATGTGTGGAGCTAAAAATGAATTTCATCATATATATGTCTACATATATATACACATTGAAGATCTATATACAAATACAGAAAAGAGAATGCAGATATAAGTTGATAGGGCCTATGGGGAGCAAATGTCCTCTTGGTGATTTTTGGTTTGGTTTTTTTTGAATTAGAAAAATACATATTGTTCCTCTTTTCTTTCTTTTTACCAAAAGTAATAACGATCATAATTTCTCTGCAGAAGAATACTGAAATATATTATTGTGAGGAATATAAAGGGTTTTTTTCCAATGTTAATGTGCACTTAAATTAGCAACAGTTCTTTGATAACAATGTAATTTTCACAAAGTGATACATTGAAGAGTATGTCTCAGGGCAAACAGAGGAAGGCCAATTGGAGGGAAAAAGATCTACCCATCCAAAACCCAGACATCTAGTGAATCCCCTGAGCATAGGGGCAGCATGGCATGAAATGCACCACCTTAATGTTTTAATGTTTGTTTGGCAGCGACTTTGAGTCTCAGAAGGCAGCTGGTGTTACTTGTTCCCACAAAGTTTCATCTTAACAGCATTTCTGAAAGCGTGGTACCAAAAACTCTGTTAGTTTTCTTTGTGGTAATGTTTTGGGTGGTGCTTGTTTGGGCGGTTTTCTGGAAGAAAGCAAGAGAGTTATTGCACAGGCTGTCTAACACATCGAGTTCTTCCTCTACAAGGCTACCAAATGATAATGCATTCCTGAGCTCACTGCATAAACTGCGTAACAAATCCTAGAGTCATCTTGAACATATGTGGAGTTTTTTCCATGTAAACATGCCGAAGTCTAGCGTTGGAAAAAATAAACGGAGAAAGTTTGCGCTTTCAGTTTCTTGTGAATACCCTTCTGTCCAAATGCTGCTGCATCTTTAGCTTCAGTTAGCTTCTTGGTACATGGATATGGATAAATACAATGCTTTGGAACGACAGAAAAATAAGTGCTGTAAATTAGCTGATCCCTTTTTACCTATGAAGGCCAGTATATTGGATAACTTCATTGAGTTAACAGCAGCCTGACCTAGACTGGAACGATTGATTGCAGGCGTTTCGTTACACTTGAAAACAGCCTGAATTTGTTCATTAAATCCCAAAGCTGCTTCATGCGCTACAACTTCTCCATTCCAGCAGAGGATAAAAGCAAGGGTGAATGGTCTGTGATTCACTTCACAGTATTCCTGTGATCCTACTAAGTGGATCCTCTCTTTCAGCAGTTTTATATGGAAGTGAGGCATGAGAAAATGTGGAGGAGGAATCGTTGAACGTTACGTTTTTAGAGCTCTTTGGGTACATCGGTAAAAGGATACTTCTGCTATTCTAATTTTGCACGTAGTGTGCATCCTTGACAGTGGCAAGGTGGCTTTAAAATTCTTTAAAAGAGAAACTTCAAGTGTGGGAGTGAACTATGCAGGGTCGCTGCAACATGAATAAATCAGTAGGTTATGAAAAACCCATAAAATGCTGTTCACTGTCCGTAGGTGCCCATGAACATGACAGTGGATACACCTGAATAGTACTATATCGCCATGGTGCTAGCAGTGAGGGGTCTGCAGAGTCCTTCAGGAGAGGAAATCGTGACAGGATTGTGTCCTGCAAAAGCCTCTGCCAGAGATTGGACTTCAGCAGTTTTTGCTGCCTGTGTATGCATGCTCTGTTCTGTAGTAAAATAGGTCTATGTAATAAGTGTAATATTGGCAAATTCTTTATTGAAGTGGGGGAAGTGAACGATAGATAGTTCTATAAATATAGATGCTTAAAGATATGTACAGAAACAACTACTCACTGCCTTAATGTGAAAAGTACTCCTACAGAAATTTGTGTTGCTCTGAAGGATTCTGCAGACTCACCGTACACGGGTCTGTATATAATACAGTTTTAGTAGGTGGTAGGTGTATTGAAAATAAAGTATGGGGTTTGGTAGATTGAATATGGGAATTGGCTTTGGTATCCACATACTTTGGTGGGGTTTTTTTTAAATCACTCGTTTAAACATGGCCAGTTATATCCTGTAGAAGAGTGCTGGGGACTAAGGGCAGGGTAGAATACAACAAAATTGGTAAAGATGTGTGCACAGGCTCACACTAGCATTCTTTTATCACCAAAATCATCAACAAACTTAACAGAAGAAAAGCTCATGACTTATATTCTTCTAGCATTGCCTGGCATGCTCTGGTTTTAGTTAACAATCTGCTAATGGGATCATTTTGTAATAAACCCTTATTTTCTGAGGGTTAACATTTACCAATAGGCAAATTCAGGATTCCAGCTGAACCTGCCCATGTGGAACTGAAGTTTGTTTGTGTATAGACTAGCTTGCACACATCTGTCATTTTTATATGTTTACATTTATAAAAATGGAGAAGAGAAAAAGATCTTTACTCTTGAGAAATCACATTCTTCCCTCCAGTGCATTCTTCTAAAGTTAACATTTCATTTTAGAAGAAAATTGCACCCGTTTTACAAAGCATGACAACCTGAAAGCTCACACAGTAAGAAACACTTCTTACCTTCTGTAAGCTGTGAAAAGTTTTCAGATTATACTGTCATTTTAGAGCCTGCTGCCACACAGCTGAAAAGCAGCATCATTTGAGATGTATAGTAGAAAAACCCAGAATGAGAAATTCTTAACTGTTTCCATTCTGCTCTGAATCTGATTTGAAAAAGAGAATCTTACCATATAAAAATGAAAACATAAAACTGGTGAACTGTGAGCTACCACAAAAGTGAAATAGAAACTATTTTGTTGCCTCATGTTAGAATATAAGCACATACAAGATTTGCTGGGTAAAAGCTGCAGTTTCCCGCCTTTGTTTTTATTAGAGTTCTGCAGCATCAGAAGTGTCAGATTAAAATTAATGCTGATGAGCAGTGGAGTAACTTTGTTCTTAGCGCAGTTGGTAGTGGGGTAGCTCCAGTTTATTCAGCTGTTCAAGCCTATGTGAACATGTATCTCTTCTCACTACAAAATCAAATTAGTAGCAACGTGACTTGCCTACTTCCCTCTTTCCACCCATCCCCAAAAAAGATCTTTGACAAGTGTATTTGTTGAAAAGAGTTAAACTGATTTTCTTAAACATCCAGATACATAGCAAGTGATGCTTTGAGTAAACAGGTTGCCATTACAGAATCAGTTTGTGCTTTCATTGCATAATCTGCAGGACTCGTGTCAAAGTATTTTCCTGCCGGCCACTCAGTATTAGTAAAACAAATTCATCCTTGACACTCTGACTTCAGTAGGAGTTGTAACACAGCTGAATCTGGCTCAAGTAAATTCAGGAGCGCACCTCATTTCTAAGTAAGAAAGGTAGGACTACTGCGAAGAAGTTACAGTATTGGGAAGCAAGGCAGAAAACTGTACAGAAGGCTATTTATTTCATTAAAATGAATACCCATTCACTGGAAAGAACAGCAATGGCTCATGGAACTGCTGGACGCCCCCCTTGGCTTCACATCTCTTTCCTCCTGGCTCTCCTCCAGCGTTGCCAAGTTTCAGCTAATGGCTGGAGGGAGATACAGAGCCTGTCATATTTTCCAGGCTAACATGCAAGATGAATGGTGGCAATGCTTTTAAAATCATTGGCAGTTGGATGCGACCCCACTGCATCTTTCATGGTGTTGAGCGCCAGTCCTCACCAGCACTACGGGGGGACATGGACGAAGTGGGTGGTTCTGTAGCATCCGCGAGGTACAGCTAGGGTCTTCTTTAGAGATGTTCAACTAGAAGTAAGTTCCTGTTTACTTCAGAATAGTGCTCTCTCCTGTTCAAAGCAAGGAAAATGCAGAGGAGGGAAAGAGTGGTTGACTAGATGAGTTTAAAGAAGTGTCTGCTGCAATCAACAATGAAGTTTAGGATTGTACTATACAGACATAAAGGATATGTCTCCTTTCATATATTTGGCTCCTTTCCCAAAGCTTTATGTCAATCTTTCTCTCTTGTGTTTAATTCTGAACCACTCCCATCTTTCACTGCTGAACAAATCACTTCATCTTCTGCAAGCAGGAGGGTCTTCCCGCAGTAGCAGCAGCCCCTCTCTGCTGTCAGACCAGAGGCAGCTCGGATAGGGTGTAGTCCATCCGCACATGGCACAGAGCCCAGCTCACAGGGTTGTATTGCACAGAAAAGATATGCGTAGCAGCCTCAGTGCTTTCCGCCATCTCCACATAGAGGAGAAAAGGGCATCAAGATAACATGAGCTTTCCGTAGCTGTAAAGCCCAAATAGCGGCAGGAAGATGGGTTCAGTCCTGCATTTCTTCCACGTGAGAAAGAATTCTGCTCTTTCCACCTCTTTTGCTTCTGCGGGTGGTGGTTCAGCTCCGATTGCTGTGCATCCCTGGTTTTCCCCAGGTCATAGTACACATTCGCTTTGCAGGGTAGAACATGTGAGATGTCCATCTTCTGTTCTCTTTCAAGGGAGGAGAGTAGTAACTGCACATAAGCATTATTGGCTCGGGGAGCTAATTGGCAGTTCACAAAGAGTATTGCCACCAATCTCCTTGTACTGTCGGCACTCTTGCTCATCTTGCTTTTTGGCCAGCAGTGGTGTGAAGAGGTTGTAAAGCTTAACCATTTGTGACTCTCTAAAGACAGTAGTACTCCTCAGTGTTCTAGTTTGCCATGATTCACGCTTTAGGCTACTTCTGTGCAATTCCTGTTCTGGAGGAACACTTTCAGGTTTTCTAGCCCCTTTTTGAGGGCAAAGAGGAGAGAGTTGATTTGGTTTGGTTTTAGGATTATGTAAACTTGTGTGGGACAAACTTGGTTTTAATTTTACCCAAATTCTTGCTTGCAAAGCACTTGGAGATAAGTGGATGAGAAGCACTGTGTGAGAGCTACCTCTTCTTAAAATGACGTGAGGCAACATCAGAAACTTGCCTTCTGGGATCCAAAGTTCAGATCGGTGAAAGAAACATGAAAATGGGGAGTTTGGGCCCTTTGTTTAAAAAGCTGAATTTTCCGTATATGGACAGAATGTACTGTTTGTGCCTGAACTAGTAGCCTTCATTCCTGACTGTTGTGTGATAGCTTTAGTTTGTTTGACATCTTCTCTTTTTCAATGTTGTGAGTTTCTTACTTTCTGTTCCCTCCCCCTCCCACCCGTCCCCCAACTCTTTTTTTTCTTCTTGTGATTTAGAAATCAAGTTCCTCTACTACAACTGGAGAGAAAATCACTAAAGTCTATGAGCTAGGAAATGAGCCGGAGCGCAAGATGTGGGTAGATCGGTACCTTACGTTCATGGAGGAGAGGGGCACGCCCGTGGCCAGTCTGCCAGCTGTGGGCAAGAAGCCCCTGGACCTGTTCAGGCTCTATGTCTGCGTCAAAGAGATTGGAGGTTTAGCACAGGTGAGAAGTGCTTGAAAGTGAACCTTTTGAAAAGGCGGTTTGCGTTTTTGTAGAGTATTTCCTGCTGGTTATACCATTACATTTTCAGCCCTGACAACATTGTTGAAGAAAGTAGAGTTTTGCGCTTTAGTATTTATCTGGAGTTCATTTTGGCTGCATAATTGCCGTAAAACTCTAGAGTTTGAATCAAAATTGACCATTGCTATAGACAGGTGAAATTGTTACCTGTTCAGGGGAATCCAGTAACGGCACTACAAGAAGAAAAGAGGAAAAGGCCATTGGATCAAAGTTAGGAGTAAGAAACAGATGATAGAGCTGAAAGGAAAAGAAGATTTTGAAATCCATCCTTCCCAGATAGGGATTCTGCCTCTAGGACAAATCAATTCATCTCTGCAGAGAAGTGACAGATAAATTCTTGAAACACAGTCCTTTGTCCCAAACCTTTCATCTCTTGAGTGTCTCTGTACGGTCTTAGACATGGACTGTGCTTTCCCTGTGTTTGGAAAATGCTTACAGGATATTTTGGGTTGCCTCACAAACAAAATGATTGCAAGGAAAAGGTGAATTACTTGAGATGAAGGAAAAGGAAAGCAGGAAGAGCTGAGAATAAAAAAGTCACAGATGGGAGAGAGAAGCTTTGGTTTGTGTTCTCACCAGTTAACTGGAAGTCTCGCAAAGGGATGTTTGGAAATTACTTGCGAGTTCTGTAAGACTGACCACCACAGAGCAAAACTAAATGTTTCCTTGTCTAGCACCATCAAAAGGGAAAGCAGGAGAAAACAGTCAGTATTTGCAGCCTTACATTTGGTATTTGAAGTCATCTGTCCTTGCCTGATGCTTTTACAAAGCATCCCTTGCATCTAGGGGATCACTCTGGCTAGGTGCTAGAAGCTACTGTGAAGTGCTGAGACCCGTAATTTCTGTGGATTTTAGAACGTTTGTGGATGTTGAGTGCTTTGCAAGATGAAGTCTTAAACGTAGCTATGTAGATAAATATGTATATGCAATATAGAATATAAATTACATAATATTTAATATTTAAATAGATATAATTTTACACAAATTACAAAATCTGAACTAAAAAATAAGGCAAACAAATTAGATCCTCAGAAGGAGAGCACAATTTAGTAATCTGTGTGGTTAGTTCAAGAAAGAAATGTCCGACATCAATTAGTACCATTTTCGATGCTATTTTTAATAGTACACCTCACAACATAGGATTTGACTACTGAATTAGGTCATTGGCCCTTCAAGTCCAGAGATTTTAGCTATTCCTGTTACTAAAGGAAGGCAGAGGGACCTAATACAGTTCACCTTGCCAGTTGTTAAATGCTGTGTATGGGTAAGAGATGTTATCCTGACATTTTTAGTGATCAGCTCATGCCCCCCAGCATCATAAAGATTTGATTACTTTTAGCTCAGGAACTTTATTACAGGTAAATCGTATCATGCAGCTGCTCTGCCTCATACAGCGTGATTGTGCCCGTAGTATGACTCTCAGCATCAAAAATTAAGCAAGATGGGGGGCAGATGGGATATTCTAGAGAGTCGTTCATGTTTGCTTATTATGGAAATTTATTTTGGGACACTCAGAGTTGATTTGCAGCGACAGACATGCATTGCCAGAGAATAGACGCCATTCGCTTAGACTGATTTTTGAAAGAGCTTGAGTTACAAATGTGCGTGCTTCAGTACTGGGAAAAATGGACACTTAAAGTAAAGGCTCCTGGTTTTGCTGGTGTGCCCACATGAATAATCACTGTGTTTATCTCTTCGGGGCTACTGAGAGGTGCAGAGCTTTGCTTGCTGAGGTTTATTTAAATGCATCTGTGTGATGCTCTCCTTAAAAGCTGTTGCTCCAACTGCTGCACTCCACATCCCATGATTCTGCCCGGAGAGTGGCAGGGAGTGGAGCTGTGCAGCAGCAGTGTGTGTTCTCTCTCTGAATAGTTGCAGTTGATGGGGTCTTACCATGAACAGGCCGGCTGTTGGCTGTCTTCTTTTAAATGCCAATATACTGGGCATTTAGGCATGAATGTTTCTGTTTGCGTTATGCAATGTGTTCATTACGCACCACTTAGCTGTAAGTCAGTAGGCACAAAGGGCTGTGTAACTGGATTTCAAGCCTCAGCAGGGGCAGTTTATGAAAATCTCGTCTCCTTTTAACTCCCGGGTTCTTGCAGGATGTACCAGAGAAATAAAAACACTTAGCACAGGCATGCCAACCTGCTTGCTGTTAATACTATCCTCAAAAGATCTTTGCTGACTAGCAGCAGTTAACGGTGTTATTAAACACCGAGAGAAACGTAAGAAATGTTTCCTTTGCTGTCACACAAGCTTAGGAGCAGTATGGCTAATAATAACCTTTAAGGCTATACAAGTTAAGTTGGAGTCATTAAAATCTCAGGCCTCAGGGCAAATAGCAGTCATCATGGAAATCAGGATTCTTCTCCAGCAAAAGCTGAGATGCTCAGCCATTTAAAGCCCATTTATTTCAGTGCTGCCTCCCCTCCGTGGATCATACCTAGCAGTTGCACAACTGGTTGAATGAACTTTGGGGTATCAGGTATTAGAGCAAAAATACTGGCTGCTATGAGTGGTACAGCTGAGCAAGCCAGTGGCATCATCCCGGGTGACAAATGAACTTCGCTGTTATTACAGATCAGCTGTGTTTGAGGAACTCATGAACAGTCTTTCAATATTCTCAGCCTTACACTGCAAACAAGACTCGCAGTGGAGTTGTGCAGTCAGCACTGTAATGCAGAGTATTGCTGGACTAGCCCTGTGTGTTTGAAGTCTGCCTTAATTAATTAAGGGGCCTCACTTCACTCTGCCTCTCATCTAGCTGAAGGATCATTGATCTGTCCCTGCAAGACGCCCTAAAGTGAGAGGACTTGAACCAGGGATTATAGGCTGAACTGTTTGACAGCTGGTGGCTATTTTGGAGAAAAAATTATTTTTCATATCAGTGCTCAAACACTTAAAATTGCAGAATAATGCTGTTGCTGCTTTCTAAATCAGTTTTTAGAAGCTGCTTTTTAATTAGAATGGGGTGGGTGTGGGTGGGTGTCAGCGAGACAGAGAACGAGCGTGAATTTGCTTGGAGATGGATTGCTAACTGAAGAGCATAGGCCCTGGTAGAGTGCAAGGCATTTAAAAGATGCACCATGCAGAAGACTTTCCACAAGCAAAGCTTTTTATGTAGCTATCAGCAGGTTCCTTAATGGTCTTGTAACTGTGAATGCTGTCTATGCATTACTGCGTGTGGGAGTAATGAGCATTAGTTAAAAGAGGAAAATAAGAAAAGTAAACCAAGACATCAAGTGCTTTTTTTTTTTTTCCTTTTTTGTCGCCTGACTTAACCAAACCACTTTGCTGCAAACCAATGATTCTGCCATTTATTTTGCTAGGTTAATAAAAACAAGAAGTGGCGTGAGCTGGCAACCACCTTGAACGTTGGCACTTCGAGCAGCGCGGCCAGCTCCCTGAAAAAACAATACATTCAGTACCTGTTTGCCTTCGAGTGCAAGATTGAGCGAGGGGAGGAGCCCCCTCCAGAAGTCTTCAGCACCGGAGATACTAAGAAACAACCTAAGATTCAGCCGCCATCTCCTGGTAAGTCAAAAAAACTGCAGCCTCTTACACAACCGTTTTTTGAACGCGAAAGATACTAGGTTGCAGTTTATGTATTTCGAAGCATGTCTTGCTAATGCCGGACAAACGGTGAGGATAAATACGTTGTTGGCATCTTGTTTTCAAACTTGGAGGTAGCTCCGGAGTCAAGTCAGATTTAATTGTGAAGGGCCATCTGCAGTCGTGTGCCTAGTTTGTCATTGCTCACTCTGACATATAAAGACGTGTGCGTCAGCATACCCTTAATATTCAGTTACACTGGCACAGTGAAAAGAGTAGCATCCTGCACAGATTTGCTTGCGCTGTAAGACAGGAGGCAGCCAGTACTAAAAGGAGCGTCCATTTGTCTAAAGCTCAGGTTCTGGTACTTGCACTTTCCTTGCCGTGACTCTGAAGCTGCATTTTCAACATAACTGTTGGTCAGTAAAGCTTCAGTTAGAGTCAGGACGGCAGATGATGGACCGATCAGTGGGTCTCAGATGGTTGCTTTGATACAGCTCATGTTGAATGTGTGGCAGATGGAGAGAGTTGAGAGTATGGTGTATCCTCACTGCCAGACCTTGTAGTTTGGAGGCGCGCTCTCTGTTCTTTTGTTGCTAATCCTGTATGTCAGCTAGGTCATTAGCATCACCGTCTTTATGTTCTCGTCTGAAAAACTGGAACTGGAATTGCTTTATTTCGGCTGTTCTTCTTGTATGTACAGTGTGGTGTTTGAAAGCACACTGTTTTCTTTCTAAATTCATTTAAGACTCTCAAGAGTTGATAGTCATGATTGATATTCAAGGCAGGGAAATTCTTAAGTAGAAACGTTTTAAGTACGTAGGAAGAGGCACATAGTATTAGTCTATGATGTTGACTTCTGGACTGCCCATGGAAGAGAAAAAGTTCCTTTGATTTGCTGGTCATTAGGCTTTTCTGACCAACAAAATAATTTGACAAAATTTGTGAACTACTTTCACAATTACTGTTAGGCAGACCACCTTCTGTTATTGCCAGGAGAATATAATTCCTGGAACGTTTACGGCAGTTTCCCACATTAGAAGGCATTTTTAGGAAAGTAGTAAATAACTTAATTTCTGTTGGTGCAGTTCAGTGGCTGAAAATGGGAAGTGGCGAATCGGGGACCCAGCAAGCTCTGCAGGCAGTTTGCAGGCTGCGTGGCTCCAGTATCCTATCATGGATACTAGAAAATTGCAAAGACCTTTATAATCATATAATACATTTCTGGCCTTTACAAGATCATTTCTTGCAATAGCGCTTTGTCAGTACAGAAAAAGATAATGGTGATAAGGCTTAAATCTTTTGCCTGGTGTATTCAGTATAAGGATTTGTGGTAGGGTTTGGTTAAAATCTTCCTAAGTACATCTCTGTGTAAGAACTTAAATGTTTCCTCTACCTTGTTAACACCTAGAGTTAACACCTCAGATACCGCAACGCTGATTATTTGATAGAGAAGATAACTAGGTTACTTTGCAACGCAAGTTTGGAAGATGTGGAAAAATACTTGGTACTAGAAGTGAAGCCTATAGTCCAAATGTTTATCTGTCTGAAATAAGCATAGAGTGTCCTGAATGTGCACTACTGCAAAAACTGTTGGATGTGCCTGTCACCTCCTGACATGGCTGGTAAGGGGAGCTGAGATTGTTAGAGTTGTTAAGGAGGGTGAAGAGGAAATTCATCTTTTTCTAAAACTAAACAGCAGTACTAAAAATGAAAATATTTTGCTTTGCTCTCTCCTCCCTTACCCTTCTCCCTCCAACACTGCTCTCAGTAGTTGGTTCAGGGATGATCACTGTAAATTGGCTGACTTTTGAGATGGAAGAATTGTTACTGAAATATGTAAACTTGAAAGAAAGAAATAGAAATGTCAGACGTACTTTTACAGGGTCCTTTTGCATCATGATGCTACAGATGAAAATGGCAAAGTCCAAGTTTAAATTTATCATAACATTCAAGCAAAGCTGTCTGTGAAGAGAACTGAAACTATTTTTCTAAAATAAAAACACAGCAGGACATAGAGACGAGAAGAGAGGGAAGCAAGCAAAGATCTCAAGGTTTGTTTTGTTGGCGAGAAAAGAGCTCGTGTCACTGAATGGGACTGCACTTCTGTAGGGAGAAAGGCTTTCCCAGTGTGTATCAGCTTTAGTACATGAAATCCCGCTGAGGTATAGATGCTGCAGAGAGTACAAGCCTGTTCTCTTTAATAGTCAGCTTTTTTTCTTGCTCTTTTTCCTTTAGTATATACCGACATTAACATTTTAACTGCACAAAAGAAGTAGAGTTGTAGATGTACTTTAGATAATCTGTTACTCTTTGGCATTCAGAGGGAACAGGAGCCCAATACAACAAGAAACAGCAGCCTCCAAAGGTCCTTGCTTTAACCGTTAGCCTCTCTTGTGCAGTTAGCTCAGTGTAGGCAGAGCCATTTTGAAGCCAAATCCATTTTCAGAGAACTAGTTACAGTACTAGAGCTGAAGTTAATTCTGATAAAAAAGCAGGGGGACTTGTCTCAAGAGGGGAGGGTGTTGTATTTTCTCCAATTCTAACCAGCTGATGCTATGAAATCAGAGTCTTGATTGTTTAAAAATCAGATGATCTTCGTAAGACTTTTAAAACGAAATATTTCAAATGCTCATAAGAACACAAAGGGACTGGCAGCCTTCTTGGCAGCCAGAGAAGAATCCAGTTCCTGTGTAGATGCAGTTCCCAGGTGGATGTTACACAAGGTGGGAGCAGGCTGAAGTGCAGTTTAGAGCAAATCAGTTCTTGCAGATGTCTCGCATCCAAGGAGTGATTATGTGACTGCCTCACAGACGACCTTTAGAATGCAGTCAGAGCGGGAACGCTAGGAAACACAGCGCAACAACCGTAGCGAGGAGATTCCTATAGAAGGACCCGGTCAGGGAAAGGGTGCAATGTAAGTCGAATTTATGGGACTGCGAGGCAGTGGTCTGGGTCCATGTGTTAATCCATTTGCTTGTAGCACTGTATTTGGGATTCTCCCATCACTTCTGTTTTTTACAACATCGTTAATAAGGTAAATGGTATGTAAAAGATTGAATAATTTAGTGCTGTGTACGATGCAATTCAGAATAGCGTCAGCGATTATAAGAAGTTGAACAAAGGAGTGAGAGTAGAGCAGCAAAGTGACTGGCTGGTTGGCTTTGCTCAGCAGACGTTTGCACAGTGGCCAAGGTGTTAGGGGTAGGATTAGCTGCCTATTTTAATGCATGCTCTGGCTTCGTATCCCTGTCAGGGCCTGTTCTGTTCTTTCATAAAACTTCCAGGGAGAGGTGGGGGCCTGGATGTGTTTTCGTGTGGCTTGCACTGCTCTGAGGCTGTGCAGGTTGGAGATATGCTTGTGGTAGGCTGAGGCCTTTGCATCACAGCTTAAATCTGTCTGGGTCAGGTAATGCCGTCAGCAGTGAAGACCAGCAGCGGATGCCTAATAGCAGGCTAGCTATTCAAGGACCTCTGTTGGCCTTATGTCCTGATTGTTGGGTCCGTGCCAAGGTCCATGTCAACTGTTGACTGCTCTTTTGCTGTGTAGAAAATCCCTTGTAGGGAGATAGGCATTGTAGTTCTTCATAAGCATCCTTCAGGACTCCGGAGCTTTCCAGAAGTAGGTGCAAAGACAAAACACTCTTCCCGTCATGCGTGTTTGATAATTTTGACCAAAATATGCACAAATTACATGGCAAGTTCTAAACTGAAAAGAATTCTGGGGGCCATTATGCTAAGCACTAACAGGTGCTGGAGAGCAAATTCCAAAAGAGCATCAGCATGAAGGAGTTACTGTCCGTTGCCGTACTCTGGCACTGTAAATTCTTAGCTGCAGTATGTGGTTACGTATGCGGGACTCTCAAAATTACAGGCTGAGTGTTTATCCTATACTGAATGAACAGGATGGCCACAGTGGTACAGCCAAGGATGCTCCTGAGTAACACTCAGCAGCTGGCCCTGATGTCAGCGGAGATTTCATTACAGCAAACCTGGAAAATTGTGCGCCCGTGTTGGAAAGAGGGAGCGAGAGCGTGCCAAGAGTGTGTTCCCTGCGTTTCCTTGGCAGCAGAGAAACAAGACGTGGGGAGGGGGATGGCGGGGGGGGACACGACACAGCACCACACGACACAGCCGTTCAGTGAGTGTGTCTGTAACCAAACCCATCAGTCTCTGCTGGCGGGTGGCTGACTGAAGTGCTATTATTAGCAGGCAGGTGATGTCATGGAGCGTGTCATGAGGCCGGCCAGGGAATCCCCATGGAAGTTGGATGGGCGAGGGGTCGGGAGGGGTGGATGGGGGAGCAG
>JAVKLA010000081.1:29126300-29156828 GCA_034782735.1 Sagittarius serpentarius | reverse complement strand
AATCAGTAAAATCACTGATGTCTGAGCATTGGTATAGCAAGCAGAATGGTTTGGGAATGTTTGGATTATATTAAATAGTCTGGTAGGTTTTGCAGCTCTGGCTGTATTCCTACTTTTACTTTCATTAGGCTGTGTACTTTAGCTTCACTTTTTGTTTCCTGATGGTAGCCGAAGTGGTGCAGTGTGGGTCTTTGAAGTGTAACAATGGAGTAGTTTTCAGTCAGTAATTTGAAGCAGTAGATGTGTAGAGTAACACAAATACAATCATGTTGTTCAACAGGTCACATTGCTGGGGAGTCAGTGACAGTAAGGGTTCCAGTGGAAGGTGATAAGTCAAGAGAATGTTTTCTTTAAGGGGTGTGTTTTGTTTTATTTTGTTGGCAATTGTGGAGAATAAGTGCTTTTTACAGAATTGAGGTTTCCTTTGTCATTTTTTAGGTCGGATCATGGGCTGGGTCCTGAAGGCAGTATGGGACCACCTGGTCAAAGCAACATGGTGCCTTCAAACAGTGACCCAAGCATGTACTCTCCTAATCGTTACCCTGGCCAGCAAAGGTGAACACTGATTTCTCTGTTTGTAATATCTGCAATAACCAGCTAACAAGTGCTAGCAGCCTCTGTGAGAGCACATAGACAGAATATGCGGCCTCTTGGCGTGTTCCTTCTGTTTTGTCTGTTCTTCTTTAGGCTTTTACCGTTGGTTCAGTTTCGGGGGAGGGGGGGGACACGGAGGCTCAGGTCAATCAGTTGACTTTTTGTAGCCATAGAATCAGAGATGTTAGAAAAGGAATATAAATCCTACCTTGTGTATCTCCCTGCCAACACTGAACTAGAACATATTTTATAGGCCCAAGTTCTCCAGAGCAGCATTAAATGACAGCAGTTCTGAAGCTTACACAACTTCACCTGGCTTGTGGTTATCCTGTGGCTAATAAATTGAACATTTAGAAAGCGTTCCCTTATGTATAACGTACATGTACCTTTGCTCAGTTTTATCTTATTGCATGTACCATCTTGGACAACTGTAGACAATTTCCATCAGTTACATTGTTCTTTTAACTGGCATTAGGTAATTTCTCTCCATCCACATCATAATTTTAGGACGTACTGAACAGCTATTGCTTTCACTCTGGTCAACTCTCAAAAAATGTGAGGTTTTATGCGTTTGGAAAAGTTAGGTCCCATTAGTTCTTTTAACATGTCAGGTTCCCCAGTCCTCCATTTCTCTGACTCTCCCCAGTGCATTACTTCCATAATTACACTCGAATCGTAGACGTGTTCTCACTGGTAGTGTGTACATAGAGGAATTACTGACATATTGGTCTGCAATACAGTGTTATTTATCAATCTTAATACTTTCCAAGTACTTCATTTCAGCAACCTAAATTGCGTTCAGATGTGCTAAAAATATTGCAGTTGCACTGTAGTGCTCCTCAGAGCTCTTACAGGCCACAGGTAAGTTTCCAAGTGCAATGCAACTCTGCCTCTTATGTGTATGCTTCATTATGTAGCTTTAATTAAAAGTTACATGAACATTAGCAAAATTATGAGCACTGTTTTTACTCAGTAAGTTGTATTTAAATGTTACATATTGTAGTGAAATTTGTACTCACTTTCTGTCACTATCATCAGACTAAAATCACAATTTCACTTTAAATCGGCAGTTAACTATTGATTATATTCTTAAATAATCCAGAAAGTAGCTTGCTTGGAGAATGACTTGTTAAAACACAAGAATTTTGACTTGGAACCTTTGAGCTGTACATCGGATACTTTTCCATCTAAGAGGGCTTCCCAGCGGCTGCAGCTGCCTTTCTTACCTCTTCACTGACCATACACTGTTCCTGTTCCTGACTGCTACCTCTAAATCTGTTGCATCTTCACGGCTCCTCCTTTCTTCTATCTGCTTTATCTCCTTCCTTCCACTGCCAGCTCCAGCTGAGCTTACTACATCAGGCTCAGGACCATACCACACTGTACCTTCACCTTGTTTCCAAATGGCAGATATCTTCAGGGTGCAAGATCGTCAAAGTACTTTGCTTTTCCTGGTGGCTTGGAAATTCCAGCAGCTCTAAGTGTTGATCTGAATGCTTCATTTTAGGCATGAACCATATGGGCAGCAGTATCCAGGACAAGGACCTCCCTCAGGACAGCCACCATATGGAGGACATCAACCTGGAATGTATCCACAGCAGCAGGTAGGAGAGGGGAAAACAGCTATATTAATAACATTTGTTCAATAAATGCCACCCCAAAATTCTGTATACATTCAAAAATTTGTTTATACAATATATGTCTCTTGGCACAGAGGAACACTGTGTTTCTGGTCAAGATCACAGGCCATATGGATAAGCAGTGTATGTGCAGCTATAGGAAAATGTGTTCATTACACTGGAAGAGTGTAAATTTTAACAGATGTTCTGTGGCTTTGGATGTGTATCAAGTGATTGTCCCAAGTTAATAATGAGCAGACTTGGAAAGTATAATTCGTAGGCTAGTAAGTGGTGCTCCCTCAATTCCAGAAACAAATAGGAAAGCTGCTTGGCTGGCAGGTTGAAGGGCCTTAACCTAATGTCATTGCAGCCAAGTGAACCCAACAGAAGACTGGAACAGAGTAAAATGTGCAGCACTCTCAATTATTTACAATGCTGTGGTGGGTCATATGAGATACCTGTCTTTAATATAGATCAGATGGCATATTCCCCACGTGTTATCTCTAGTAATAATATGGTACAAATCCATGACAGAACATTATTAGTGTTAAAAATAGTTTTAAACATTTGTACATTCCAGTCTCCCTAACTCTGTAATAACTTTGAAAATACAAATTATATTAATTACTAAGATTTTTTGTTAGGTGTATCATTAATACCTTGTGGGCAGAATCCCATGTTATAAGTCAATAGCAAAACTCCAGTGACTTCAACAGGATCAGAATTTCATCCTGCACGTTATTAATTCATTGCTAGTCATACAATAATTAAAGTCGAAGTTAGCTTCCAAAACGGAAAGCATTTCCTTATAATAAATACAAACATTAAAATGTAAGCTAGTTTTCAGCCAATTTCAGACAGTCCTTTTCAGTTTGGGGTAGAGTTTTACTAGGAAATTCCCTGGGGGGGTAACATAAAAGAGGAGATCTTAGGTTGCACTGTACTGAAAATGTGTATAAATCTAAATTTCAGAATTTCTTCTTTATCTCTTTGGTTCGTAACATCTCTAAAACAGCATAACCAAAAAACTGTTTTGTTGTTCTTTATGGTGAGCATATGCTAGCAGTCTAGGTGATTTAGTGGGGAAATTGCAAAGATATATAACAGAACAGTTTGTGATATTCCATGCTAACGTATGCAGGGAATATATTAACTACATGTTCATTTAAGCAAGGAGACAGCTAGAATTTGTAAAAATATATCTGGCCGTGTCCTTAGTGCTGTTTATATGCTTTGTACAATGACTCTTGAATGCAAAATGCATTAATGCAAAAAAGCAGTGAAGAATGAAGGGCAAGGATCCTGGCTAGTCTTGGCCTCTCCCTCTCATTCCCAGAGGATTCCACTTCTTCGTTTAGCTAGAGATTAGGTTGCCACTAGCTTGTCTTCAGTTTCCTAAATCTCCCTCTATAGTGGTACAGAAAGAATGTGAAAGATGGCGCTTTTGAAGCTTTGTCTACAACGTGAAGACTAGGGAATGACCTGGGAAGGACGTGCTTGGAGCATGAACTCCTGGGGCTAATGAAGCACTTTGAGCCAGGTTTTTCAATTCCTGTATGAATGCTCGTACCCT
The DNA here is from genome assembly GCA_034782735.1 of Sagittarius serpentarius. NCBI lineage: Eukaryota > Metazoa > Chordata > Aves > Accipitriformes > Sagittariidae > Sagittarius > Sagittarius serpentarius. The sequence goes on along the minus strand of JAVKLA010000081.1, from coordinate 29,153,042 downwards.
GAGAGCTATTACACGTCAGGTGACCTGCATTGGTGTCTTTTTGTCTTCTGTGAGGTCTCAGAATTCCACATCCCCGGTGGAGAGAGAGACACACTGCGCAGCCTCAGTCTCCTGACAAACCTTTACACAGGAGGGGGATTTGAGGTGCATCACTGTCCTCAGCATTGGGTACCATTAGGCATGCCGCCACTACCTATACAGGAGCACTGAACTGCTTTTAAAAAGCCACATGCTTCAATCCCAAGTGTCCACTTTAAGCACTCTGAGTCACTGTGGCAAAACAAACACCACCTTTTTAGGTGTGGCAACTGCCAAGTCAGTTCTTAATGTATAAATTGGCCCCAGGGGTGGAATTTACAACAGCAAGTAGTTTATGTAAGGCTGAAAATAGGTATTTCTCAGCCAGACAGCTCTATAGCAAGTTTGGAAAAAAAAAAACAAACTTTCATGCAATACAGTAGTTGTGGTTTTATGTGCACCAAAGTTGGAAGATGAGTTTATGAATCCCAGGGCTGTTTTAACTGACCCGTATTGAATATATACAGAATTTTATCTGATCTTAACTCTAGTACATTAGTATACATTGTGCAGTGTGACGGAGCTACAGTTTCCGGGGGAGCCGTAACTTTGAATTTGCCATAGATCATATATTCAAAAATCACCCATTTAATTCGCATTTTTTGCTTCAGAGCACTCAGGGTGGTTTGAACTGTGGAACAAACTCCCACAGGAACTCAGGACCACTGCAGACCTTACCGCCTTCCCCTCAAACTGCAACATGTCTTTTTTTGTTCTGCCGTCTTAAACATAAGTACATACAAGCTTGTATGATTTAAAAACAGCTCGGCTCCCCCCAAGGTAAAACAGCTTACCTTGCACAACATTTCCCACTTGAGAGGGTGAGAAACAAAGAGGGAATAAACCATAGGTGGCAGCTGTTAGTTACATTGCTTAATTCATTACTGATCAGCAGGGTAAGAACCTACATAAACTAGAACAGAATGTTTGGATGAGACCATTTGCTGTAATAATCTCACAGTAAATTAAATGTGTTTAGGATGATTTGGGAGGAGGGATGGTTGCCCAAACAGGACCGTGTTCCTGGGAATTACGCAGAGTAGCAAATGCAGCAGAATGTTTTCTCCTACTAATAAATTTACTGTGTGTAGCCTATGCCCTACCGTAAGATCCAGTGTTTCAGACATGCATGCTTGCAGTATATCTTGTTATTTTAAGAGTTTATTCAGTGCTTGTCTCTTGAAAAGATTCACTGAATGAATTTTTTTTTAAGATTTTTCTTCTTAGTAGACTAAGCATAAAAAAGAAATGAAAATATTTTAGTTGGTGAGGACCGTTGCCTTTTCATGCATGTCTGAAATGACCAGCGGAATTTAATCTGACAGATACGAAAAGAAGGTGAAAGGGAGAAAATGAGAGCAAGCATGAAAAAATTTAGCCCAAGGATAAGTTTCCTTTTAGTGTTAAGTTATAAGTGCAGCAAAACAGAGGCCTGAAAAGAAAGCACTGGATCAAGCCTAACCATAGCACTATGTGCCTGACTCTGGAATTGGCACGATTCCTCTAGAGCTAAGTGCCTTCAAGCTTTTTAAATGAGCTTTCAGCCAATATATTTCTACTGTGTATGGAGTAAAAGTGATGGATCTTCTATCCAAAATTTTTTTTCAGAACTATAAGAGACACATGGATGGCATGTATGGGCCTCCAGCCAAACGCCATGAAGGGGATATGTATAACATGCAGTATGGCAACCAGCAACAGGAAATGTATAACCAGTACAGCAACGCTTACACAGGGCCTGATAGGAGGCCCATGCAGGGACAGTATCCGTATCCATATAACAGGGAGAGGATGCAGGGCCCAGGACAAATGCAGCAGCATGGAATACCTCCCCAGATGATTGGTGGCCCTATGCAGTCATCATCCTCCAGCGAAGGTCCTCAGCAGAACATGTGGCCAACACGAAATGATATGCCTTACCCTTACCAGAACAGGCAAGGTCCAGGAGGCCCTGCACAGGCCCCACCGTATCCAGGGATGAATCGCACTGATGATATGATGGTACCTGACCAGAGGATAAACCACGAGAGTCAGTGGCCTTCTCATGTCAACCAGCGTCAGCCTTCTTATATGTCATCCTCAGCCTCCATGCAGCCTATCACTAGACCTCCTCAGTCATCCTACCAGACACCACCCTCTATGCCAAACCACATCTCTAGAGCTCCAAGTCCAGCATCCTTCCAGCGCTCTTTGGAAAACCGTATGTCTCCAAGCAAGTCTCCTTTCCTACCCTCCCTGAAGATGCAAAAGGTTATACCCACAGTTCCAGTGTCACAGGTCACAGGACCTCCACCCCAACCACCACCAATTAGGCGAGAAATTACCTTCCCCCCAGGCTCTGTAGAAGCATCCCAACCAGTCTTAAAACCAAGACGAAAGATTACCTCAAAAGATATTGGTAAGCATCAAAACAAAAGCCAAATACTGAAATAGGGTTGGAGAAGGGAACTTTGATTTTCTTTTGCGTTTTAAGACTATTTTGACAAATAGTTACCTTTGGTAACTATAATGTGATTGTCTTCAGTAAAAGTGTAATAACATATGCATCAGTGAGAATGATAGGTAAAACTCATCCCAGACAATCTGAGATGAAACGAAAGCAGTATTTTATATGGAGTCCTGAGGTCTCCAGGAATGCATTAAAAATGAAGCTTGCCTCAGATTTCCAAATGATATGTGTTGAAAGGTCCTTCAGAATGTCTGTTAAATCACCAATACAACATTTAGCTGAGCAAAGCTTTCTGCGTTCTTGTTCCATGGAAACTCATGCTGTTCTGCTGTGTAGTTATAGTCTCTGCCTCCCTTGAATGGCCCATTTATTCATTCTATATTACTTGTCATGTTTGTCTCTCCCCCTGTTGTTTCCCAAGTGTCTTCTTATCTTGAATTCCTGTTACATCCCATACATTCGAGTTCTCATACTTCAAGTTCCCACACTCCTGACAGAGTATTCTACCTTTATTTACCGATTATTTCGTTTATCAAACTTCTCTAAGTTTGTATGATTATTTTGGCTTCAGCAAAGTCAGGAAGAATGGCCTTGTTAAGATATTCTCCAGTATTAAGGCTGAGCAGCAGTTACAGTAAAACTGAACAGGACTAAGTGGTGAAAGCAGGGTCTTAACCAGTGTTTCAGTAACTATTTCATTTAAATTCTGCATCCTCAGAATGTCACAGTTTAATCTTTCAGAACTCGCTAATGGTCTCTGAGGATGCACTAATACTGTTTTACTCCTCCTCCTTTCTTTCTCCAGTAACTCCTGAGGCCTGGAGAGTGATGATGTCTCTTAAATCTGGTCTTTTGGCTGAAAGTACCTGGGCGCTAGACACTATTAATATTCTTCTGTATGATGACAGCACTGTCGCTACTTTCAACCTCTCTCAGGTAGGTGGGAAAGCAATATACTTCTCAACTTTCCAAGTAAAGAAAACTGAAATAAAATACCTACAAAAACGCTGAAATCCTTTAAAATTAATTGTAATTAACATAAATTTGAATATTGCAAAACTTGCCGTTTTTATGATTGTTAACATTGAGCAACAGGAGATAGCTTTAGGTCAAATAGGGGAAATAATAAGCCTGAAAGAAGGGTTTCTCTTGTAGAAGGAGGCATGTAGGAATATAAGAATTCTAGCACAGACAGACGACTGATGTGTAAATTCATGATCATGATAGTACAAGGACAATCCCGGAAAACAGCAGTACGTTAGTAATCTTGCTTAACTTGTGTTTCCATAAAAGGCTTTGCTATACAATACTAAATTGATCTGAGGCCCTGTTTTGGTGACTACTTGTCTTATTCAGTAGTTCCATACTAGGCTGTGGGATTTTTTTAATTGCTTATTTTCTGTTTGGTTTCTTCTTCCAGTAAATTAAATAAATAAAATAAATTAGAGGGTAGATTTAGATTAGATGTAAGAAAGAAGTTTTTTATTGTGAGGGTGGTGAGGCACTGAGACACTGGCACAGGTTGCCCAGAGAAGCTGTGGATGCCCCATCCCTGGCGGCGTTCAAGGCCAGGTTGGATGGGGTTTGGATAAACCTGGTCTAGTTGGAAGGTGTCCCTGCCCATGGCAGGGGGGTTGGAACTAGGTGATCTTTAAGGTCCCTTACAACCCAAACCAGTCTATGATGATTCTATAAATTAAGTTTTCACAGAAATATCAGATGGACAATTTAAAGGCTAAAATGTACTGTCTACGGGATGCAAGTAACACAGGATTTAACAGTGTGTGCTTTGGCCTCGCTACCTCCCAGCATTTTTCAGCCCCGCTCTAACCATTGGCCTGTTAGGTGGTAGTAATAGATGGCATGCTGATAATGCACATCATCTAAAATTTGTACAAATTAAATATTCAGTTTCTCTGGTCCATTCATTCCTTGGTTACTAATAGTGTAACTCATCATTTTTTAAATATAATGACCTTTTTTTTTTTAAATACAGATACAAATGGTACATTTCATCCCACCTAACTTTAGAACTAGGGATATCTATAGCATGATTCATCTCGTCCTGAAGTAGAGATCTAAAATAGGTCAGATGAATCATACCCTAGAAATGGCCTGTAAAAAGACCATTGATTATAAAAGGAATCTAGACAGTTAGGTTAGGTGTGTAACTGTTGCGAGTGTTTGAAGTTAAGTGAGGTGAATGTCCTCTGAATTCTGTTAGAAGTTGCATTAATGCACTCTGTGCAAGTTGCACTGAATACCAGGCATATTTTAAATACATATTTTTTTTGTTACTTTTGCCTTGGACTCTATTTCCAATGGCAGTCAGGACTCTGTATGATGACTGGTAATTCCTGCAGTTAATAAGCATCAGTTTGTTCTTAGTTCTTCAGGGGTTTGGCAATCGTAAGAGAGTACAGAATGGACAAAAGGATACATTTTGCTGAAAACCTATTAGCCCACAATTAAAAACAAAACATTAAAAGCCAGACAGTCAGGCTGAATACATCATAATAGCCAAGAATTTTTAATAATAAAGCCACTGAGAGTAAATTAATACCAACTCCAACTACTGCCTTTCCATAAGAAAGTGATTACAAGTTAATTAAGAGGATTAAACCTAAATGAAAACTGTTTCTGAAGGGTGACTTACAGCACCAGGCTCCAGTAAGAATTTTTAAATATTGCCAGGCAAAATGGAACTATTCCAATAGAGATGGGGTGTTAATCTAGGATGTCAGTACCTAGACCCTGAACTGCAGATTCCTACAGGACAGTTGGTATTAGAGACAGAGGAGGAGAGGAAAAATTGTAAACTTTAGGCATCTAATAAAAGTACAAATCAGAAAAACCGTTAGAAACTTCAGTACTCTGTACAGAAAATGAACACTAGACACTTCCAAGGGGACAGAACAGCTAGGCTAGATGTCTACTGTAGCTTAAAGGAGACATATGAATAAAATTCTGTACTTCTTATAGCTGTCACAGTTTAAGCAAATGGAGCTGTGATAGTTTGACATTATGTACTGTGTGGACAGACGCTAGAAGAATTTCCTCTGATGAACTGCCGTGCAGGACCTAGCCACAAGTCCACAGCAGGAGGAGGGAAATATTCACAAATATATGCATCAGTGTTCCTAATAAAATTCCATGCAGACAAAAATATTTATCTGATTTTTATGTTCTTTCTTCTCCCCTCAGTTGTCTGGATTTCTTGAGCTTTTAGTAGAATATTTTAGAAAATGCCTGATTGACATTTTTGGAATCCTTATGGAATATGAAGTGGGAGATCCAGGCCACAAAGCACTTGATCACAAAGCAGCCAAGAAAGATGATAGCCAGTCCTTGGCAGAGGATACTGGAAAAGAGGAGAACGATGAATGTATTGACTATTTTGATGAAGAGGAGGAGGAGGGGGAGGACGAAAAGGTAGAAGGAGAAGAAAAGAGCATTGTTTTTTCCACTCCTGGTGCCATTGCTGATCCAAGTGAGAGGCCAAAACAAGCCAGTAAATTTGACAAGCTGCCAATAAAGATTGTAAAGAAAAATAATCTGTTTGTTGTTGACCGATCTGACAAACTTGGACGCGTTCAGGAATTTGATAGTGGACTTCTCCACTGGCAGCTTGGTGGTGGTGACACAACTGAGCATATCCAGACTCACTTTGAAAGCAAGATGGAGATTCCTCCGCGCAGGAAAGCCCCTCCTCCCTTGAACTCTCCAAGCAAAAAGAAGGACCTCGAGGGGAAAGGTGAATCTGAGGAACAACAAGAAAAAAGTATAACAGCAACCATTGATGATGTCCTCTCAGCTCGGCCAGGAGCATTGCCTGAAGACTCAAACTCTGGTTCCCAAACAGAGAGCAGTAAATTTCCCTTTGGGATCCATCAAGCCAAAAGCCACCGGAATATTAAACTGCTAGAGGATGAGCCAAGGAGCCGGGATGAGACTCCTCTATGCACCATAACTCACTGGCAAGACTCCTTGGCCAAACGCTGCATCTGTGTGTCAAATATCGTCCGTAGCTTGTCTTTTGTGCCTGGCAATGACACCGAAATGTCCAAACATCCAGGCTTGGTGCTGATCTTGGGAAAGTTGATCCTTCTTCACCATGAGCATCCAGAAAGAAAGCGAGCACCGCAGACTTACGAGAAAGAGGAAGAGGAGGACAAAGGGGTGGCCTGCAGCAAGGATGAGTGGTGGTGGGACTGCCTCGAGGTCTTGAGGGATAATACATTGGTCACATTAGCCAACATTTCTGGGCAGCTAGACTTGTCTGCTTACACAGAAAGCATCTGTTTGCCAATTTTGGATGGCTTGCTGCACTGGATGGTGTGCCCGTCTGCAGAGGCACAGGATCCTTTTCCAACCGTGGGGCCCAACTCAGTTCTTTCGCCTCAGAGACTTGTGCTGGAGACCCTGTGTAAGCTCAGTATCCAGGACAATAATGTGGACCTTATCTTGGCCACCCCCCCATTCAGTCGTCAGGAGAAACTCTACGCTACTTTAGTTAGGTACGTTGGGGACCGCAAAAACCCGGTCTGCCGAGAAATGTCCATGGCGCTCTTATCGAACCTTGCCCAGGGGGACACATTAGCAGCAAGGGCAATAGCTGTGCAGAAGGGAAGCATCGGAAACTTGATAAGCTTCCTGGAGGATGGGGTCACTATGGCCCAGTACCAGCAGAGCCAGCATAACCTCATGCACATGCAGCCTCCACCTCTGGAGCCACCTAGCGTAGACATGATGTGCAGGGCAGCCAAGGCCTTGCTGGCCATGGCTAGAGTGGACGAGAACCGCTCAGAATTCCTTTTGCACGAGGGTCGTTTGCTGGATATCTCAATATCTGCTGTCCTGAACTCTCTGGTTGCATCTGTCATCTGCGATGTACTTTTTCAGATTGGGCAGTTATGACATAAGTGAGAAGCCAAGCATGTGTGAGTGGAGATTAGAGGGTCACATATAACTGGCTGTTTTCTGTTCTTGTTTATCCAACGTAGGAAGAAGGAAAAAAAAAAAGAATCTTTGCTCCTCTGCCCCATTCACTATTTACCAATTGGGAATTAAAGAAATTATTAATTTGAACAGTTATGAAATTAATATTTGCTGTCTATGTGTATAAGTACATCTTTTTATTTTATTTTTTTTAACCAAAGTTGCTGTCTAGTACATTCAAAGGTCACACTTTTTTTTTTCCATAGATTATCCTTTTCAATGTTCTTTTCCATGTTTGTATTGCATATTTTTTGGGAAGCGAACTAGTGACTTTTTAAAAAAAATGTTATGGCAAACCATTGTATGATGGAAAAAAAATCTCACCACTTTGAAACAAAAAGGTGAAAAATAACCAACATACCAAGTTCCTGTGTGTTTTATTTTTTCAAATAAGGAAAAAATAAAAAAAAAACTTGTATACCATCACCCAAAGCTCTGTGCAATAGAAGATTCTAGTGATGTAGGTGTAGGGGATCAAGGAGGGTGTCAGTCAGTAGTCAAAATACAAAACGATACTGGTTTCTCCTCAGGAGAAATGGTTACATTAGGCTAGGAGCAAAACAAAACAAAAAAAGTCAAGTTAAAAGATTTTTAAACAAAACCTGATGATAAACATCAATTGCTTCCTCACCAGAACTGTCTTGTCTACATCTGTTTTTTTTTGACCTTCCACAATGACAGTTCTTCACAATTCCTTTAATCATTTTTTAAAATATTTTTTTATTGCCTGAGGGCCGTGATGTATATAGAAGTTGTACATTAAACATACCCTCATTTTTTTTTTTTTTAGTACAAAGTTTTTAGTTTCTTTTTCATGATGTGGTATCTACAAAGTGATAGTAGAATTATTTTTTTCTTTCATTTGGGCCATATCTCCAAAAAATAATAAAAAAAAAAAGAAAAAAGAAAAAAACCCAACACAGAAAACCAACAACTGAGGGTAATGTACAAGTTTCTGTATGTATAAAGTCATGCTCTATTTCGGGAGAGCAGCCGATCACAATTTGCTTTATAAATCAAGGTGTGGAAATGGTTACGTATGGATTGATTTAAGAAAATGGTTACCAGTCTACAGACAAAAAAATATATACAGGAAAAAAAAAGGAAGAAACACAACTTCAAAGATTTTTCAGTGACAAGAATCTGCATTTGTATTTCAAGATAATGTAGTTAAAAAAGAAAAAACTTGATGTAAATTCCTCCTTTTCCTCTGGCTTAATGAATTTCATTTATTCAGTATAAAATCTTTATATGTTCCACATGTTAAGAATAAATGTACATTAAATCTTGTTAAGCACTGTGATGGGTGTTCTTGAATAATGTTCTAGTTGCAGTGTGGGATATCGGAAAGCAAACTAATTACAAGAAAAGGCAATAATGATTATTCTCTTTCCCCTACTTTATTATTATGACCTTCAAAAATATTACGCTATTGTATTGCAGCAACTTGCTCTCCTTTTAGAAAAGCCTTCTCACATCACAGAGAAGTGTTTTTAATTATTATTTATAAAACCACAGAGCCTCAAAGGGGAAGACAAGGCCGGCAAATGATAATTCTGACTATGCAGGTATCCAGTCTCTGTGCTACGTTCGGGGGACTGAAGATGGATGTTAGAAGAAGTGACAAAAGGTTTTGTTAAAGCAATAACCAACTTGAAGAAATTGATCTGTATTCACTACCTGTAATACTCTCTGTTGGTTAAAGGTGCAAATACCCCAGTGATGTGGGTATTTAGAATAAACACCCACCCACTTCTCGATACTGTATGTGTCATTGCATACTTACATGGCCTCTCATCCTGGGAGTCCCATTAAAGCAGACCAGGCTTTAATAGAGCACATCCATCGTTATAATTGGTGGGAGATGGCCATTTCAGTTTCAGGAATTAGCTGGTTTCAGATACATGCACTCTCACCTGGTGATATCTTGTTGCTGAATATTGTTCAAGCACTAATTTTTGCTATTTCATCTTGGATCATTGACTTTGTTAGTGTGATCATAAAAAGCTAATAATAATCAATTTCCCTGGAATTGCCACATAATTACACTGTTAGTGGATATCCTCCTCCCCTCTCCAATAACAATACGGAGGTACTTGAAAATTACAACCCCCTTTGGCATACTGCCCATCTTGTTCATATAGATTGCTATAACATTAATACATGTAAGAGAATTTCAGAGACAGGTAAAGTACATACAATTATAAGCCAGGTTTGAAACGTGACTCCCTAGTGTCATGAAAAGTAATTTCTCCTTCTACCTTTTCTTATTCAGTAATCTCTCCCACTCCCACATCACCTGCTGCAGCAGTCCATCTTTCTCTTGCATATCGCTGCATGCAGAAATACATGGTGAATTATAACCCACTTGTAACTCTTCATCACAGAAGGAGGCATATTTCAGAAATGATTTTTACAGCTTAATACTGGGCAGTGTGGAAATAGTATCCCCTGCTAAACTTATTTCTTACTAACATTTTACTGCTTGATACTACCCCATGGATACAAGCAAGCTGTTAAATAAACCTTCTGCTGAGCAATACTCACCCCTTTCTTGTCAAGGACAAGAAAGGATGTCTATTCTCTTTTTCTCTTCAGCATTCAGACCCGGAGTCCTCTGGGGGAAACTACACCTGTGGCAAAACGCTCTGAGCTGTCAGAGGCAGCACTTTAATGTTATTCAAGACTGCTCTGAGCCTGGTTAAACATGGGGGGGGGGGGAAACCACCCAGCTAGCCAACCAGCCACATGTCTGTACGTATGTAACGTTGCTGCCACTTTTCCAGCTGGGCCAAGAACTAGCTGGAGAACTGGAAGAGTGGAAGGGAAAGGTTAATAATACAGATTCTGCCTGAATATGATTTTATGCTGTTACAATAGGAGTAAATGATCTAAATCACTGGTTAGTATTACAGCACATTTATCAGAAGAAAGGTGAAGCGTAAGAACTCCAGTTCCCTCTCTTGTCTACGTATGATTGCACCTCTCCCACAATGTTCTCTTAAGCCTTTGGAGAAGACCTGCTCATGAGACTTGTGAACTTAGCATGTTGTCACTGAATGCTGAACAAGTTTGAGCTGCTATTGGTATTGTTCCTACAAGAGGTATTTTAGTTTTCAGTTTTAAAAAACTTCTATATTTTTGTGCTGATGTGATCACAGATACTCTGTAGTGAAGCTCAGACTAGTACCAACATGGAAGTGCAATGTTTGAATTCTAAAATTGCAATGAGTTATTTAGGGGAAACCAGCCTATTAGTATTTAAGGCAATAATCAAACACAAATATTTGACTAATATGTATATCAATAACCTACCTGTTTCTTTGGCAGGCCCAAGTAACTAATTGCTTATAGACTGAAAGAGCAACAGTGAGATATATGGAGTCCCTGAATCTTACCAACCTTTAGATTCTCTGAAGGAATTAAAAGATGCCTGTCCCCTTTGGCAGGAAAAAATGGGTTTGTTTCTTGTTAACATAATCTTCTACACTATCCTTTCAAAAAACAACAACAACAAAACACCACCACAAACCACCACACACATGAAAACATCCTCCTCAGAAACACCACATTCTCAACTACCCAAAAGAAAGGATGTAGAAGAAAAATTCATCCACACGCTTAAAAGCCTCTGCACTTTCTCTTCCATCTTCTTTTGCTGTTTTACACCACAATCAGTGAACGCTGTGCCATACATCGCTAGTGTGAGACCATTATCTTTTTGGCCTAGATACAGACCAAAGAAAGCTTTACTTAAACATTGTAGCAAAAGGACATGCTTGTCTTCCACATTAATGATTCCTATACAACACTTTTACAGTGCAACACAGGATACACCTCTTATTTTACAAATAATATGAAAACACCTCTTAGTAATAAAGAAGCAAGTGTAGCTGTCATTTGTGACAAAAACACTTCCATCCAAAAATACCCAGCCATTGCAAGGGGTAGGTTCATTTCAGCCAGTGTTTTAACCCATGTCATTGTGCTTCACTCTCATTCTGAACTGCTGTTTAACGTTATTTAGTAGCAAAGAAAAAAAATCACTATCATGTCCTCTGTTCCCCCCTGAACAAGAGGAAGAGTTATAAGCATCCATAATGAAACTGAACTGGAATATGGGAACTGAACTCGGGTGGCACGCAACTAGTTCACCCTATAAAGAAGCTGTGTGTAGGTTCCTTACTCTCCAAGTAGTACTAGTGTACCCAAGAAATAATACACACCTATTGCCCGAACACTGTAACACCATCACAGGAGTCAGTCTTTTCAGTGTTTTAAATAGGAGCACAGTCTCAAATTTAAAGACGAGTTCTCCAGAGAGGGATGATAACTTCTATTTTTATCTCTATTGACCTGGTAATATCAAATGTGTGGAAACCACACTTGCACACAAAACCACAAAGCAATCCCTGCTGCAAAAAGCTTATTTTCCAAGTCATGAACAAGTAACTGCAGGTGGAGACAGGCAGGAGAAAATGGAAACAAAAGCAACAGTAAACTGAAAACACAGGTACTGCACTTGTAGCAGAGTGGAATTACGAAGATCTAGAACATGGCCCCATATCACCTGCAAATTTAATTTTCCTCAGGATAACTGTGAAATTTCAGGGAGCTTCACCCCTTCTGTTTTCTCATTATGAAATCTTACACTTCCCATGCCCAATTCCTTTCCCTCCATCCCTCACAAAGATTTTTTTTTTTTTTTAAGGATTATTGAGTCTGAAGAAAAGATAGAAGTACTGAGGGAGGAAAGGGAGGAAAGACGTGGCCATTTGGAGAAAGGGAGGCTGAACACAAAGGCAGAGCTGAAAGAAAAGTGTCCTATGTCCCTGCTGCATTGCTCTATTTTGGGTCATTCCAAAGAAATTAATAATTAAACCAAGCTAGGGGAATTTGGCATTTCGTTGGTGGTTGGTATAAAGAAAAAAGAACTAAAAAGAGATTTTAAGAGGTAGGGGGAGCAAGGGAAGGGAAGGCAAAGGAAAAGATGAGCCTCCACATGCAGACTGGTAAATTCAATTTTTGCTTAATTACATTTACCTTTCAAATCCCAAGACAGCAGGAATGGGGAAGGATTAATATTGTCTTCATTGTTAATTTCACCCCCAGTTGTTTATTTGAGTGCTATCAGAAATGGGTTTTCAAAGTCTGGCCTTCCTTTCTGTGGTTGCCAGTAGCTGTGGGTAGAGGTGACAGCTGTTCTGGACTGCATACCAAATCCAGCTATTCACATGCCTAAATGTCTTGACTGGTGCTTCCAATTACTTATTCTAACAAAAGTTTAAAATGTATTTCGTTTCAATGCTGTGGTACAGTGTAAAAAACTGTAGGTTTATATTTCACATATTGTTTTTAACTGGCCAAAACTAATGAGATGAAGGAGCAAGAGCCTCATCCAATGCCTTCAACAGAGCTACATCTTACCCTGCATTTGTTAATTTACTTGGCCTGTCATTACTTAGTATATACTGCATTTCCATTAATTAAGGATAGTTATTTACATTGAAAGGGTGATGGGGTGGAATTGCGTAGCTAGCAGAGCAAATCCCTAATGACTCAGGCAATGTGTATCCAGGTCTGCAAAGAGACTCCTGAAGGACAAACGTTCTGACTTTCGCTTCACTATGGAGTATTTTTAAAAGGCAAGTTTACATATTATCATGCCAGGAGAAAGATAGATGATTATCTAACATGAAAAACTGTTAGACATATGCTAGAAAAACCTTACAGTACTCCATGATGCAATTCTACTTTACACGTAGCAATTTGCTTATCAGTTCTACGTCTACATCTGCAACTGAGCAGAACAAAGAAAAATAACCAAATCTAGTACGTGTTTTATTGTCAAATTATAACAAAAAACTGTGAAGTCAACTATTAAATCTCTTTTTCTCTAAGAGAATTTGAAAAGAAACAATGTCCCACTGGTTGTGTCACCACCGTGAAAGCTTACAAGGGACTCCTTATAGAAGTTTGTTTTGGTTTTTTTGTTAGTATGAAAGATGAAGCTCTGTACAGAATGAAGCACAGCAATGGAGAAATATTGGGATTTAAGCACAGGGCTTCATCAGCAAAACTAGCACTATAAATTTTATATGCAGTTAGGGAAGACAGACCTGTAACAAGTTACTTGTTATCAATGTCCTGTACCCACCTAAAAAAGTGTATTTCCCTGTATTTCCATCCATTTTATATAGTCACACATGTTTCACTGGCATATCTTATAACACAGTAGTGTAGGAGAAGTTGTTCTTCTCTTTTGTTCTTTTTTTCTTTCCTAATATGTATTCCCTAAGCCTCTCGTGTTGCTTCCTTTCCCCTATGCATTAGTACCAATTACAGAGTCCTGATTTTTTAAATAACTGAATAGCCTGGGTTTTGTATATTATTGATACCTTTTAGTATACAGAGGGATTTCTTCATTGTGCTGGATGTACCGGCAATTCTTGAGACAGCAGCATCTCCTTAAGGTTCTTACGCTGCAGGGAAAAGGGACTACAATGGGCTCCTGGCCTTAACAGCGTGGAGGTGGTTGACATCTGCAAAGGAGAGGTAAAGAAGAGAAAAAGGCTTCAAGTTATACATTTGACATTTCTACACCTCTTCAAAAGATGGGCATGTTACTTATGGTAAGCATAAATAACCAGCCTTTCCAGTCAGTGGCTATAACCTCCTCAGCTTTTCTATTATATAGGGTCTCTTGAGTAGAGTTTTAAATATCAGTAAAATTGCCTGTTTAAAAGCACTTAGATGCATGACCAGTGTACCCTGTGAAAATAACATTATGGCCTCCATAACGTCACTCTGTATCTCAAGTGGCTGATGCATATTTATCAGCCTAGCATATGCCAGCCTTCCACAACATACCTATCTTGTCTAGGAAAGACAACTCACAGAACCAAAACATTGACTGGTGGACTATCAGCTGAGATATATATACATAATGTGTATGTACAGGTCATATCCATTAAACACCTTATTTTAAACAGGAGACTTTTAAGCTGAATTCATTAGCTTATTTTATCTTCAGCTGCAACTAGGTACATTCTTCTGGCTGTGGCCTGAGGTTACGATTCCTGGCCTGTTCCTCCTAGCAGTTATTACCTCCCTGCAAACACCGCAGCACTATTGCTAGTGATGCTGTTTCTAACCTAGTTCAGGCAAAGCGGGTTAAGCACTTAATGCATTCAGATGTTTGGTTTTCTCGTTTTTCCACCCAGAACATTGTGACAGCTGCTATGACCGTACACTCACCGTTATTCACCCATTACACTACAAACAATGGTTTGTTGCTGGCTGCGAACACTCCAGGAGCCAGCTGATTTGATTTACCTCCGAGAGCATCCCAAAACCTAGTGTAAGTGAGAACCAACATGCATTGGACCTTCAACCTGACCGCACAAAGTGCAGCACAGCTTCTTGCCCCAGGTACAGGCAGAGGATGTGGTGCTAGAGTGATAAACTCACACTGAAAGGGCACTATAAAATATACTGATAAATCTTTATCTAAGGAGATTGCAGAACTCCTATTAAATTCCTCTAATGGGCAGTTTAATCTGCACTCTGCTAGGTTTTTAATGTCTGGACCTGCTATTTGTGAAACTATACCTTCTACTACAAGAACAGAAGAAAGGCTTCTCATTTCCCTTCCATCTTGGGCAGCGGGGGTGGGGGCAGCAGGCGATCGATCCATCACAAAGGTGTTGCAGCACCCAAAGGCCACACATGCGGTTTTGGGCAGCAGCGCCATCGCTGAGCAGGCACGGAA
The DNA here is from genome assembly GCA_034782735.1 of Sagittarius serpentarius. Classification (NCBI taxonomy): domain Eukaryota; kingdom Metazoa; phylum Chordata; class Aves; order Accipitriformes; family Sagittariidae; genus Sagittarius; species Sagittarius serpentarius. Next base: position 29,137,746 of record JAVKLA010000081.1, on the reverse strand, counting down.
GGAAGCTAATTTGTATGAATTTGACATTTCCTCTCCATCAGCAGCACTCTCTTGCCTTGGGACTGAAAGCGGTGGTGGGGGGGTTTGGAGGGAAAGTTGTTCCCAGCTTTCAATTTTTCATTATTTAGTAGTCAACGTGGTGGGAGATGACAAGGATACATGGAAAGAAACACCCATAGCTAGCTCCTTCTGGCCCAACCCGCGGAGTGCCAGTCTCCGCAAGACTGCCCCAAGAGCTCCTTCTGGCCCAGCTCCCCACGCCTCCTCCCGCGCCACGCCAGCCTCTTCACGCCCCGCGTGTGTCCCTGCCTCCACAGCTAACCCGACCCGCTGCCGGAGCCGCAGCTCTGCCCGGAGGCCGCCCGGCCGCCCCCGCCCCGCCGCTCTGACTGACCGGCCCCTTCCCGCCCCTTCCCAGGGGCCGCCCTCACACCGCCCCGCCGCGCGCGGCGGCCGTCGGAGCCCGCCTTCGGGAACGTTCTCGGGCCCGAGGCCGCGGTTGGTGTGGGGGAAAGCTGGGGTAGCCGAGCCGCCATCCCGCAGGCAGCCCCCTCCACACGCAGGACAGCGTTTTACTTTAAGGATGCTTTTTAGGGAGCCCCTGCTTCTCGCAGCACAGGGTATGTTCCCCCCGCCCCCCCCCATTTCCTACATTTCAGCTGCACTCAAACACATAATTCAATTATCATAAGCTTAAATTTATTGTTTAAAATGGTACTTAGGTTTAATGCTTTTTCAATACTTCTTTGTCATTTGAAATCAATTCATAAAACTCTTTACACGTACTATTTAAATTAACTTTAATTCAAAGCCTTAGGAGAATCAATATTTAGCAGGTTTCTGCAATCTGTCCACGTCTATTTACATAGGGAAAGCGCTGCCTGCGCTGTCGCGGGTGAGGCGGGAGCGGCCATCACCAGCCACGGGTCTCCTCTGTACCAGCTGTGGAGTGCTGGGCTCCGCCAGCACCCACACACCCACCACCGAGCTTCCCAGTCCGCAAGTATCATGCAACCCTTATCCACCTTTTTAATCAAGGGTCATCAGTTGAATAATATCGGTGTTCTGAAAAGTCAATCTTTCTTTATTCTTCTCCCCACCCAGAACAGAATCAAGTTAAGGTAATTTCTGTTTGGCGCGCTCGAAACAGAGAGGCGCGTGTAAAAACCTGTGTATATCTTTGAATTATTTTTTTTTCCCCCCTTTCAGTAGGATGTGTTTATACCAGAGCTCTATTTATGACCAAAGCTTCTGTCATCAGTCTTTGATAACCCAGCAATTAACATGCTGTATCAAACTTAAGCACATACGAGATCAGCTTGTCTTAATTTAAAAAAATTCTTTTAGCTCATATTGAATAGTAGTCATTCACTGAAAGAACCACTTTATCATCCTTTATTAAAAATTGCAATCTCACCTCATGTTTATAAGTATTGATAATATGTAATATTTTAAGACCATTTCAGTGGCATGGTGATATATTACAGACACACCCTTTCATTTTCATGGAATCAAAAGCTGAAAACAGTATCTTCTGTTCCAAAATTCTTTGGCTGATAGAGTAATTGATAACATTTATTATGCAACACTCAAGATCAAACGATGATTATGTATAGTGATTTGAGAAGAATGCAAGCAGAACAATCATCTAATCATAAATTTTCATTTTCTAATGAGTTTGTAGGCAGTGGTGTTTACTAGCATTAGTATCAGCATTATCAGCTGTAGGTAAGTCAAAGTTAAAAATGCATGATATTATTATATTTTCACATTTTTGAACAATCATTTTGCAATTTCAGTGCTGTTTTGAAAATAGCCAAATAATGACCCATTCCCCCTTTAACCATATAGTAACAAAGCGTTGCAGTATTTTGATATTTTTATCGGTCAAGGCATCTGGTGGGCGCAGACTAAGATATCAAGCACATCTTGATTTTTATTTTTTTACTAGAAAAAAACCAACATAGCCACAGCAACATACAACAGATAATATTATAGAAGTCTTCTAAGTAGATAGATAAAAACTGGCTAAAATAACAATGGCCTCTGTAAGACTTTTTGATCCAAGACTAGATGAAAAAGCAGACTGAGCGCTTTCTGCCTGAACTTCTTCCACAACAACTTAATTTGAGAGATCACAAGCTGGTATGGACCAATCTTCAAACCTCGTATCGAAGTTCTGCTTAGATGTTCCCTTCCAGCCACAAGGCTCTGTATGGACTGGCCTGCCTTATAATGCTCTTTGCGAGGCATTAGATTTGCAGCACTCTGAGCCTCTCCCCAGCTCTCCCTTTCTCTAACCTGAAGGACGAGTTTAAAGGACTATAGGACACAAGCTGGTCTGTGGCTTGGCAGCTGCTAGTAATTACAGCTGTGTTTGCTTTTATAATGCTACGTCCATTGTTAAGTTAAATGTGTTAACTTAAACCATCCTTGCAAGTGGCATCACTTGCGGGTTCTTTGGACTTTGAATTGGATAATGCATCCTTCACATTAAAAGAACTTCTGTATTTCATTAATTTATCATGAAGTAAGAGAAGGCTGAATCAATAAAACATGCACAGCAATAGTAAGCAGAAATATCTGAGTTTTCAGTGCAGAAATTTCAGTAACTGAGATTTTCATAACTAGAAGTGAGATTTCTATGATTCTAACTTTATTTCCCATATTCCAGAGAGTGTTTTTAAATTTTGAAGAAAGCCTTGTATAAAGGTAGGAGGTTGTTTTGTTAAGACACAGTTTGCAATGTAATTTGTAATTTTGAAACACTGATAAGTAAAAGTACATTGCTTCAGTACTGAATAGTAATAGGTAACTTGTCTGTAACACAACACTAACTGATATTTAATAAAATACAAAAAGATGGGAAATAAATCAAAATAACAACCTAAATCAACTGAAGATTTCAAAGGTATTAAACATGATGAAAACAAAATAGTAAATTCAACTGGTTTGTTCTGAATATTTCCACTAATAAAAATATATTTGAAAGCAGTAACCTTTTGCAAAACTTTTCAATTGCAGTGGAAGTTGAGTCCTCAGTGGACAAAACACAAACTTTCATCCAGAAAAAAGGTGTTTACTAGCTCTCAGCAGGGACAGGAATAATAGAAGGGGATAAAGGACAGTGTGCTGGAGAAGCTTACTAAAACTCCTGCCATTGGTGCTCCCTAAACAATGATATATGTTGCTTCAAGCAAAGAAAAGGCAAATGAACACTGCAATACTCTCAATAAAACAAAGCACACTATTGCCAAGGCATCTCCATTTTTCTAGGAGTTCCTCATCAGCTGTATGAATTGTACAAGTCATGTTAGCATAGCAGTAGGTAACCAGCCATACCTTTGCTTCACCTAGTTACAGCCTTAGGGAATTCAGAGCTTTACAGTTCCCTGCTGGCAAAGGCTTTTTGTCGTATTGGCATGTTAACTCAGTTCTAGCCTGCCATATATTTTAGTCTAGCTGACAACATTCATATGGCCATAAAATCAATCAATAGCCTCCGATTCTACTGAAGTTGTGCTAAAATATGCAACATACCATTACAAAGCTTCTGATTTGCTACTGCCTTTTAGGTAAGCTGTAAGAACTCACCTTCACAGTCAAAGGTTGCATAGAAACTTCTGTACACCCACCTCCCACACTGGTCTGGAAGCTTCTGGAAGACAGTTTGCTTACATGCTGCTCTGAGGCTGTAACCTGGGGCAGGTGACTGGCTGCTCCCCACGGCCTGGGCACCTGCAGCAGGTGAAGCGCATTGGTGCAAACGGCACAGTCCCTCAGTGGGCTGAGCAGGATCAGCTGGGGGAATGCTCTCATGGCCAGCAGGAAGGAGCCGGCACAGCAGTGAGACTGGGTGCAGCCAGACATCCATTATCAGAAAGAAATGCTCCCAAAGGATCTCGGGGCACTGGGAAGAGCCTCTGGCTGCACAGGAGACCGTGGAAAACTGGTGGACTGAGAGCAAAGGTATACACGCTTTTCCTGCACTGCTCCTTTCCTGAAAGGACCTGTCTCACAAAGGCCCAGGGCACGCGGGAGAGATACTTCCTAACACTTTTTATTAAATCTGTCTCACCTGGCAGATCAGGTTTTTTAAGAGGGTAGCCTGTTTATTTGAATGAAACTTCTCCTATAATAAATCTATATTTTTCAAAGAAACAGAAATGATTTGGAGGTACAGCATGAGGCCTGGAAATGATGAAGATCAAAAAAGTAACATTGTGAAAGGTTGTTGCAGACTTAAGAGCCGGCTCAGGGCAGCATCAAGCACATAATAAAGGCATATAACTGTAAGCGGAATTTAAGCATATTTTTGAAGTTCATCGTATGCTTAAAGGACTTCTTGAATTTTTGTATCACACAGAAACTTAACCAAAAAAAATTCTCCTAGCATTTTTGTGCCATCCTTCTGCCCACAGATAACAGCCATGGCCATTGATCACCTCTAAATACCCTGGCTTTAGAAAGTATTTTCCTATTTTTCTATTTTCTGAAGATAGTTTTAAATGATGTGACATAATGAAACAGCAAAGTTATGTCAGTACGGGTTTTTTGAATTTTTTCAATTGCTTTTTCTGTTCTTTTTGCAGACTTTTTAGAGTAGCTACATCAAAAGTGTAGAAAGTAGCACTCTCAGTGTGGATTGCTTCTGGCTTCTTACTTCTCTCTTACTTTTCACTGAAATTTGAACAAACATAGCCTTCATTTGATATGATACTTATTATACCAAATAATACTAAAATGAAGGGAAAAATCCTTTGAACCTCAACAGAGAGGTGAGCACTTGATGTTATTTTTGTCTTTGGTTTGAAAAAATCTCTTTAAAAAGAGAAAGGAACGTCAAAGGAAACTTCAGTCCAACAGGCTTTATTTTTTATACAACATAAAAATTAAGTTTGCAAACTCTTTTTGTTCTCATCTGAGTAATACATTACATTTGTTTAAATGACTAAATGTATAAATAATAAACATTTTGTAAATCTTCTTCTGAAATAGTGATATTGAAACAAACTCTTTGAAGTGCGGATAGTTCCCCCCCATGGCCTCCTCCCCCCAAATCTTCTTCAGATCTTGCAGAACGCTTTGCTGATTCCCCAGAGGCACTTTCAGTCCATTGAAAATTCTAGTTAAAGTAAAGAAAGATGCTTAAATGTTTTAACTGAGTTTTTGGGGTAGCACTAAATTAAAACTGTACATCTTTCAGTTTCCCAGACTTTCACTGCTCTGTTCTTTAAGCTTCAAAGTTCAATTCACAGAAGAACTATTCATAATTTATAGCTCAACTGAAGTTCTCTTTTCCTTATTTGGGTTTTAGTTCTCGGGCAAGTGGAAGAAACAGATGTTATGAGCAGAGTGTACGTATATGTATTGTTTGTGAAAAACACCCTGAAGCAAGGTATTAGAGCCTGACTGTTAGGTTAGTGGGCTTCTGCTATGGAAAGCTCACCTGGAGACATCTGAAAGGTGCTTGACGCTTTTGGAAGGTCAACCACTTTAAAACAGTATATATTTGGTATCTAAAAAGCTTTATGAAAATCTTGCCTTCCTGGGGATCTAGTCCCAGTATTTATCCACAGAACAGAGTCTCCCATCATAAACATTTCTGTGTTTACCAATAAGCATACTTCAGTCACAGTAGCGAAGGGTCAGTCTATGGATTGATTAAAAGTGAATTCTTGCATCTTTGTTTTTCCTAAAATTCCTGAAACTGTTGGCAGTATGACAACAGGGGACTGGGGCATGGAGGAGGAAGGAGGTTATGAGATGCGAACTCCTGTTGTTCAGCAACTAGGTTCCAATCATAAAGTTCTTGATTCTTGCGAGTAGGGCAGATGCCTGTGTAAAGCCCCATTTAAGTTAATGGGATTCTCCATCGGTCGATGAACCTGCATTTGTACATCAATGTCATAGGATCAGAGTCTGACATTTCTCCTGGAGAAAAGGAGTTGAGTCGCTCTGTAATGCTTACGCTTTCTAGTCACTGCAATCTAAGCCTAATTTGATCAAACTAGTGGAAAAAGATACTTTGGGCTATTAAACCTCCTCAGCTACCCAGGCCCAATAACCTGTGCTTTCTCGCACTCATGCAAGTATCAGCAAGCTCAGCTTTATTATTTGCTGGATTAGAAATAATTAAAAAGAGCAAGAAAATTATTTTTATTTAAAAGTTTCAATTTAGGAAGGCTTTTAAAAATAGTGTTTATAGCAAAGAGCAAATGCATAGCATGTTAGCATTACTGATTAGTTTAAAACATTGAGTACAATAACCATTATTTTAATTAGTTTTCCAAATTGCTGGCAAAAATAACAGAGAAAAGCTGTCTGTGGAGAGGTAAATGCTTCCCTGTAATTGTTTTGGATTTTGCTCTAACCTTTAATGAATTTATTCTTGTAACGACAAGAACATTATTTTTATTCCTGCACTTACGTTAGGGAAGTTCACATGAAAGAACGAGGCATCTGGGAACTCAGCAGAGTTCTGCTTTGACAAATGACCTCATTGACCACGCTGACAAACACCGACTGTACTGACAAACGACCAAACCACAGATGTTCACGTTGCATACAACTCTGATTTAAGCCACTAGTACCTACCAGTTGCCTGTTGCTGCCCCTTTCCTGCAGCTTTGGTGGGGAACTGTTTGTGTGAGCTCTGCCTCAGCTGCTTCGAATAAAATGAGCCAGGAAAACTCACACTACATATTTAAATGGGGATTTTGCCTGAATCAGATAACCCAAACTCTCATACAAACTGCTGCAGCAGCAGCAGAACGGCAGCGATCCTTCCAGATTAGGCAGTTGACAGACACTGCCAGCCTTGGTGCTCATGGTGTGTCATGAGAGAGAAATTCACTCCCACCTGTTTGTTCTACTGACCTTCCCCTCCCTTCCCCGGTAACATTTAAATACCATTCACACTGCCTGCTTCCCTGAGGCAGAAATTCTCAAAACTGGAGGCTGTGCACTCTTTTTGCAAGGCAGTATGATTTGTTCAGTTCTCTTTATTTCCAGTGAATGCATTCAATGTGAAGGCAACACTGTGTTAAATACTGTCCTAACAACTCCTTTAAGCGTTTGCTAGTGGTTGCCACAGGGACAGAGCCCTGCCAAAGTTATACCTGCTGAGAATGCAGCGTAACAGTAGGTTATCTCATGCCTTCCCACAGATTGTGTGTGTGTGTACACTGCATATCCTACAGCCATGTTTCGTCAGGAGGGTAGGCAGGATTTTTCTGAAGGGGACACAGGGGTCCAGGTAACTTAGAGAGGAAGCAGGCCTGGGTGAGAGAAGTTTCTGCATCACCTGTGGAAGCAGAAAGATGAATCATGGAAGGGGCACTGAGTCAGCTGAGGTGGGAAGTGGAAGGAGCAGTGAGTATGCACCAGTATTTTGATCTGAGAAGAGAGGACGTTCCCATTCCTAAAACACATGTACAACACTCGCGCTTCCTCTGAATATTGATCCTTTGATCCACCAAGGAGACTTACCTAATGCGTGGGGTAACGGAAGAGGAGAGAGAATGTGGTACTGTGCAAGCTCATGCTCTGCAGCAGCAGTACGCCACTTCCTTTCCTGTTCTGTGACTGGAGGCACCAGATGCATCACCCTTACAAACTACAGTGCCTTCACACGTGTCTTGGAAGATGTGAGAAAGGAGGCAGAACATGTGAAAGTGAATGACAGAGGGAGGTCAATCCCTGAGACTCCCTTTTTGTAACAGTTATGGGCATCATTCTGAAAGTGTCCATGAGCAAGGAGTACTTTGCTCTGAAAATAAATTCTGAAAGTGCCTTGTGCTATGCAAAATGATAGTGTAACTAACATTGGTCTTAATGCCAATTCACTGAAATCTTTGCTAAGTTTCCCAATGGCTGCTTTGCAATAAAACAAATGGTACAGGGAAAAGTCTTTTGATTTCATTTGTGCATTCACATAAGCACCAAATGAACGCCAGCTATTCCATGGACTTTTTCACTTTAAATATAGTGTTATGATTTTAGCGTTTAAATTATTTTTTTTAATGCCTTCTCAAAAATTACAAATTTTCATTGGTAAGTAGTTCTCCCATATTAAAGAAAATGTTGGATATAAATGTTACCCTGCAGGTTTCAGAGAAGCCTCTGAGTTTCAGGGAGAGGAGGGGAAGAGAGAGAGAGACAACTGCTTCTGGGGGAAGGGGAGAGTAGGCTTATGATATTGGAGAAGGGACACAGCTAATATGGCTAGGGAGAAATGGATAGGAAAATATGGTGTGCATGAGAGAGAAATCTATTTAATGTTGGTCCTGTTGGTTTTGCCCTCTGTTAAATCTCTGGAGCAATGGCTTTTCCCCATGCTGTTTAGTGCAAGGTCAATGATTATTAAAGCTCTGTGTCAATGATTTTCCTGCAAAGTCCCCCATTCTCACCTCAGTTGCTGCTCTCTGAACTCTGTTCTGCTCCAGCCTCCTGCCTACCCTGTTTATCCAGCTCATGTTTTAATGCCTGTAGGTAATTCCTGCCCTTCACAGATGGCATGGAGACAGTAAAATTTTTCTTCCGCGTTCTTGCTTATTCATGACTTTGCTCAGGCCTTCTGACAATGTTTCAGAATGAACAGTAATAGTATAGTTCATTACAAGTCTTGAAAACAAAGCATGTCAGAAATGAAATCAATGCAAATAGTCTTCCTGTGGGAATAACTCCCCTCACCTCAGAGCAATTTTCAGCCTTTCTTTGTATTTATTGATTTTTTCCTTCCACCGTTACTTTGCCCTGTCATAATGTCCTGTTATTCTTGTACTGTGTTTTGACCTAATTTAGGACAATATTCTGAGAGTCTGAATACTCTGAATTCAGGTGTGGTACCAAAGAGTAGAGCTTATTCCTGACACTACTTATTGCAATGTGTTATAGAGTGCATAGCATGAAAATAAATCTTGCTTTGCTTCTTACAAACTGTGTCAGAATTAGGGGTTTGCAGTACTGCAATTACTTCAGTGCAGCATTAATTTCTCTCATATTCCAGGTCCTACAGGATCAAGGGGCAAGGATCCATGTCTTGTTAGCGGATAGTAAAATACCGTGCACACATTGGGTAGGTGTAAATAATAGATGACAACCCTTCTGTGACTTTTTCCCACACTAACTAGGACTGGTCTGTGTCTATAGTCATGTGTGTCTTCTTTGGTCTTCTTGGACTTACGGTGATGGAACAACTCATCTTTTTGGTTCACTAACCTTAATAAGATGCAAGGAGGCATTTGGAAACGTAAGCGCATTTCTAAGCATACATAGCATGTTATTACTCTGAAACTGATTTCACAGAGCATCCATAATGTGTGGTATCACAAATGCTCCGCTGAGAGAGAGTGTTAGAAGAGAAAGAAGGTTTTGCATTGACATTAATTTGAGGAGAAATGGGAGTCACAGGAATGGAAGGGTAATAAGAAAACAAGAGGATGAGCTCAGAGACTGTAAATAGAGAAGTCTTGTAAAAGGCTAGAGGGAGAATATATTCCTCCTTTCTCATGTGAAGGAATAATCTGAAAACATCCTTTAGACCTTTAGAGATCATCAAATGCACAGTCAGCACTCAATAAGAAACTGGAATTTTCTGGTTAGCATTACACACATTTGCTACTTCTCATTTGAAGAAGCTCCAGAAAAGCTCTGATGGCAACCGCTGTCTGTCCTAAGGCATTTAGCAAGGGAGGGACATGTCGCTTCCAACCAGTTCCTGATTCAGTACCCCTTGAGCATGAAGAAATTAAATACTGTCTGTAAGAATGTGTGGCTCCTGTTGCTTCATTTGCACACTGCTCAGGTCTCAAATCTATTAACACAGCTCCAGGAAATCTTGAATTTCAAATGTCTGACTGCACTGAGCTTTGCACTTGAGTAATCAAGTCAAACATTGTCTGCTAATCAGATTTACAGGTATGAACCTGTCAGCATGTGGGGACAGGCCACAAAAACATGCAAAGAGATTCAGATCGCTGCCCAGCAGTATCTGAAATTACAGCCTGACCAAGAGAGCTGAGTTTCGGATTCCTAGGTTTCAAGCACATTGATACAGGAACTGAGTGAATTATCCATATTTTCTTCCACATACTGTGCTTCTGATAACTGATACTTTAAAAATTCTGTTCCTTGAAAAAAAAATCTTCAAGTAATCCATATTCTCGGATAATCTGTACTTCCAAGTAATATGCCCAAAATCAGAGGCAAAAGCAAAGAATTATTGCCAAAGGAGGAAGAGGTTATGGGGGATCAAAAATGCAGATGCTATTAAAGAAGAGGCACTCTGGAATAAACTTCCCCTTGTAGTGTTTGAACACAGACATATTCCCTACGCAGATACTGACTAGGGTTCAGGGATTTTACAGATAACCTGGGAGATATATGTGTGACACTGTGATAACTAATTTCCATCTAGACATTTCCATGCTTTTACTTGCTATAGCTTCTCTTTCTAGCTGCACCTCATAAAAACAAATTTTCTGCAAACAGAACTCATTTTTGGTTATGCGCTTTGGTCACGTAATTGGAGTTTGGCCTAATGATGATGCAATCATACCAAAAAAAGAGTTACTGTAAAACTTTTTAAGAGCAAATCAAGGCATATTTACCTTAAAATACTTAGAGGCATCCATAAATGGTGTATAGCATCATACCCCAATTCAGACTCCATCTATAGTTGCTTTTGATCATACTGTACGATCAAACATGTATGTTTTAATAACTGAACGTCATTAAATATCTCATATGTAGTCTGGGGGACAATGTTGCCTTCCTGCTCCACATCTGTCACAAGTTAATGCTTTCGGATGCTGATCTAAGAGGAGTAACAGAAATGTACTTTAATCTGTAAGGCATTGAAAAGTGCCCCCATCTATGAGCAAAATTATTAGATGTGGTTCTGGGTAAAACACGCTGAAAATGTTCCTGAGTGTAGTTCTGATTCTGCTAGGTGGACAAACCTTACAGGTGAGGTAGGATAAAAGACACCTCCTCCATATTTACCAAAGGTGCAAAGGTTTTAACTATTCTCTGCCTACATAAAATAGCATGGCCCATAGTCCACCACGTTTTACTTTATTCTTTCATTTACTATAAAGTTGCTTTTCCTGCAGTAAAAAGGAGTTCTTACTCTTAGAACTGACAGCACTATTTAAATAGCAAATTCTTCCAACATAGGCTATCAGCAGTCCAGGAAGCTAGTTTGATGTGGAGGCAAGTGCCTGCCAGCATAGAAATCAAAAGATAAAGATGGACACTGATCAAAATGCATTCCCTTTGCACTCCCTCTTCAAGACTAGTTTACCACTGGCAGAGGCTGCAGTAGAACACGGCTACTCTTTGCACATAATCTACGGGAAGGTTATTCTACTGCAGACTGCAAAATCTGAGCATTGCTATTTTAAAGAACAGTTTAGAGTTGCAGTTTAAAGAACAGAGCCCA
>JAVKLA010000081.1:29063051-29126200 GCA_034782735.1 Sagittarius serpentarius | reverse complement strand
TCTACTGCAGACTGCAAAATCTGAGCATTGCTATTTTAAAGAACAGTTTAGAGTTGCAGTTTAAAGAACAGAGCCCATGCTTTGCTCTGTGACAACGTTTTATGGAGCTTTTTTATGTACAGAGTTTAGTCTGCTGAGATCTGAGACACTGCAGTATCTCCTCCAGAAAAATTATAGATTGCAAGTTTAATTGGGAAAGACTGGCTATAAACTGATCCCAAGAATTATTATGACTAATTACATTTCTCTTTTCATAATTAACAAACTCTGAAATATTTTATACCTTAGGTGTTTGCCCTTAGTTCCAATGAAAAAATACAATATATAAAATATAATATGTTTTCTGGGGACAAGAATTAAAATTGTATTTAAAGGCACTAATACAGTTTGATACTACAGTTAATATTATTTATTGTGTAACTATTTGATAAACATTTGTAAGTATAATTTTTTATGTTTGGGCGAGTTTGTAGAAAACTGGATGTTGATACTACCTACCTCATGTTTCTCCATAGCACTGGGGCAGGGGAACAGGGCGGAATTAAGCAAACCTTATTTCTTTTCCATACATAGATCATACAGAGTGCACGTTCACAGCTTTTTCTAGTTTCTGACATGATGAGGGAGAGACCTATACAAATTTGTGGGTAATAATGAGTTCTTATTTCAAAGTATATCTGTCTAATACAGAAAAGATGTGACGCATTTTGAATATTCATAGCCAATCATGCCCTGCCTTCTAGGTTATGCATCTCTATTAATTTAGTAATGTTACAGAAGTGGTGAGGGATTGATTTGACCTGTGATGGCCAAGCAATCCCCACTAAAAGAGCTTAGTAATAGGACATGGCTAATTTATGATCAATAATTACTATGGACACTGTTAAAATAATGCTTTGTAGAAGTGTTTAGCTTGAGTGTATTAACTGTAATTGCAGCTGGCTAAAATTCTTTAAGGGCTAAAATTTCCTTACAGTGTCTTTCCTTTATGTTGTTTTCTTTTTTTATGCTCAGTAATGAGATTGTTTGGGGTTTTGCTTTTTTTTTTTTCCCAGCAGTCCATTCCCAGTAAGCACAGATTCCCATTTCTTTCTGTGAAAAGAGAATGCACTGGATATAAATTCCCCACAGCTACATTTTTCCTCTTGAGGCTGTGAACATGAAGGCACAGTCATTCCCAGAGTATGTGTTGCCAGTCTCAAAAAGTCTTTTCTGCTTCTTTGGCAAGGGAGATAGAAAAGAAGAAACATGGAATATACTGAAGGTGAATATAAACTCTGGAGTACGTGTTACCTGAACCAATGCATGACACTGAACAACTGTCCTTGCTTCACTAGTTTACTGTAAACAGATGAATCTTACAGTTTTAACTGCACAAACTGAAAATGCTAAGCCAAGTGAAATCCCATGTGACTTGGACCTTGGCTGGAATCATGGTGTCATCACCTAGAACTCCTTCACTGGTTTTACAATAGCATTTTTTTTTTCAGGCTGTAGCTTCTGGTGCCAGATAGTCAGCTTTCTTTTTAAAAGTCAGCTTTTTCGTCTTGCAGTTGTTGAAAGAACATGAAAAGAGAATCCCTACTATACTAAAAGTCTTATCCCAAATTATTATTACTTTTTTAGCCTAATAATGTGTAATGCAGTCTCATAGTTTCTTGGAAGCCAAGTGGATTTGTTTGTTTGTTCGCTATTTTGCTTTGCTTTTTTGTTTGTTTGCTGTTTGATAGTTCAATCAAGTAGAAATAATCCTGTTAATTTAGTGAATTTAAACAAATCGGCCAAGCAGCGGGAGAGCAGAATGAGTACTTTCAGTTGTATTTTAGAATCTGACCACCCCACCTGAGCCTTCAATTCGTGCCCTTTTATAATCTCTTTGCCCCTCCTTCAGGAGGGCACTGGAACTCATTAGGCTAATTAGGTGCCACACGCGGTTTGTGCTTCCAGAACCTTCAGGAAATGGGTCGGTGGGCTTGGGGGTCATTCGGGGAGGAACTTCTCCCTCCCTGCAGGCAGGACCCTTCTTTGCTGGTGAGCCGCCCGGCTCAGCAGCTCAAAGCAGGGCCCCTGGGCACCCTCCAGCCTGCCCTCCCGGCCCTGTTGCTGGTTGCTAATGGGCCTCTCACCTGCCGTTAGTTGCCGTGCCGTGCAGGGTTCGTTGTTACACAGAGTTGGTCCTTAGGCAGAACTTGCCCCACCACAGTGTTTGAGACATTAACTTTTCAGTCTCTCACACACTCTGACTCCTGGGGTACACGGGTGACGGTGTGCTACCCCTGCCTAAGTAGCAGATGAAGAAAAATGACAGGAGTGAGCAAAGGTAGGGAATGACTTCCAGATGAGAAATAACCACACTAGGATGGTTCTGTCTGGGGAACGACTGAAGATGGTGACAACCCAAGTCTGTGAACCTGTGAGAGACACAGGGAAGTGGACAAGGAATTGCTAGTTTTTCCAATCCAAGAAATAGGTGCTGCTACCGGAACTAGCAAATGGCTGGTTGAAAACAACAAGAAGTGACACTTTTTAACAAAATGTTATAATCTGGATCTCCTCCTCATGTAGAAGTCAGAAGTTTATATAAAGCAATTAGCTAGATTCGTACAAGAGGAGTTTGTGATGCTGCCTCTGGCTTTAAAAGTACCTGTGTTCTTATATTGTGCTCTAGGCATCGGCTGTTAAGAGACAGCATTGCATGCTAGACAGATTTCTGTTACGTTCTCTCAGCGCTGCTCCTCTTAAGCTGCAATTGTAGCCTGCAGTTCAGATACATGATTGCAGCGTGATCGTAACTACAGCCTCACAGGGTTTGACATAGGCTGCCGAGCCCATCAGGGATCCTGCATAATATTTGGCAGCTGAAAGCTCTTATCTACAGGGGTTGCAGTTAAGGCTCTGAATTGTAGTGCGCCCTAGTGAATTCAACAGGCAAGCTCAGGCAGATCTAGCCAAGGAGAGTCTAGCTGGCCTACTCTGCCGGAGGCTGTAGCCACTGTAGCCGGGGCAGCAGAACAGCGTGTGTGTCTGCATCTCAGCCAGCTCAATCCACAGCTTGCCACGGTAGCACAAACCTCCAGTAACAATGCTGAGATGGGCTGAAGCGCGAGCGTGCATTGCGTCCTGCGGTAACCCATGGCAGACGGGTGAATCCAGACAGGCACTGGGAATAACATCCTAAATTGCTGCAGCTAGATTTACCAGACTTCATCTATCAGCTCCCTTAAATGCATGACCTTGGAAGAGTACTTCTTATAGAAAAAGATCATTACTGAGGCAGAGTTTCAGTGTTGCTTCTGCTGTGGCTTATGAAGTTTTGACTGCTCCAGGAAAAGGGCTAAGTCTTCAGATTGTGCAGACTCATTTTTGTTGTTTTTCATAGGATGCTGACTTACCTTTAAGTAACATACTGCTTTTCTTTGTACATTCCTGTGCTCCACAGGGAAGAATGTGGGAACTGCTTTTTCCAAAACTAGGTGTATTTAAACTACTGACTGACCCTCTTGTGCTTACAGGCCAGCTATGGTTTTCTTTACCACATGATACCTGGGAGCAGGCTATTAATGGCTGTAGATTGTACTGTAAGCAGCATGCATGCTTTCAGTTCTCTTGCACATCATCAGTTTTCATCTGATTTTTGTGAGAATCTATAATGTAAAAATTCACTTGGTTGATTTTTAACCTCATGAGCTGATACCTCATTTGAGAGATAAACAGTGGCAGAGCCTCACTACAAAAGTTACTGTATATCTTCCTGTCTAGAATGATACTAGTTTGTTGTGACACAGGTTTCAGAAGAGTCTTGAAGTTAATAAACCTTTTAAATACATTTCCATAGCCATATTATAGGCTCAACATCTGTGAGAAGACAGATTATTAACAGAAAGACTTACCTGGCTGAGCACCAAAACATTGTTAGACATGTACAATGCAAACAGAGACTGTTTCATGTATTTTTTCCAAGAAAAGCAGTAGTTGCTCAGCTGATCATATATGTGATTCTTAAACTATTCTGTATGAGGGTGGAAAAAAAAAACTCTGGTCATCTCTGCAGAAAGCCAAACGTCCTCATTTCCTGAATTGTCAGTCTCCCCGTTTCAGAACCCAAGCCATCAGTCGAGTGCATCACCGTGGGCAACTCCTTCAGTCCCATCTTCCTGTATCCCAAAAGCGTATAATAGTAACCTACCCACAGGATACTCAGTCGATCCATATGAATGTGTTATTACCTGCTCAGTATTTATTTTGTTATTGTAAAAGAGATATTAAATTTACGGTGCTTGGTGATAATTTGTGCAACCAATTAAAAGCTGGGGTGCGTTGTACTGCTTTTTTAAATGCTTAATCAGTCACACAAATGGTACCTCCATTCATGAAAGCAAATGCTAAAATAAATAGCTTCTGATAATTTATGTTTTAAAATAATAAAAAGCCCAAAGAAGTTAAGTGTCAACCTAATGTTAACTTTGAGTATAAAACAGTTTGCTGAAACCAGGAAGCAATTAAAACATACTGTTTTATAGAGTCCTTTATAGCAAGATAGTTTTTATAGGTCTACGT
This sequence comes from Sagittarius serpentarius, assembly GCA_034782735.1. Classification (NCBI taxonomy): domain Eukaryota; kingdom Metazoa; phylum Chordata; class Aves; order Accipitriformes; family Sagittariidae; genus Sagittarius; species Sagittarius serpentarius. The sequence continues at coordinate 29,121,643 of JAVKLA010000081.1, read as the reverse complement.
CTGCTTTTTTTTGGAGGGTGAGCCACAGTTCAGTTTTGCCCAGGAAATAACAAATGGTATTAAGAACACATCAAAAGTGCAGCTGTTTTCAGGAGGTAAGTATGTGGTGTTTTTTGCGGGGAGGAGGAAGTGGATAAATCCAGCATGCAAAGCTTGCCTGTACTAACTCATTAAGGAAGGGACTCCTCTCCTTTCAGGGCCTCCAGTGTACTTCAGTATATACATACTTTTCGTGCATACAGGCTCATCCAAAGTGTCCTTCTCGCACAGAGGGTATGGTTTTGAAATACTACCCTACCTCAAAGCTAGGCTCTCGTCCTTCTTACCTGGTGCTTAAGAGATGTGCTTTTCTTTACTATTAAAAAAATTAAATAATTGTCAGCTGTGGTTCTCAGGAGATACATAAGAATAATGATAAATCTGATTATGCTAATAAATATGAAAATCACACATAAGCAGCAGGCCAGATATAATTCCTTTTTATTTTTCCCCTCTCTTATCCATGTAGGGAGGCAGTGTTTTCTATGAATTTGTACTTTTGGTGTATTTCTTTTCCTGATGGGACCCCTGCAGGAACAAAAGGGCTTTGAAATGAAATCATATATGGTATTGCAGCTGGATATGATGTTGCTGTGCTGGAAAGTGTCAGTGGCTGCGGTCAAGCAAGCCTGTGATCTCTAGGCCATGGCAGCTCTAGCTAAAGGCGTGCCAAACACCCCCAATTCTGGCTAAAGGGAAGGCTTTATTAAGCCCCTTTATACAAATGAAAGAGCTGGAAAGAGCAGGAGTTCCCTTCACCAGCAAAAGGCTTGATACAAATTTAGGCCGTGTGTCATGAGTTCTCCAACTACAGGTAGAGATGCGAGGTGCTTGTTTGGCTTTAATAGGGAACAGAAGAAAGGAGAAGACTTTCTGGGGCACAGAACAGACTGGGAAGACAAACTTGGCAATTGTGAGTGTGAGTATCTCCTAGGTTTGTTCTGTGTTTGGAGATACAGGGTTGCACGTGTTTTCAACAACTCAGTAAATCTGCATCAGAGAACAGACCTGATTGCATCACTCCTTTCTCCTTTTAACAGAAGTGTTTCTTGGGTTCCTTTCACTGCCAGCACTAACATGTCCCTTGGGCCAAACAGCATATGCAAATGGCAGAGCTTTCTTACACATTTCCAGACAGTGAAAGAGTGTATCTGAATAATTTGTGTTAAAATTAATTAGAAATTTGTCTTCTGCTAGCAATCAGTCACTCAAGAGATTTTTGGTGAGCCCCTAATAATCTTCACACAGCGTATTATAGGCTTTCCTCACTTTCCCTGAAATTAAAGCTTACTGAATACAATGCATTGGTTGTATTTGAGACCCTTAGCAGAGAAAATATGGAAGGAAAAGGTTTTTTTATTTTTTGGTACACACTTCTGAAGTTTCCTCTAACGGAGACTGGCACATTATATCCATAAAAAAAACAGAACTTCTCTCAAGATCATTGCCATCTCCTAGTTTTTTTCAGTGGGACAGAGACACCTGCCCAAACACTCAGAATGACTTTTTCAGAATAATTGTGATCACCTATTTTTCTCCATGGACACCGTTAACAGTCCTTCCTAACAAAGACCAGTCACTGTCCCCATTTGCTCCTTGTTGATGTTTCTCTCCACCACATGGTGTCAAAAGCCACTGTTAGCCTTCCTGGAGGCAGCTTTACTTTGCTCCCAGTGGTTTGAGGGGAAAATAAAAAAGATCAAATAGGGTGACCAGAAAGAAAAATAGGAGGCAGTAGTCATTTTGAAAACATCTTTTGGAAAGAAAGCAATTCTTCTTGAGCTTTCCTGTACAGAAAAACTTATGAAGATGAAAACCCAAAACTAGGACACCAAAATTATCCTCAGTTTTCTTCCATAATGATAATCTAAATAAGGAATAAAAGAAACAACTCTTTAAAAATATCACATACTCTGATTCAATCCTATCTCATATATATATTATACTTTATCAGCAGTATGTACTGTCAGGCTTGATTCTTTCTTACTACATTGATTGGGAATTATTTTATATTTTTCGTTTAAAAGTTCTATATTAGGCAATGTAGGCCTGTGCTATCAGATACTGCTATTTACTTTTGTTCCCTAAGTACCTTAAATCAAAGAGATGCCTCATTTTCATTTATGCCACTATTTCTTCCTGCTTCCTGTCTTAGGAAATTGTTGTAGTACTCAGATCTGCAAAGAATGGGGTCATGCATGGACCTTAGTCAAGGCTACTATGAACTTCTGTAGAGGCATTCAGATAAAATTGGTAACAGTAGAGCAAATTATGTAGCAAAGTTTACTGAGCAACTGAACCTTCTTCCTATATTTGTTCTCAAAAGTAGTCCAACTGTTATAGAACAGGATACATAAAAAGCCCTATATAGTAAACGTTCTTTTCCTTTGTTTTGTTTCACACTTGATGTAACTAGATCTAACTTAAACCATTTTATGATGACACTCATTTTCATTTCAGTTCCCAGACTGAAGCATAGGCTCCATCCATTATCGCCATGACTTTATTTTAAGAAATTCCAATTTCAGAATTCCACACATCCATTATTTAAAATTATAAGCATGGAAAAACATCAATTTCAGTTTCTTGACTTTCTGGAATACACTTTGTGCAGCCAACTTGGGTGTGTTAAAGCAGAATCTAAATATGTGACCTGAAATGGCCACCCCTATCCTGCCCCAAAAACCTCCCCAAACAGCAGTCAGTGAGGTTGTCAAAACCTGTTAGAAGACTTGTTCCTTCTAAATTCCATCACTCATAATCTATGATAACCTAACATTACCCAGCTAATGATGTAAACTAAATCTTGGCAACTGACTTGTAAATGAAACAGATGCTACTATTCTCCATCTCACTTATAGGGGCTGCCCTTTAACACACAGCAGTAGGAAGGCAGAGGACAGTAAGAGCAAAGTAAACTGGAGTCTGTCTGTTTGCAATGAATCATCCCCAGCACAGCCCACAAAGACTGAATGAACAGGTGTCAGCATAACCTGTTATGTCCACAAGCTCCTTTCACTTCTCCTTAACAAATTGGCTCTGTCAAATGAGAATGAAGGACAAAAATCAAAGAAAAATGAAAAATCAGGACAACTGAAAGGAGGAGAAAGAGTATTAGAAAGAAAAGGACTGGATTGGAAAAGACAAAGTATATGGATTAAAGAGATGTGGTAGAAAAATTTTTCTAACAGTGTAAAGTAGTAAGAGCTAGTTAAGTACAACCAATTAAAGTTTTTCTACTTTTAAATGTAAGTATTAGTTCTTAATGGACTGAAGGCATTTTCCAAACATGAAGGAAAAGAATGACCTTTTACAGCCTACTGATGTAACTTTGCTAACGGCTAGCTTGTCCTAAGAATGTGTCCCATTGATTTTAATGGCATTGCTCAGATGAAAAGGTGTGTATAAATGAATGCAGGTTTGCATATCTGAGTCTTAAAGTAGAAAAGAACATAATGAGACAAACAATGAAGCAAGTTAGTGAGCATTATAAAATATTTTAGATTAGTATTTTTCCCCTAATCTGATATTGTAAGGGTAAGAAAGGAATCGTCTGCTTTGCTAGAAATTTCAGACATCCTTTTCTTAAAACAACAGGTATGCTGCTATTTAGATTAAAGACTTTTCATACAAGCCAGAAAATTCAATGATCCATTAATCTTGAGGATTTTGGAAAATATTTGTTTGCTTCTTAGATTTTGTATTCCAACTTTTCATTTAATTGTCTTTCTGTTTTAGTTCCCAACCTAGTTAAATAAGATAATTAAAATGTTTGTATATATTTTAATAACAGCTACAAACATTTTTTTTCTCAAAATATTGTCCCTGACATCCTTCTTATGGGAACAAAGAGCAAAGGAGAAATTACAGCAGTTATAAATCAGTTTTGGTTTTTTGATAATTTAATACATTTTTCATGGGTTGCTTTCTCTCTTTGGCATCCTCATAACAACTCAGTTGGCATGCAGCTTTGCAATCAATCTCATCTCTTTCCTCCACCTTCTCTTCATTCCCAGTATCAAACACTTAAAAGGAGTTTAGATTCCAAGAAGTGGTTTGCCAGGTGTACAATCCAAAGACTCATCTTTTAATCTCTGACATTCGCATGATCCCAATTCTGCAGATTAAAAATTATTTCATTCTTTTATTGTATGGACAGAGCAATGAATATTATTGTAGGGTTAGTAACTCTAAGTGGCTATGCTGATGATCTAACTTAATCCTTTGGAAGGGGATAATAGGGTAATAAACCACAAAGGAATAATCTTAGTCATGTCTCTCTGGTATTCTGACAATTGCACCTTGTCCTAAAGCAGTCCTAAAGCAAAGCCACCAAAGAAAAAAATGACAGTAGTTGTCAACTGCACAGATGAGGGAAACATCCATGCCTGTGTCAGTCATTTTAATGAGTCACAGGAGGAGGGAAAGTGGAGGAACAAATTAAAAACAGTATTTTTCTCCCTTCCCCCCCAACAGAAGAAAGCGAGAATAGTTGCAATTTCATTTGCTTTTAAAGCACAGCACTTGGGTAATAAACGTCCCCTGCAAATGTGCTGAGCAAACACCTCCGCATTCATCAATATGCGGGAGCTGTTTATTGCCTCATAAACTTGGAAGCAAGTGATATTGTCTCTTAAATCAATGGCTGCGTGGACATCCTAGGCACTGTAGGAGAACAGTACATCCAGACAATGCTGATACTTAAATTAATGGTTCTAGTAATGACTGAAAGGTGCTTCGTCACTACTAAAAAACTTAGACATAGATTAAAAGTATGCCTAGAACACAATGTATATATGTTGTGAGAGGGATGTGTATATGTGTGTCTCATTATAGCTTTTATTACTTTGGCCTAAGAACTTACTACTCCATGCAGTTTTGATTTAAATGTGGGTTGGGCTGCCAGTACTAATAGGGTCAAACTCGGTTTCAGCCTAGTTTATGCACAAACCCAGTTTCTAAATCTATGGGGAAGATGGCTTGGCTTGTGAAACTGTGTTAGCTTTATCAGTTTCAAACCAGATTAAAGAGCCAATAATAATCTGAATTCCATGGCATCCGTTATCTGAAAATGATTTATAAACAGTACAGAATTAGCTGACATCACACTGTAAGTTTCTCATCTGCAGTGTCTCAAGCTGATCCCATCTTCTTTATCTGAAAGCAGGAGAACACACAGCTGGAAGGTATTGCCTCTGGTCTGCAACTGTTAGCGTTCAGGGTAGGAACTCAGTGTAGGAGAAGCTGTGACAAGGATCACAGGAGGACTGAATGGTCAAGAACTGTGTTTTGCTTTCTGCATACTTGCAGTGTCTATATTGCAACAAGAAGGACTAGTTGCTTCCTGAGCAACCGTAACTTTAATAACAGCAGTGAAATGCAGTGGAATGTGAATTAGACTTCCATGTAAACTAGCCATCTGACTATACGCCACAGGTCCCAGGCAAACGTGAGTAGCTTATGTTGTTGTTCATGCTGTTGAGGGAAACTAATTTAGCAGTAATATAGGTACATTTACGCTCGCTGCTGCCCCATCTTCTCAAGGCAATCATCCATGCCACTAGAGCATCCCCTCTTTTGCAGGGGAAGAGCACAAAGGTAACGAAGGAAAAAATATTCCTTCTCAGCTCCTTCTCATCTTTTACCCCAGAATGATTTACAAATACTAATGAAGTACTAATACTACACTGTAGTGGATGTTTCCCATCTGCAGATTGTTCCAGGCAGATCCTACCTTGTGTATCTAAAGAGAAAACAGCACTCTATTTGAAATCATTTATACATATTTATTTCTGGAGTATTTTGTCCTGATAAGTTGCAATTCTGAAGATCCTATGTATGTATTTAGTGCCAGAATTTTCACTTCTGCAAACAACAATGTACTGCTGATGATGACCCCGGAGAGCGCTGTATAAACTCTTTACCAGGCCTATGTACAATTCTGATTTTAATCTTGAACTTCAAGTCCTCTTTGAATTAGCCGTGTCCATTGGAGCATTAGAATTGTTTTCTGATTAGCAAAACTGTTTCTTTTATTCAGGTAATATAAGATCCGACTGGGCTTTCTTCAAGCTATGCAAAGCAAAAACCTGTTTGCATTAAGTGGAACCATTAGCTGCAAAAGGTAAATATTTTGCTAAACTTCAGGCCTCTCATAATATAACATCTTAAAAATAAAATAAAATTGTAATTTCTCTGTAAAGTCCACACTAGTCCAATTCAGATTTCAGATTTTTTTAATGACATCATTACTAGCATTCAAGCAGCACTCAGAAAGAATGTAAGCCAGCTGAATAGCGTTGTACCACTGTCTTCCATATTGTTAAGAGGTAATAGTGAACAGAAAATCAAGCATGCATATGTAACATAACACAGTTGAAATGAAGTGTAGCGAAATTTCAGGCTGCATGTGCAAAAGCTGTGCATCGCTGAACCCTGTCTTGATAGCCTTCTCTGCGTAGTTCTGATGTAGCCTGGCTAGAATACTAGATATGTGTTTGATTTAGTGCGTTGCTAGAGTGCAGCTGATAAACTAGAGCAAATCCAGAGAAGGAGAACGGGAAGATGAACTAGCATGGAAAAAATAACACAGTCAAGTATAGGCAACTTAGTGCCAGAGTAACTGAGATGGAATGTAACAAGTTGTAAATGTTTATAGGATGTAAATGCTAAGGAGAAAGAAAAATTACCTTATTGTAAAGCAAAGACAAAATCAAGAAAAAGACATTAGGAATAATGGAGTATGCTCCCGGAAGGAAGTAGTAGAAGACATGTCCATTGGGACTTTAAACTAGTTTTAACAAGACAATAGAAAATTAATATCAAACGCTGTTCTCTGTTATCAGGATTTGGTTTTGGTGAAATAACAGCTTCTCCCTCTTGCTGCCTTTCAGGGAATGAAATTAATGCCTTATTAGTGCTTTCTCACTACGGAGAAGAAAATAATAAATTTCTATTGCCTAGTGAAGCAGCAGTCTAATATTTGTATTTCTGCTTGGAGAAGCATTGCAAGATTTTTAACAGGTGAAACACAGCTTTTCACATGAGAAGAGCTGCCCCTGGTGTTGCTTTCTCATCCTGGAGAAGGCAGTCTCCAGGCAGACTTAGGTGTGGCACTCTTGAAATACAGATGAGTGCTATAAATGTTGAACATTTAAGAAGTATGTATGTTTCATACTTTTTGAAAACAAAATATATTTTATAGCTACAAAGTGAATAGATGCAAAGCTATCACGATATTGAGCCAGGTTCCCAAGCACAAGCACAGAATACCTCTCTCTTTCCAAAGACACATCCTGAGCCTCATTCTTTCCTGTCATGGCACTCAGTTCAGCCCACTCGGTAGCAACAACCTTTGCTTTGCCTACAATGGCTCTGAGTCCTTTTCACCTCATCTGCAGCCCCGGACAATTTTGATCCTCATCTGTTCCTTTTGCAGTCCTATCTGGATATGCTTTCTTCTCCACTCCTTCAGCCCTGTTCCTTTCATGATCTTGCTCTACTTGTTTCTCTATCACTCGTTCCCTAATATTCATCAGCTTTCTGCATTTTCTCCTCTGGTGCTTTTTTAAACCATTTAAACTAGATACATTCGTACAGACAGGATTCAGTCGGCTCACTTTTGATTGGAAACTAGCTGCACATAGCCCCATAGAAGTTAAGTGGATATATTGCCTTTGACTTCAGTGAGGCCAGGATTTCAAGCTTACACTTCTCACATTTCTTGACTCTCAAAAGCAAGGAACTATGAAGTCCCTAGGCAGTACAAATACCGTGATTTGTGCCATGCAAAATGTTGCCTGGTTATAAGACTATTACTTGCTTGGCTGAAAAGCCAAGTACTGAAAAGTACTACCAGAATACTTTGGCAGGCTTTCTGCTAAGGTTAACGAAAGTTAGATAAATAAGGGCTTGGTGCACTTAGATACTTTATCATTCTGTAATGTGTCTCACTATATCTGCGTATTCAGCCAGAAGAATCTTGGCCATGTTCCTGTCTCATTTCTAAATGCTGGCAAGCTAACTGTAATCAAGGTATTCCTTTTAGCAGGATTGATTTAAGACTAAATGGAGCTCTCTATTCCTTGCAGCTTCAGGTCCTTCAAAAATGAGGGAACATTGAACTTGAACCTGGGAATAAAAGTAGTAGTACTGTAGTTCTTTCCCCCAATACCCTTACTTGCCATTCTCTTTCCATGTTCTTTATGGAAACCTTCCCTCCTCTTATTTTCATAATTGTTACTCTACCTTGTTCTTCTTCATGCTTGAACTCTGTGACATTCAGCCCTTTTCTTTTCATTCTTGATGCCTGTTTTCTCCTTTCTCTGGCCACAGCTATCATCATCTTATCTCTTTTTCTAAACTTGAAGAGAGATTAAGGAGGAAGAATAGAGTCAATAGATGCTCAGTATAAAAACTGAAAAAGAGTGATTGTAAATTAGAGAAAGAGCAGAATGAGAGAGCATAAAACAAAAGTGGTTGAGAACACCCAAAGAAAGAGGAATAAAAATAACACCTAAAGGAAGAAAGCAAACAGGAAAAGAAACAAAAAAAGGAAGAAGTGATAGAAGTGGGGACTGTGATCAAAGTTTATATAGAGGAAGTGGTCAAACTTTATGCGGAACTAACACAAACCCAGGAAAATGTAGGAAAATCATGAAGCCCCCTTACTGGGCAAAAGAAATGGGGCAGGAGGAAAGAAAGAAAGAAGTAAGGAAAATCAAAGTTCAAAGTTGTTTCATTGCACCGTGTTTCAGAATTTGATGGAAAAGTTACATACACAGGATCCTTACAAGATAATAGGCATGTATAAAATCATGAAAGATTTAATTATTATTTATGCAAACCACACATATAATTTTGTCCCCGATTCAACACAGCACTCAAGGACTGGCTTAATTCCCATTAAGTCAAGCAAAACTAAGTATTTTACTCAAAATGAGCCTAAGCTCCCCGCAGATTACTCAAGATGTGTTGGTTGAATACCCTTCACTGAGGGTTCAGGATTTGCCTTGTTCAAACACAAGAGCCATCTCGAGTCTTCTCAGTGATTTTAGCAAAATAAGTGAATAGGAAAGGGATTGAAGGAAAAGGTGGAGCTGGGCTGGATAGTCAGGGTACAACTTGCTGATCATGTAGCCCCAGGGGGGATGAAGCTACTCTTTCCTTCTGCCTCCCAGTAGCACCTTTCACTCCAGTGTCTCTTTGGTGGCCAATCTTGCTGTCCAAAGCTTTAACACAGTCGAAGTAGACGGCATTTTACTGCTATACGGCATCCCCAGCCACCTGCTGCAATAGGCCAGCCCTATGCAGTGCTAATGCCTTGGTTTCCTGTGTGCTCCCATCCAGCTTTTGTTCCATAAACTGGCAGAAAAGCTGTACACCAGGTCTGACAGTCCCGGGAAGCACTTACTGCACTAACACAGAATTGAAGTTCACTGGATCCTTATTCAGCTGAGCACTAACACAGCACTGAGTTTCATTTTCATCCTTATAGCAGTTGTAGTCCCTTCTCTACCCAACAACCTACTGGGGATGTCACTGCCCAGTATTCCATCTCTGCACGTGCTCTGGGTCTATCATACAGAGACCAACCAGTAAACTATTTGCTATCCACAGTTATTCTGCACATGAAGTCATGTTCAGCATTTCAGGAATTAGTCTGGTACCTGGTTTACTCAGGTATGATTTGTTTTTTCAGGGTGGGTTGAGCAGAGCTAGGAGCTCGTTTTGGCAGTGATGAAGTCACAATCACAATAAAAGTGAATAAATGAAATTCCATCTATTTATAGCCAAAAAAGAAAGACATCAAATAAGGGATTCCACAGGACAGTTCATGCAGTAAACCTCACATACACCTCAGCACAAGCGTTGCTAAGAAATCTGTAAATGAATCGTATAGTATGAAGTCCTGGTTACCATCTGGTCATCCGTTGTTCCCATCAACACCCATAGGAGTTGAGGGCCACTCTGTCCTCCGAATATCAAGTCAGTATTTTTTTCCTAATCCCAAGTGAAATGAGGGTGTCAGTTTTACCCACTGGCCACTAGTTGACTACCTGGAAATATCGTAGCTGTCTTGGACATCTACAGATCAGGAGCATTCACTTTCAATTGAGCAGAAAGGAAGTTTTTCAATGGGCAGCAAGAGAGATAAGAAACCTTTTAATAAAGATTTCACTTCTCAATGAAATAGGCATCCATGCAGGCAGGAACAGGTTGAAGGTATACAGGCAGTAGATAAATCCTCCAGCTGCACTTTCCTTATCCCATCTCTGCAGCACAATGCACTGAGTTGTCATCTGTCATTTGTGTATTCATTCTAATTCTTTCTGCCTTGTTATTCTGTCAATTTCTTAATCTATTTACACTGACTTTATTTTCAGTGTGTCTATTGTGACAGCAAATCCTAGAATTGCCTTGGGTGTTGTCTGAAAATGGCCATTATCAAATCATAATGCCTACCCAGATGAGGAACTGTAAAGGCCGTAGGCATCAGTAGGAGTCCTTAACAGCTGCCTGCAGTTTAGACCTGCATATCAATTTCCACCTTGGAGGATCTGCTGCAGTATTATAAGGTGAATAGGCACAGTGTGTATTAAAATTTGGATTAGTGGCTCAACCAAAACGTTTGCTTTCCCTCCCTCCCTGTCTTTCTCTCTTTCTCTCTTTTTTCACATTAATAAACTTGCTATCTCCATCTTTTGTTGGTAAACTATATAAAAATGCAAATGATCCAGAATCCAATTAATTTCTGGAAGGTTGCAGCTGTTTTGGGCCCTATTCACAAAGACATGTGGTGTGCGGGCGTGCGTGTGTGTGTGTGTGTGCATGTGTATGCATCTGATTGCTAAGAAAATCAGGCCTTATTATTGAAGCCTTGACTCTCAAAATCTGAGCTATTGTTCATTGCCAGTGCTGATGCAAACAGATAATTTCCAAATTGTATTCCACGTTTATTAAAGGGGTAGAAAATGTGGCTAATTTCAGACAAAGCTGAGAAAAGGTGGAGCTTGAGAGCTGAAATAGGAGATCTGGGAAATCTGTTTCTATTACAACAAAGAAAAGTTTATCTAATATCTCAAAAAGCATTAATTACTGTGAGGCACAGGCTAACACATTGTGGATTTCTTCACTGGTTTTGTCATTCTTCATTGCTTTATTCTACTACTGTGTGTTGTTTGGCTTCATTTTGTGTTTTGTTTTCTTTGCTTATATCTAATGTAAAGTTATAAAATTGAGACCATCCTGGGAATATTTTTCATTACTCCAGCTCAGGCTTCAAACAGAAATTTATCTAGACCAGTTTGAAGCAATGTATGTAATTGTTCCCGTCATTGGTTGACCTTGGGCAAGACACTCAGGACTGATTCTTTAATCTATATTTTTGTATTAAGGGGGTCCATTTATGGCTGCCCTGTTTGCACCTGCAGCTGGAACCACAAACATCAAAGCACACAAAACTAACAACATTGTGAGCACATAGTTCTTGATCTCCTGTGTATCTGTTCCCTAACATTAACGTGTTATCCATGAGCAACAAAATGAACAGCGTCTAATTTTCTATGATATTAATGTCTTCATATGCTCCTCTTTGCCTTCTGTACTGTCTAATACAGGTTAGGTATATATCTGTCAGTGGGATATTAGTAATCTCTCTCCCCTACCTAATGAACCTCAAAGGAGCTTAATATCCATGAGACCTCTTCCCCTGTGCCCTTCTATCTATTTGTTTAAGTTGGCCAACAGTTCAAAATTTATGCAAGTGAAGGGAGCCAGGGCTGACGGCAGCATGATCATATACCAAGCTGAAAAGGGGATATTTTTCTTAGTCATAAATCATCTGGGAATCTTATTTCATTTATTCTTAAAACAAGGTTTTGGTTTTTTTCTGTAACAGTCACTAAAGAAGCACAGATGCTGCTGACAAGGAAAGGTGTAGTTACAAATATGTAATTTTTATTGTGCTACAAACATTTGGTGAAATTTTAGCCATCATGGAAGTCCTACATTTAAGGTACATAGTAGCCTATTAGACATATGTAGAACAAGCCCTCCTCGGTTTATTATAGTCAGCAGTTTCAGCAGTGAGTGCATACAAGGCTAAATTGAGCCTTGTGCAGAGAGCTTGTGTCGGGTCAGAGCACCATATAAATCCCACTTGATCTCTAAAAATAGTATTCCAAGGTGGAATTTAAAGCCCTGTGATAGCATCTGGTACAGACAAGAATGTAACACAGAGGAGACAATTTTTGCCAAGGTTGTGATACCCTCTCTAAATACAGGCTCGCAAACGTCGATCCACAGAAGCAGCAACCAGGCCAGTTTCACCAAGCATGGCTATTCACTGAATAATGTGCTGAGGTGCCTTGATTAATAAAAATAGGCTCCTCCATGGGCAATAAGCTGAAGGCTGCTCTCTTGCCTGGGAAAGAGCCAAAGCTTTTGATCAGATAACTGGGGGTTTAAGTTTAATATTTTACAGGGAGAGCTTTTCTTCTTTTGGCTTTGTTGTAACTGATGATGCACAGAGATAATGCATATTGGGAGCACTGATAAGAGAAAGAATAAGCAGATCTATAGCAAGAAAAATAGGAGAGAGGCTCCCATCTCAAGCACTGTTCTGGAAAGACTGGGAGGAGAGATAGAATCGATAAGGTTATGTGTGGATCAGCTGTAACTGCTTGTCTTGCTGCCAAAGCAACATTTGATGTTAGAGCCTTGCAGGTGAGCTTACCATTACAGGGCGAAATTAGTGTGGCAGACACTGGGTGTAGTCCTTGTGTAGGATACTTTATTTCCACTATACATGTAGCAGTCTCTCTGAATAAAGAGTAGTAAGGGTTCAGGCAATATCTTCAATCAGAAGCCCTGAGAAAGCACCAAAAGTTCCTGGAGTAACAGCTCTGGTAGAGACACAAGGACAGAGAGCAAACTCCCCTGCTGCTTGCCACAGTCCAGAGAACAGAAACTATATCACAAAATTATGCAATATATATAAGGTCTTAAAACTGAGAGGGTCCTTGCATGCAAAAAAGGAGAATTTAGAAGAGTGTAAGTAACAGCTCCATCTGGTGATGCCATCTTTATAGCAACGTATTTAAGTCTTTTATATAGCCTCCCCCCCAGTCTTCTTTCAAATTTAGATCCTTTTCTTCTTTCCCAGTTGGCTTCATTATCTGAAATCATTCAGATTTCATTATAGTGAACAAAGTATAAATATTTCTTTAAGGTAGCAACTACACTGGAAGATTATGGGAGAGTCTGGCAAATTGTCCCAGATCACTAGATAAGGTGATCTCTGTCATAATTCATTTGAGAGTAGAAGGAGGAAAAGTGTCTCTCTCTGGTATAAGAAATGTGCTGTTAAAGTAATCAAAGAAAATAAAGAGATTGATTCATGTGCATTAAGAAGAAATACATGAAGCTATATAATTTTCTTAAAGGGCCTACTTCTGCGAAGTGTGCATTGCCTTCTGCCAGCTACTAGTTATCCTTAATCTGTATTGACATAAAGTCTGAGATACACACCATTTGTCTGAATTGTGTAACACGTGTGTTATTCATTCCCTCGTCTTTCCTCCTTCATCTTAGTCAGTCAACCACATTTTGAATATCCCAGATGCGGCAATCTGTTAGAAGAGCGTAAGATCATATTAAGAGCCATTACTAGTAAGACCAAAGGCCCATCTAGCTCAGCACCTGTCTCTGCATGATACTTGCTCTTGCTGCTCTCCCAGACTCCCGCTATGTTTATCCTGAATAGATGAGGTCTCTGTATTTTTGCTAACCCTCTGTAGAAGATTGATTTACTTGTCTAGTTTCCCTTTTTAGTCCATGCATCCGCAGCATCATCAGGCAATGATTTTCACAGGTCTACCACCCACTGTACAAAGAAGCACTTGTGTTTGTTTTGAATGTGGTTCTTATTATCTTCATTTGATGTTCCCTAGTTCTCATGTGGGAAGGGTCAAGATCCATCCTCTTCACGTTGTGTACATGATTTCTCAGAGTTCTGTCATATTCTTACAGGTCATCCTTTTTCTGGGATAAAGTGTGCTAGTATCTTGTGTTGTAGTTGCTGAGTAGCTTTTCTTAATATGACGGCTGCTCTGCGCTTTGATCATCTTTGCTGCTTTCCTCTGAAACTTTCTGTTTTACCTGTAACCTTTTTGAAAGAAGGGGACCAGACAGTATTCGGCACACAGTATTCAGTGTGGAGTTGAGTGATGGTTTTTGGTAGCAGCACAGCCATGTTCTCTGTTTTGTTCTTAATTTATTTCCTAATGTTTTCTAACATTTGACTTACCTTCTTGACTGCTATTAAACATCAGGTTGACATTTTCATAGGACTATCGATCATAACTCCAGATCTATCTCCTAAGTAGTAATGATCAACTCCATCATATTAATATCTGGAGTTAGAATTGTTTTTCTCACGTGCATTGCTTTCCATTTATCTACAGTGAATTTCATTTGTCATTTAATTGCCCAGCCACTCAGACTCACAAGGTTCCTCAGTAGGGATTTTTTTGTCACGGTTTGTCCTCGCTATCTTGAATAACTGTATCATCATCAAACTTCCTGAACTCCCTGCTTGCCCACTTTCCCAAATCATTTATGAATACCTTGACTGTCCCAGGTGCCAGCTCAGATCCCACTGGAACTCCAAGGGTGGAACAGATTGTGTTGCAAAAACTACCCATTCACTTTTCCTCTCTGTGTCCTATCCTGTAACCAGCTACCTATCCATGCAGAGACCTTTCCCTTTATCCCATCACTGCTCAACTTTCTTAAAAACCTTTTGTGAAGGATTTTTTAGAAGACCTTTGGAAATCCAAGTAGATTGTGTCAACTAAATTAACACCATACACATACACATTGATCTCTTTAGAGAACTCTAGTAAATTTGGAAGACAAGACTCTCCATAATAAAAGTCACGTTGACTTTCCCAAGTGGATTAAAGTTATTACCTGCTTTCTTAGGCTATTACTAATTTTATAAGTAGACAAATATGGTGTATTCAGAGTTATTCCAACAAATATTTCTTTAAACTTTATCTGTGGTGTATATTTGGATAGCTGGCAGGAGAGCTAGTAATATGTTACTTGGTGTATATGCTTTTTCCATGTTGAACCCAGTACTCTGCTATCTTAGGGACACCACAAAGATGGATATTCTAGTCAGGGTGAAGGAACTACAGGCATCTACTATAGCAGTCACTGCTTGCGGGCATGTGCATTGGTGATCTCATGTCAGAGTTGCTTACACACCTACACACCAAGAAGATTAAGTCATCTCCAATGGCTTAGTTACTTCTGTTACCACTCAGTTTAGCAATAGGACAGCGGTGCAAAAGGTGCTATAAAAATCTACCTAAAAAGGTCATTTGTAATCCATGCCCCCCAAGTGTTATGCTAAATATTTCTGAGTATTAAGCACTGTCACTTTACCTATTTACATTTTCCCGTTTTGCATAATGCAGCAATAACCTATTGATTTGTCATGATACAAGTTTAGCACTAGGATTAAGTCCTCTCTGTTAAATCTACCATCATTTTATTCAGCCTGGTAGAAAAGACATAGGAACAGTGATGAAAAATACCAAGAAAAAAAATACAGTTTGGAGGGTTAGTTCTTTTTTTCTGTGTGTCTGCACCCTATTAATGTGCCATCTGCTGCTAGGACATAGATTCATTTACCATTACAGTATTCTAACATGATTACCTTTTTTTCCCCTCAAAAGCCACAAAGGGGCTAAATATAGATTTACTTAAAATTCTAGGGAAAGAGGCGGTCCTTGCCCTAGACACAATTGTTCTCTTGATTTTGAGAGCATTACCACTAGCATTAAATGTAATTTACTTTATCTGATGACAGTTTGCTGAACAAGATCTTAAGTTTTAATAGGATCAGGACATAGATGGTAAGTGGAGAGCAGAGAAAAGCATTGTGGGTGGAATTCATCCCACCCCATTACCCCTTCCTTAACTAAGAACAAATTGAGCACAAAGAAGAGATTACGCCGTCTCCAGGAGGTGGGCCAAGTTAGAGGGCATCAGCACATCCAGTCTCCAGGCTGGAACAGAGTCTGACACCGTGCTGCGTTTCCCCTGGCGGGTTGTTGCCCTGCTGTAGTACAGTTGTGAACTCATTACTCAGATATATGCTTCTCTCCTCTCTATTCACCACTGCACTCCTAATTACCCTCTAGTTTATGGTAGCTAGTACAGACTCATGCAGTTGCTCAGGGTACCTGTTCTGTAAGCCATCCACCCTTTGCACAGCAGAACCTTTTTTTTATGTCTCATACTATCACGGGCAAATTTCATAGTATGATAAAGCCCTTCACCAATCAAAGCATCTAGTGTTAGAGGAGAAATTGGTTTCTCATTCAGAGTTATGGGACTATTATGACCTCCCACATTACTGCTGGTTCATTTGCAATCAGCTTTTTCATTATCTTTCAGCTACACCGGACCAGAATTATGTTAATTGCCCATTAACTACAGTTGGGTGATTCATTTATTCTTTTAATTTAGAGTATCGAAAATGGATCTAACCTCTATTTTGCTTTTAAAACTTTCTGATACAATCTCTGCCATTACTGCTGTGAAAGTAAAAACAAGATGTCAATAAAGCCATGTCCTTCACTGGGTATGGAGCCTCCGTGGACAGCACGAGATCCTGTATTTCTTGCAAGTATTCTGCCAAGAATGACAAACAAGTTTATCAGAAGAGTTAATTTCTTTTTCTCTCCTTTTCTGCTGGAGTAGATTTTTCTGCATGTAGAATGGAATGTCTTAATTTTGTTTTTCACTTTGTTATTTCTGCCTCTTAAAGGGGTTTGTGCTTCAAGGTTTAAATCATCGTCTTCCTAGCAAAAATTTGGATAAGCCTTCTACGTGGCAGGCTTATCAAACATCTGTGTTTTCTGCAGTTGGGATGTGTAGCCAGTCTCACCCAGAATACCAATTCCAACATTGCTTTTTCCTTTGAATTGCTGGGATTCTTCATCTTTGTATTCATTCACAGGGGTGGGGGAGTAATTGAATATTTTTCTTTCAGATGTTTTTTCCTTGGGTGGCTCAGAATTGTGGACTGGGAGCATTGTCATTTCTATTATCTGTAACAGATTGTATATTAACTTAAGTTTTCCCCTGTAGCAACAGGTAGGTGTTTGTGATAATTGTTGAAGGTAGAGTTCTCAGTGGAAGTGTAGCTGCAGTCCTACAAATACTTCAGTATAACTTTACTTAAATGTATTTATATAATTTATATGACTCCGGCACTTATATGAATGAACATATCACTTATGAGGATGAACATCTTCATCCTTAGCTAATTGTAGACTCTGAAAGAAGAACTTTCTACATTTTCCCAATTTGTACTATCATAATAATATCTAGGAACCTTAACCGAGGACCCAGATATCACTTTACTCAATGCTGTACAGGTTAGTAAAAAAGAAAACACACTAAGCCTCTGAGAGCTTATACTCCAAGTGTGGTAAGACAAAGGAGGTGACAGTGGTTTGGGAACAGGAAGAGCACAAGGCAAGAGAGGGCATTTGTACCCTGTGCTCTGGAATGTAGTTGAGAGGGCACCGGGGTGGGGAGCCCCAGAGCGTCTAAAAAGAAGGATAAAGAACAGGCTGAAAGTAGCTTTGAGGGAAGCCAGCTATCAGTGTGGGGTGGAGTCATTAGGGCAGCTGGAAGGCCTGGGGAAAGTATAAGAAACTTCGAATTGCAGCAGGAGGAAAAAGGAAGGTCACATTGGATCACATGGGTGTTTAGTGTACGCAGGGCAAAATTTCAATTATTATTTTTATTGGACCAAATCAGATGAGTGTTTGGGGCACAGGTGCACCTGCAGGTTTGAAAAAGCTGACATTTGAGCATGTCAATTTTTGTTTCTTTAACTGGAGTTCTTGTGCAAGGAAAAGTAAGAAGTAAAAGGAGGAAGCACTGGAGTATGAAGGAAGCAAATAGGCAGTGTTTCACTTTATCATTCCTGGGGGGTTTAAAATTACTTAGATTATTAGATTACAAATACTATACACTTAAAGCATAATAATTTTCAACAGAAAAAAAGCAATGAAATGGATGTGTTTTTTTAAATTACATAGATAGATACATGTATTTATGAAGAACGTAATGTCTAAATTTCACAATATATAAAGTCAAACTTTGTCTTCTTTTTACATGCCATCCTTTTTTCCTCCCCTTTTTAGTACTTTGCTTTATTCTCTCTTTTTCTTTCTGCATGTTTTTGTTGCCCGTCTTTCTTCAACATCTGTTTTCTTTTTAATTAACTCCTAATTTCCCCTTTCTATACATCCTCAGGCCCTGGCTTTGCAAATCCTTGTACAGGATTGTTCACATTGAAATCAACAGTATTTTTATCACATGAGAACAGTTAGTGTGCAGGATTAGGAGCGAAATATCACTGACTTCCTATTAAACCCTAGTTTTTCAACAGAATTAGCAGAATTCTTTTTTTTTTCCTCAGAGAAAGATTTGCAAATAAACTAGGAAGTGTGTAGACCTTTATTTTTCTGAACACTGAAGGGTTGCCTACACAAGTAATTGAATTTTTAGGAGTTTTTCATGTCAATATCTTTTTTATCAAAAAGATACAGAGCAGAAACATATTTTATGCTATATTCTCATTTCCACAGGTTGCATGTTTTATCACGATTTTGCAGTATGGCAAAACCCACAAGATCAGTAAATCTGATAGTCAGCGTCACAAAACCATACATAATATTCACAAATTTGTTCTCTGCTCAGTCAGCCTTTACCTGTTACCATGAATTACATCTATGAAATGCAGGTGTTTCTCACACAGTTGTGGGTGCACTGTAGGAGTCCAGAGGTTAACCCAGCATCTTAAAACATGGCTGTTGCTTCCTGCAGTCCCTTTAACTTCTGTTTACATAGCATCCCTTCCCAAACTCTTTCGTGATCTCCTAATCACAGTTGCTATCTTCTTGGAGAGGATAGCAGCCTTGTAGATTAATCATCTCTGTACTGTGACTGGAACATCTAAGCCACTTGCCTGTCTTCCAGCATCTTTATAGGGAATGGCACCGCCCTATTAGTAAAGTTAAGCAGTGTCATGTTGTAAAGACATAAATTCAGACAAAGGGAAAGCTAGAAGGAAGGAATACCACGGATAAGCAGAGTAGTTCCAGTGTGGTTCAGCCTCCCAACATGGGCAAATTTCTTGCAGGTACCCTATATTAATGCAACTAGATTAGATTACTGAAAGAATGAAACTGCAAAGATAAAAAATGAAAAAAATTAGGCTTCAAGAATCATATTAATTTAGCTGCTTTTGGATTAATAGATTGTTTCCCCACTCCACTTTTAAAAAGCCAAGGGCCTAGAAGTACTTAATAAAGCTGCTCAGGTGTGTGTCTGCTGGAACACTCATTGTCTCATTGATTTTATATACACACAGATACACATACATACGTGTTCAACACCTTCTGAATTGAGGTCCCACTCCCCTATTGGGATTGATTGATTTAGCCATTCCTAAACTGTCTATATTTGATCATTACAGTAATCAATGTTATGATACTGTCTGTGTTTTAAAATATGCAGAATGCAAGGTATGGAGAGAGTTCAAGTCAACTTTGCTTCTGAAATCTCACTTATTTCATTGCTGATAATTTTAATTTAAATACATAATCTTAAATCTTGACTTAACTTTTTAATATATTACTTTGCCATATTTTATTAAGTGTTCACGACCAGATGATTAGTTCACTTACCTATGAACTAATAAGAAGGGACAAGGCTGAGATTCCCAGGTTTTGCATGCAAAAGGTGCAGCAGAAAGGGCTAGAGGTGCAAGCATTTTTCCATATACGAATGCTACCCTCTGCTGGACAAATGGTACGTTACAGCTTAATTATCTTTAGCATTACTCCTCTGCGTAACTTCTCCCAGGCTAACTGGAGGTGACAATAGTATGGATTTAGTGTCCTGATTCACACTTTTGCGTGCTCTGAATACCAGCTACAGTGTTTCCCTGGCTGCACTCCCCCTAGAAGATAGATATGACATCTGAGAGTTATCTCTAACTTCTTTGCAAGGCTCTAAGAACAAACCAAGACATGGTTACCTCTCATGCAGGTTTCTGCAGTTCAAGTGCATTGCTCTTTTCTGTTGCTGAGCGGCTTTGTAATGGGAAGTTTAGTTACTTGTCTGCAAACACAGAAGGCTACTGGCACGTAGCTGTTGGATGAATAAAGCATACCAGACTGTTTTAAAAACCTCAGATTAAATTTGATCTTGTAGCTGGATAACGTGGCTGCCTGAGTTTTGTCCTGACAAGGAAGGCTACCCTGTGCCTGCAAGAAGAACCGCTACATGGCGGTGACACTGTGTGTAGCCCTTCTTACCTTCATCTCGGCCCTGCACCGTCAGAAGCAGCTGATCCAAATGCTTTCCTGCATCTTTCTTTACTTGCATGGGAAGGATCTGCTTGGATCTAATTTCACTTCTAGTTTTCATTCTTTCCCTTAAGTCTATACCCAGCCTGTCTTCTCGGCAACCTACTTTTTTCAGGGTGACTATCTAGATAAGGAGGAAAATGAGCTGAGTGGACTTTTGTATAAGATTAGTACCAGCCTTTGGGATTTCTTGTTCTGCCATTCAAAGATTTCACTGTCCCTGAATTAAGTTTAAGCAAGAAGACTTTTTAGTCATAGTTCAGAGGGTAAGAATAGAGTAGAGCCCTGAGAGAACGTAATGCAATGCAATCAACATGCCAAAGAGCCAAAAGAAAGTGTAATTTATGCCAATTTGCACTACCTTGATGGATAAGCCCAGCAGAATATATTAACAAATGATACTTCTACAGGTTTCTGGTGCCATCTGCTATAATTTAATGTATAATTATGCCTTTAGTACAGAATACTAAAGGGTGGTTTAAAAACCTATAGAACATATCTCAGAATTACAGTAATTTCTATTGATCCCAATTATGTCTCATAAAGCTCTGTTGATTTTCTTTTTTTTTCTTAAAGTGTAGGCTGTTTTCATAAAGGAACGTTTGATTCTGGTTTGCAGACTTCATAAACAGAAGGGCTCATATCGTAATCGACCATATTTATCCCACTGCCGCAATATATATTCCTCATATTGGGCAGAAATAAATCAGAATATTTACTGTATGAAGACATTACATGTAAAGGTACAAAATTCAGTTTCACATTTTGTGGTAAGCACAGAGCAGCCAGCTTTCTTGCAGGACTCAGATCTGATTTTGGATCAGTCTGTGCTATTTTAGAATTTGCCTCAGAACCCATATGAAGCCTGTCATTTTAAAATGGCATAAAATATGGAGGGTTTTTTATTATTTGAGTTTTAAATAAAACTTGGTGGGGCTTAAACTATGGGAAAAACGTGTTCTATCATCATGAGAAATGGAATTATTTCTCCTTCCCCTTATAGCTTCATGTTATTGGTTTTGAATGTTCTTGTTGTTATCTTTGTCAAAGTTTTTGTTTTCCTTTGATTTATCAAAGTATTGGAAGATAAGTACTTGAACCTTTCCAAAATGACTAGCACATGCAAAGAATCAGTAGATTCAAAAACTTTGAGTGATTGCTTCTAAGATATGAAAGAAGTTTTTTAGGCCTTTCAGCTGTAACTTGAACAAATTATTGTGAACATTTTATAGTATTTTGAGCTGCAGTAAATTTTGATCTTTATTGTTTATCTCCAAAGCAAGAAAATAAAAGAATATATTATAATGCTTTGTTGCCAACTGCATAAAGATATTCTGGAACCTCAAGCATGCCTTGAGTAAACAAATATATTCCACAATACCTTCAAAATTTAGAAACACGGAGGTGATTGATGCAAAAATAAACAATAATAGATATGCTACATTAAGACACAGGAATATAATGTGATCAAGAGTGAAGAAGTGCTTTTAACAAAATATTAGAGGAAATCAGAATAGGAAACCCTTTTTTTTTCAGTGTTCCATTTTTCTTTTTAATGAATGCTGAGAAAAAATGGCAGAAATGTTACTCAAAAGTGTAGTTCCATGTGTGTTTGCTATGGATATCTTCACAGCCTTTTAGCACAGATACCTGTTTTCATGTCTAACTTGAAAACAGCACATGAAAAGTTTCTTTTAAATTCCTAGGCAATACAGATTAGCATTAAAGTCAGACCAGTTTATATCAGTAGAGGATCTCATCTGGCTTATAGTATCCTCCTGCTTCATTATTACTCATTGTTAAAATATCTTTTCAAGCAGTATTTTTAGTGAAAGAAAATAAATACATTGATACAGAACAGGCCTTAGGAAGTAATTAAACAAAGTCAGGTTTCAGAGCAAATGGGTGAAAAGTAGCTATGCATACATTCAGCCTGGAAATCAGAAGACAGTGAGAAGTCGTAAGGGAATCCCTGATTTATGAAGTGGCGAATACAATGTGGTCCTTGCAATCACAGACTCTTGAGAACCCAGGAGGTTTCTTCCACTGCTGTGTTCCTAGAAATAAGGTGTGTGTTTGTAGTGAGAGCAGGTGACTGTAAATGGCCATGAAAACTTGCTGAGAGAAAGATGGTTCTAAGATTGAATCCTGGCACAGTATTTCTTAACCTCTCCCTTCCTGTGGTTTTCCATACCAAACCCCTCCTCTTAGTAGAACAAGATTAGAACAACCTTCAGGCATTCACGGATTTTGATACCCAGTCTTAAAACCACAGCTCAGGCCATTGAGTTGTGAGATAGATAAATAGATATATATGGAGAGAGAGAGAGAGAGAGATACACACCATAGCATCTGACAGTGCTAATGGAGTTATCTCCTCATTACAGAAATTTTCTCTAATTAAAGGGAATTGAAGGTTTTGCTCCTAACGCTCACTTCCTGAACACCAACCGGTGGAAAGAGCGGATTCCTGAGGGCTGCCTAGAATGGCCCTCCTGTGACCCTGAGATACTTCTCCTCTTTCCCTGGATTTCCTGTTTCCCCTGAGTCTTGGTAGCATGGTTGGGACCCAGATTTGGACCCTTACCTACCAGCTTTCCTTTTTCGTCTTTTAAAGTACAAAACCTGCAGGATTATGATAAAACCAGCTGTTGAGCTAACTTTTTGGTTTTGGAAGGTACTGGAAGAGACATCCCCAGGTATGATGCAGAATAATCTCTTGTCCTGTAACCAGATCAGCTGTAAAATCCTGATCTGGCTATTCATTTCCTCCTGTGGCACATTTTATGGTGGCTGCAAGATATAAAAAAGATGGAGTCTGTCTATAATGTCTTTCTTTTTCCCCATCTGCATTCTAGCAGATTTGAGCAGGCCTAAAGGTCACTCTGCATGTAGCCACAGTAGCTTTTTAAAAATCTCTGAATGCTAATCCAGCTCTGAACTGCTTTGCATTTGCATATTCGCTTAATCAGAAGTGTGTAAGGTCAGCACGGGAGCTTCATTAGGATATTCATGGCTAAAATTGCTCTCCTCATCACTTCTCTTAGAGTGTTCAGCCAAGCTCTGCACAGGTTGCAGACCTCCCTCATGCCCCTGCTGGGAGTAGCAGCGGGCATAAAAACAGATCCAGAAATAAGTGGGGAGGCTGGAACCATCAAGCAAGCAGCGGGGCAGAGGGAGCTTGTATCATGCCAACCATGTTTTAGGCTGTGCTATTTTAGCTATTGAGAAAATCAAAACAAAGTCTACTTGAGAAAGCAGAAGGACAAAGCTGCAAAGATAAGGAAGCTAAGAGATGCAGATGGCTGGGAGCAAGTTGTTTTGAAGAGACCTTAATTGTTAGACAGCAACGATGGAAGAATGCAATGCCTCTGGGGCTCAGTTCAAATTTATGCCCTGGAATATTTCTTCCAAGGAGGCAGTATTCTTCAGAAATCTGCAGCACTGCCTAATTACTGACTGAATTTCACTCGTGTAGCTGTGCTATTGAACATACCAACGTCTCTGACCAGGCAGTGCTGTGTGAAACAGCAACCTCTGCACATTTTTCCTTTTAGTATGTCGGTGGGTCTTCAAGAAGAGATAGTGTCCTTACTCTAATCATCTCTCACACTTACCTGCTCCTTTTTGAAAGAGTTTCATCTTATTGGGGGTCTTCATTTAATCCCTATTCTCCACCCATTGCAAACATCTATTTCTTCTTTCCTCTGCTGTTTCTACCTCTATTTCTTCTACCAGTCACTGGTACAAATCCTAACAGTATAATTATTTTATAAAATAGGAGAGAATTTAGAGGTGGGGAGGAGAAAACGCTAGCAGATATATTAAAGGAAACAGGTACATGCCTATTTTAAACAACTTAAAACTTACGAATATCAGGAAGCTATTGTGCTACAATATATGCTGTACAAAAGTTTGACCTTTGGTACCTCTACCTGTCATATGGGAGGCATGCATCCTTTATGTTCGTTTGGTTGGCAGGATGCAAAACAGCATTCTGTGATACTTCCCTTACTTGTTTTGCCGTTAATCATGCACACTGACTTCTATAATATTATATTATACAACACAAAATAGCGGAAAAACTCTATTTCAGTCCAAGTGCAAGGAGTAGCAGATATATATGCCATGCTCAGATTTTTCCTTACCATGTGAACAGACACCCCATTTCTTTTGTGACAGCTAGGAGTTATAGTAAAGCTAGTTACGGCTTTCAACTTGGTATTTCAGAATGAATGGGGACTCCAGGGATTACAGCCACTGCCTGTTAAGGATAACTGCAAAGGCTATTTTGTGAGGGTGTCTGAATACTGTTTTTTCAGAGTAGGGAGTCGTCAATAGCTTTCTATACAAATTTTAAGAGGATGTTACAGACACTGTGGAGGCAGTATAAGAAAACTTACAGTTCTGAGAGTACAAAGCCCATTGGTAGAGTTGAGAGGAATTACAAAACATACATGTAGAAAAACTGAACATCTGCTAAGGATGAGAAGGCTTTTTAAATGGAAAGCAGAATAATGCTAACAGATGGCCAGCAGGACAATAAAAAAAAAGTAAAAGTTAGTTCCAAACATTGTCTTACAAGATGAGATTCTGATGTTCATTATTACATAATAGTTTAGTCAGATTTATTTTTCAAGATTTTATAAAAATTAATTAGTGCACTTCTGCCATCGTCATGTCTTTCCTGTTCCTTGCCATTCACCCTTCTTCTAAATTGTTATGTTTCAGTGGACCAAGCTTTGCCTGTCTTTCAGTGAGATTTCTTTGACTGTGGAAGTTTTGGCAAAAAGCAATTAAAGCCTGCAGAATTTAGCTCAGTGTGAAAATAACCATGCAGAACTGTAATGGGTTTTCCGGTTTATTAAGGTCATGATTTTTACAATCAAAGGCTCCAGATCTATCTTCAGCAAAATCATGGTTTGCTTGGCATTTCATTGTTGCTCAAAAATAGTCTCCATCCCTTCCCTACCTTGTGCACTGTGCCAGCACAAGCTGAGGAACTGTGATGCAGGAGGTCAGGGAACCAGAGTAGCTGGGAAATAATCCTCTGGGGAGAAATAGTCTTTCAGCTTGAAACTGCTCCTGATTTGCACTGTCACTCAGCTGCACAACTGATGCTGCTAGCTCAGCTGAGGGGATGGCAAAGGATGTGGCTGCAGGAAGAGGAGGCTTACAGGCTACTTTTTCCTGGAGCAGTATGCCCATAAACCAATGTCCTATTAAAGCATCAAGTGAAGCTAGCAGGAGTTTTAATAAGGATAAGCAAATGGTTCAAGGTTGGCACATCACTAGAGACAGGTCATAAGTAGAATTAATACATCTCAAGTCCCCTTGTGCTCGGCACTGGTGTCCTGGTTTTGGCTGGGATAGAGTTAATTTTCTTTCTAGTAGCTTGGTTCAGTATGAGAATAATGTTGGTAACACACTGATGTTTTCAGTTTTTAAGTAGTGTTTATACTAAGTCAAGGATTTTTCAGCTTCTCGTGCCCAGCTGCACCTCGAATACTGTGTTCAGTTTTGGGCCCCTCCCTACAAGGAAGACACTGAGGTGCTGGAGCACATACAAAGAAGAGCAACGATGCTGGTGAGGGGTCTGGAGCACAAGTCTTAGGAGGAGCAGCTGAGGGAACTGGGGTTGTTTAGCCTGGAGAAAAGGAGGCTGAGGGGAGACCTTATCGCTCTCTACAACTGCCTGACAGGAGGCTGTAGTGAGGTGGATGTTGGTCTCTTCTCCCAAGTAACAGGCAATAGGACAAGAGGAAACAGCCTCAAGTTGCACCAGGGGAGGTTTAGACTGGATATTAGCAAATATTTCTTCACCGAAAGGGTTGTCAAGCATTGGAACAGGCTGCCCAGGGAAGTGGTTGGGGGACCATCCCTGGAGGTATTTAAAAGACAACAGATGTGGTGCTTAGGGACATGGTGTAGTGGTGCACTTGGCAGTGTTAGGTTAATGGCTGGACTGAATGATCTTAAAGGTCCTTTCCAAGCTAAATGATTCTATGATTCCATTCTAACCTAAACTGTATCTTTTGTCAGAGCCTGAACTTGGAAGCAATCTGTTTTCTAAACAAAATTTGAAGTGACACATAATAAGAAAAAATCATAATTCTTTAGAGATTTTTGCCCCTGAAAATATTTGGGCTGAAGCTTTGCAGCTGGTGTGATTTTTGCCATTATTGTACTTGGACTGCTTTTGTCATTCAGTCTTGAATTTGACCAGCCAAATACTAGCTCTGAATACTACCTCCTCACTGTCTGAGCACTGCCTCATCTACCTGTGAGTAGGGGCAAGTTCTCCACATCTGACCAATGAGGCAGACTGAATGAGTTGTTTTTCGTATAACAGGGTCTAGATTTATGAACCTTTAGTTTTTGATAGAACTGTTACTTTATCATGATGAATTAACAAAGAAAAGCTTTAGAAAATCTGAAGCATAATTTTTTTCCCTTTGACTATAAAGACATATTCTTACCATGTAATTCAGGGATCTCTGGTGATCAACAAGATGTGATTGAAACATTGCAAAAAACTGCATACATTCATGATTAAGTAAGCAAATAGATAAAAACTGAAATTCTACTGTTATGTCAAATTTTTGGATAGTTGGCTTTAGATGAAAACCACTCTGGTTTTACTCACACAAGATGGTCCCTAGAGGTTTTTTCAGAGGCAACGTGGGTTTCTATATTTAAAAAGTGTGGGCAATACAGCAATAAGCTGCTTGTGTAATAAGGGATTTTTTTCAGGAACGTGTCTTTAGTTTAATGGTAATAGAGCTTACAACAGCTAAGGATCTGGCAGCTCACAAAGTATTCTGTCTGTCTATAGCTCAGCAAGGAAGACAGTTCAGAAATAGAAATCTTTTGATCTTAAAATGACAAAATCTGAATAGTAAAACCCCCTCTCATAAGAAACACAGGCTGTAATTACGGCACATCTATTATTTAAAGTGTTCTTGAAAATTCACATAAAAGCTGTTCAAAACAAAGTAAAGCATTAGGTCAGGAAGCGGTCTGTAATACTGGGAATATTTTTTTAAATAAATTTCTGCCTTCTTTACTCAAGTGTTTGCTTGCAGTAATTGCCATGCAATATATAAAATCATAGAATCATAGAATCATAGAACCATAGACTGGTTTGGGTTGGAAGGGACCTTAAAGATCACCTAGTTCCAGCCCCCCTGCCACGGGCAGGGACACCTTCCACTAGACCAGGTCGCTCCAAGCCCCGTCCAGCCTGGCCTTGAACACCGCCAGGGATGGGGCACCCACAACCTCTCTGGACAGCCTCTTCCAGTGCCTCACCACCCTCACAGTGATGAACTTCTTCCTGACATCTCATCTAAATCTACCCTCTTTCAGTTTAAAGCCATTACCCCTCGTCCTACTGTTTGGTCCAAGTGGGTTGATTCTTTCCCCATAAAAATAGATTCTAATTTATTCTGTTTTGTTTTAAAGAAGACCCTGTACATGCATGTGCGAAGTGTCTGACAAAGCTCAGGTCTTTCCCTTCCTATACAGTCTCCTCCCTGGACAGCTGAGCTGTATTTGTGTTTGATAGCTATCAAAACTGGCAGAGTCACTGTTAACATGTTAGCCACAGCTATTATAAACAAAATTCTGCAATGTAACCATCTCACAACAAACATCAAATAAGCTGGGAAAACAAGTGAGCTGGAGCTTAGTCATATTTGATAATTAATGTGTGAGGGTTTCCAACCAAAATTAATTTAGCGATGGAGTAAACATATGGAATAATGCTTAAACTTACATCAAAGGCAAATATTGAATACATTAGGATACATTATCTCTACTCTTTCTGGAGTACATTATGTTCTATTAAGATGTGATGTTCTGAATTTCTGCCTGGGCTTCTCTGAGAATTTGTGTGATGGCTCACAAATGTGTCCCCCAGTGCCCTCCTCTCTAACACTCTTCTAATTCAGCTATCATTTTTTGTTTCAGATGAAGCATTAACACTCATTATCTGTCAGTAGAATAAAAACAGAAAACAAAATAAAACCAAAAAGACCCAACAACACTTTTTTTTAGATGAAACGTCTTTTCTGGGTGACACTTCTGATGTTATCAGTAGGAAAAGCCTTCAAAGAAAATGGGAATCAAGCCTGAAATATTACATAATGCCGAGTTGAAAGACAAAGTGTTTTCTGGAATTTTAATTTTTTTTTTAAGCAGCTGCCTTTAAGCGAACACAGCCATCACTGTTATAAAATATTCAAAGCCTCATACATATCAAACAGAGACGCAGTTACTAGGGCAAACAATCTCACATATCCGTTAAACAAACAGTTGGAATTTTTTCTGAGCCCACTCTAAGTCCTTGCAATGCCTCTAGTTTTAATTGATTTTTATCCAGTATCCATTTGTTCTCTTTTTTAATGGCAATTTTCAACTTTCCAGGACCCTGCTAGCTTTGTGGGGGAGCGGGTCAGTATGCAGTCATGGGAGCCAGAGATTAAAAGACATCTCCATGTTAGGTCATTTAAAAGACTTCTTTGTGTTAGGCCATTAGCCATTCCACTTGCTGTACCATAGCTCGTTTTCCCATTCCTAATTGATCACTTCATTGATCAGACCTAAGCCTTAGCTTTGAAATGCAGTAGAGACTGCAATTACCTGAAAGTCTTCAAGGGTGCCTGCAATTTTCAGACAGTCGGAGACTCGGTTAATCAAAGAATGGAAAGGAGAGAGAAGAGCTGTTTCAGCTGGGTTTCCTAAGGCCAGGATTTTCAAGAGAGATCTGGAGAAGGAACAGAAATGTGTGCATAAAATTTTCTGTGCAGAAGTCTTGTGGGGTACTGCTGCATGTTTAGAGGAGATACAGAAGCCCCTGTCCTGAAGATAGCTGGCATAATGGAGAGCACAAAACACCTGCTGAGGCATGCCCAGGATTAGGGGCTGTTGCGCCCAGGAGTTTGAAATTGTTCACAAAAGGCTGTTCTGCCTGCTATGATCAGGTTCTTTCCTCTGCTTGCTACCATATCTGCCTTAACATGTACTGTCTGCCTTGCAGGGTCTTGAAGGGTAGGGGAGCCTTGGGGTGTTTGCTACGTGGAAAGCTGAGGAGACCCGAAGTCTGAGATGGGCACAGGGCTGGAGCAGCCTGCCCAGTCGGTCTCCTCCCACATACATCTGTGAGAGGGGAGGGTTCAGTTGTCACACTGTGCGTGTGCACATACTCGTGTGTGCAGACACTGCCGGGATCCTCTGTCTTTTCCTCTTGGAATCCTTTACAGGGCAACGGCTTCCAGGGATGCAGACAGCCTCAAACTGACCACACGTAGTGGCTAACTGGGATTGAGGTAGTGACCAGGACTGAGGTAACATGCTGACAGGCTGCACTTGTAGTTCCATGAGTCCCTTAAAGACGCCTCTCTTTCCAGTATAGATAAATGCGCCGTTAAAAACTGAGGTCTTTACTATTTTCCCTGATATTATAGATCCTGCCAAATAATGTGTTCTTCTGTATTTGCTAATTACTGCCTGACTGCCTGTTAATATACATCATGCTATGGGTCATCATCTACTCTGAAGACTGGCTTTCAGTGGTGTGCACATTGTGGTGTAGAGGATAAGATATTTCCCTTTGAAGGCAGTTCATAAATCTTATTGGGTTTCTTCATGATGAAAGGCACTATAGATATATGAGAGATCAAAGCTGTGTAAAGATCAGTGGTATTTGTTTGCATGAGGTTTCTCTTTCAGTTCCTTCTGAGGATTTTGAGCTTCAAAGTTTCAGCTTTAAAGAAACTCAAAAGCCAAAAGAAAACCCTAGCAAAACCCACCATGTTACAGCTGGTTTGAGGTCAGGCCAGCCAAGGGCCACAGGATTCTGACACAGACTCAAAGGCTCTTCTCCAGCCTTCTTCTATCTGCCAGCAAAAGCTGGTGCAGAGAAAATTTTTGGTCTTTCTTAATGACAGTGAGGGCCCAGAGCAGTAACTTTCGGAGAGGAAGAATGCTGCTTAACACCAAAGAGGCAAAACCAGCTTAACTGAAAACAGAAGTATTTCTGTTGTGACTTGTCAGTCTACTAGAAAAATTATCATTTGTGAGTATACAGTAGCAATTGGCCTAAAATATCAAATTAATCATACAGTTTGTGGTGTATTTTTTAAGGTGCACTTTATTTTTCACTTAAATCTTTAAATACTGAGAATTTCAATGTATGGTTCTGCAGATGTCTAAAGGATTTGGGAACAGAAATCCAGTACATTCATTGAAAAGCATTGGCTGCAAGTACTACTGGTTTTGACTGCATTGCACTTTAATATCAGATTAGCGTTTAGCATCGAGTAAGTCATCCCTGATATGTGAGCTTTTATTTTTCAACACTATCACTGCAGAAAATTTTCTGTACTTCACAATGTGTTCTCATAAATGACACCAAAACAAACCTGTGACCCATAAAAATAGCTTTCTGTATTAGAGCCACACTATGATCACACAGAGCATACAGATGTATTACATAATGTAGTAAGACAAAATAAAAAAAAAAAAAAAGCCAGGTGACGCTGTGTGCCCAGTCTGAAAATCCTTCTCCTTTAAAGGGCTGTATTCTCTGGCTATCCATCATCAGTAAAGCTCTAGCTGTGAGCATCCAAAATCCACACATCTAAAACCACTCGTCTTTTTTTTTTTTCATTCTTTTTGAAGAAAGAAGGATCTAAATGAAAGGAGAAGGAAAAGTAGTAAAGAACTGGCATGGATCTATGTGTGTCTCTGTAGAACAATGGAGTATGAAGGCTATGAGCTAGACCCAGATGTAAGAGTGAATCCCAGACTTTCTGCGTATCACCTACACACTACTCTTGAGGTAAGTCATACCAAACAGTAAGTAAGCTGTGTAGCCAAGCAGAGTAGAGAACAATAACCGGTCCAGTACACTTTGTCAACACAAAGTCATAGTCCAACAGCCAAGGGGAAGGATAGGAATCAGGAATTGAGTTTAATCAGTTGTTATTGCTTGCAAGAACTCCAGAGGCCTTACAGAAGAGACAAATGGAAATCGAGTACAGTGGCACAGGATAAGAAAAAGTTCAGTCTTGAGGTGAAAATGTGTCTTTTTGGGGAGAATATAGGAAATGTTTCTGTACTGGAAGAATCCAACCAACCATGAAAGTAAACATTCCCATTCTGAATTATTTACTCTGTATTTTGGTAAGGGAAAAAAATACACAAAGAGCAAAGCAGAAAGCGTACAATTTGAAATAGGTCTTCATGACCCAGGAGGCTGTCCTAGGGTGTATCCCATGCAGGAGGCATCCCTCTCCTCTGTCAAAGCTGTCCCCCTTTATGTTAATTATTCTTGAACTTTACCCTTTCCTGTCCCAAGTGTATAGCTTGACCACGAAATTTTTCATATCAGCTTCTCAGGTTTTTTTTCTCTCATCCTCTCCAGTGTAACAACCATTGTATCATTTACATTAAATGAAACAGCTTCAGCAGGAGATAATGAGACAGACGGTGTTCCTGTGTGTTCCTCAACCCTACATATGTAATAGCGTTTCAGTTTGGGGAGCTTTCCTGTGATTGAGAAGACTGGGTTTCAAATTCCTACTGCCTGTCAGGTCACATGGCTTTTAAAACTGTCACCCCAGTTTAGTATCTTAGCCATTGGTTATTAAATTAAATAGAAGAAAACAAATTTATCTGTTACATTTTGTCTAATGGCTGTACAAACCTCTCTCGCGCTCTCTATGCATATATGCACCCACATGCATGCGCATGCATGCGTGCGCACGCACGCATGCGGATACTCGTGTACTGGCCCTGCTTTCAACAAACAACTTGTTCAGCTTCATGAAGGGGATCCCACCAGCTTCAGGTTGTGCTGCAGAGCCGATGGCACCGACGGCTGAACTCTTTGGAGCGAGAGCGCCTGCTGCACCTCCTCTCCTGGGGAAGGAAAGCCTTATGCTGGCAGCGAGCTAGGGTGAGGGCTAGCAGTCGTAGGGGAAGAATTGTGCCCAAACCCAAATTGTTAATTAAGTATCTCCTCCCTGCTCTGCTGATGATCAGAATAAAACATCAGACTGGAAGGACAGCAGGATCCCCAGTTGTCAGGCTGATGAATAACTGAACTGGTTCCCTTGAAGCTCCAATTAACAGCAAAACCTCTTCCATAGAAACAAGCGTTCAACCAAATAAAACTGATGATTTTTGTACATGGAGGATTAAAAATTTCTCTTAGACTTTCTGCATAAGTCTACAAAAGCCAGTCTGTTCCCTTCCAGAATTTCAGGATTAGTCCCCAAATATGCTTGACTAAAGTCTCTGCAAATAGTTTCATCTAGATGTGAAAGGAAAAATAACTTGCCTTGTTCACTCCATTCTAAATTTCTAGTGCTCAGCGCCCATGAAATGGGTTGCTTATGGGGAGATAATGTCTTTTTTGTGCCTTCTGAAGTCTGTGAAAAATGTCTTCCTGGTTAATAGGTTGGTTAAAAAAACTGTATATGCTCCAGAAGATAAATATGATTATTTATCATACTTGCCCAAGATAATGACAGTAAAGAAGACAAGGTTGAAATTCTGTGTGATTTCCTCTCTTCCACATCCAGGGGCATACAGCACACAATACACAGATGGTACGCTACATAAAGCATCGCATTAACTGTTGAACATTTTTTCTTCCCATTAACTAATTTAACAATATGCCCCTGCTATTAAAGAAATAGACAAATTACAGAAAACTTCTGTCAGCTTAATCCTGATGGCTGAAATAGGGCATTTGCCGAGATGGGATTGTTTCCTGGCCTATCAGGTTCGAAACCTCTAGAAATTCAGCAGCAACCAGCCTAGACTCTTGCAGTGTTGATTCAGCTCTTCATCCTTAATTGAGTTTCAGGCACGTAACTCTCTGGAGATTTTTGAATGACAGCTACTCTGCTCTGCGTGTATGTTAGGTGACCTGAATTTTCTAAAACGATGAGCCTGGTTTAAGTCAGCAGATGCTGTAGGTGATAAAACTCACAGCAAAAGCCCCTGAGACTTTTTTTGCCAGAGTGGGCAGCGAACCAAATTAAACAAGCATTTCCAGTTTGTTTTCATTTGCCACCTTCTACAGCAAAGACACTGTTACTGACCTTGGGGCTGGTGGTTCTGTGGAGGCTCCTTGGCAAGCACGGGAACGGTGGAGCAGCCTGCCCATCATGGTTTCTCACACAGCCATTTGCTGTACTGACCTCTTTTCATCACCGTTTTCCCATTTCTTTTTTTGCTTCTAAGCAACATAGTAGTA
Organism: Sagittarius serpentarius; assembly: GCA_034782735.1. Classification (NCBI taxonomy): domain Eukaryota; kingdom Metazoa; phylum Chordata; class Aves; order Accipitriformes; family Sagittariidae; genus Sagittarius; species Sagittarius serpentarius. Next base: position 29,087,869 of record JAVKLA010000081.1, on the reverse strand, counting down.
CGGCGGGAGCTCATGTACTATGAAGCACTAGCCTACAGGCTAGTTTTACGCATACACATGGCCTCCATTATTCCTCTAACTGAATGTGACCAGAAAGTTGGGTGAAAAATCAGTGTAAATGAAACACAGAGGTCAGCTGAAAAGTGACTTGAAACAACTTGAAACTCACTGTGGCTGTGCTACATTACCCACTTCAAATAGAAGTGTTGCAAACGTCCCCTTAGTTTAGTGTAACTTCTTGCACAGGAAAAGTTGGTAATGAAAATAAACTTCCTCTTCCATGTTTTTTTTTACACTCCCTTGATGCAGAAATAGAGTAAGCAATTTTTTAAATAAAAGAGAAAGCAATTAGGGAGCCACTGGACCCACTAACTTATTTTCTGCCAGTGACTACTTCTAGTATTTAAGTCTTGAAACTTGATTTATTTTTTATATATAGTTTGTTGTTGGATTTTGCCTAATTTTATTTGTTCAGTTGCAATAACTACATGCAGTATGGTATCTAGCTGCTATTGGTGTACTAGGTACTTTTCCCCTCTATTTATTCAGGGGTTTGTTGTGGTTTCCAGTAACTCTCTGCCAAATATTTTCATAAAGAGAAAAAACGAACCATCACAAAACCAGCAGAATGTTCACCAAGTGAAAAGAGCTGCAATAAAGAAAATCCCAGATCTCCCACGTTTTTCATGTGGGCTGAGACTCGATTTACTTTTACATTATGCTTGCCCTCCTCTACACAGACCTTTAGAGAAAACCTATTTCCAGCCAAAAGCACAGAATAAAGCTTGGAATAAGATGATCTATGAATTCTTCTCTCTTTGGAAGATGTTTTATGTTCAGCCTTACACCTCAACATGGATTTACCTGATCACTCTGTACTTGCCCTGTAAGTGTGATTCTATTATAAATAAAGATTTCCCTCTGTATACTTCACTATGTCAGGATTTTTTGAAGAGCATCATCTGGTATGTCCATATAACCGGACACCTCCAGATTTAATTCACCCTATCTGTCATAAGGGAATTTTTTTTATAGTCCCATTACACTGATCCAATGGCTAACCATTACCAGAAGGGACAGCTCTCTTGTGCCAGGACTAGCACTTGTCTAACCCTCAGAGCTCTCAAGTGCTAGAAAACCATTCATTTTTCTTCTGAGTTTCTCCTGAACTGTGTTCTCATGCAGTCATCGTGCTGGTGGCAGGTAAGCAAGGGTAGAGCAGCTCTTTTCAGACACAGCCAGTAGGTAGGTCAGGTCAGGTCAGATGCTTTGTACAATTGCAGGAGCAGCCATTCATTTTAGTACAGTGCAAGTCACCCTCTGACCAGTCCCGTCTTTCTCCGTTGACTGTGCAGGGAACTTCGGATGACTGACTCAGGTGAGTTACTTAATCCAGGTGAAGACCAAGGACCCGAATCTCACCTTAGAAACCAAAGGTAAGCACCCTTAAGGACATCATGCGATCCCCACTTTAGTTAAGTTTAGTACTTGACCAGTTTTAATGACACGCCTACTTGTTAAACGTGGTAACTCAGCACTAATATGCATAAGCATAGGCAATACAGGTATCACCATGCACACAAACCAACAGACATATGGAAATAGTACCATTTTTCATGTGCATATGATGGCAGTATTCACCACAATTTATTTAATATTGGATTACAAGCACCAAGCTATGGAAAAGATGCCAACTATTACACTTCAATTGCTTTAAAGATACTATTTTAGAGCTGTCATGTTTCATAGGAAAACCATACTTCTCTATTTTCATCTGACATTTAAAGGTTTTTTTTTTTTATGTTCTTTCCTAGGAATATAAAGACTTAATCGCAAAAGACAGGTTTTAAGAGGACTTTATTAAATCTGACAACTGACTAATTGGACTGTGTGCAATTAATAAAAAAATCTGATAACTGAGCATTCAACAAAGGATTGTTGACTGATAGCATTTTATTTTTATTATTTCTGGATTTTTACAGATCTACAGTTCTGCAAATACAGTGTTTGAGTAAGACATTATTCTTCCTAGTTTACGCCCACACTTCAGAAGATTACTGCAGTGTGGAAAATGTCACATTGCTTCTCCTGGTAGAAGAGCCACAGGAACCACTGAAATACAAAATAATCTAGCCTTGCCCGTACACTTCCTTAGCTGAAAATGTTCGTGTAGGACAGACTGGGTGTCTCACTATTTTATACCTTTTTCACTTACAACTTAAATTGCTATACAAATATAGTACAGACTTTTATGCAAACTATCAGATTCACTGTTGTGTGATCCAATAAAAAAAGCTAATAGTGAGAAAACAGTGCACCTTGTAGAGATCTCTTCTGATGCTCTACAGAGGAGATCAGTGGGTTCCTACTTGCATATGGGACGTTTTAAACTTTCCCATCAGACATATAAAAATAGTTTGGTTTAGATACTTTCTCCGTTGCAAATTTAAATATCTCCTTTATTTTTAGAAGAGTGCATTGCATGCTTTACTTCCAGGCTCAGTAACAGATCTGTTACAATTGACTTGATGGTTATATTCCCGATGGGACATGTAAATGTCACTGAAAGTACTGTTCTTTGTTTCCTAGAGAAATTTCCTAAAATTCCTCTTAAGATGCAGGATGGGATAAGAGTTCATTGTGGTTTTGTCCTTATATTTACTACTGAAGATCGGTTTCTTCTTTTAAGTCTTCATAAGAGGGAGTCTTTTTTCAGGCTGGATCCAACTTATCTTGGAGGGTTCATTTCCTCACAAATCAACTACACCAAGCATGCTGAAAAGTACAATAGAAATTGTTTTCCTTTGTTTTGGTTTTAATTCCCTTGCTGCTAGATGTTAACTGGCATCCCAGGTTCAGTGAACTCAGTCAGTAATTTGCTCAGTCTGAGTTTTCTTCTCTGTTTTTCAGATGGGACACTTCTGGTACTTCCACTCCTGTTCTTACTGAAAGAGACATTTCCAAATGGCTCTTTCACTTGGATTTAAGTAGGTCTTCCCATTCAACCGTGGACTCACTATTTTTAGGAATTGCTGGAAACACTGACTGCATTTTAGTTTGGAATTCTTTCATCTATAAAAGAGATGAAAAATTAAATCAGTTAACTGTTAGTAAGGAGCAAATAAAGTAGCACCATAGACCCCAGGCATATTCCACAAAGTAAGCTGTGTGAGGTAAGGAAGAGGTAAAAAGACTTTAAAAATAACAGAAAATTAAGACTTTCCCTCCCATTATGTTGGTTCAATTAACAAAGTGAAAAAAAGTATGAAGGGACCCACAACAATCCCCCCTTCTAAAGCACCACACCGGGGTGCCCAGTTTGGACCACCTGCCTGAATGATTCACTACTGTTATATGAACTACTGTATATACACACACACATTTAAAATGTTTTTGTTTAGAGGAAAATTACCTCCATAGAATGTGCCCATATTTTGACTGCAGTGCTGTTTTCTACAGTTGTAATGGATTAAAGGCCCAATAGGTCTGTTCAAGGATTTTAAAACAAGGTTTAAAGAAAAAACACTGGTCAGCGCTAACAATTTAGGTTTCTCCCACCACATGGATACAGGTGACAAAACAAAGGCTCATTCAAATTTAAACATTAGTATACACTATATATAGGACCAAGCTTTTCTTTCACTGTTGTTAAATTAAAATGCTGTGAAAGAGGAGTTTTGCTAGTTTTATATTCTGTATATCAATACATTAATACCAATTGCCAAATCTATGATAACTGTTTTATCACCAATGTCTGATTCAATAGCCTTGGCAGTCCAGAACTAGAATTTATTTTCTTTAAAAATCACTTCTGTTTGAAGATAATATTTAGATTTAGCAGGTTTCTTTCTTCCAAGATTTTTACATATATTTTTACACATCATATTTTTAAAAGATAGGCATGGAAAAGTCAAATCAGTGAAAATCCTGTTTCACAAACAGCAGGATGTAAAGGGGAGGTTTTGGACTGATATTTTTAGGAAGCTCTACAGAATCTATGACATTCACGCAGAGAAGACAGGATGTGGTTGGTATTCAAGCACTGGATGCAATGACCTCTTGAAGACCAAATGCTGTCTCACGCAGTATGTCCCACAGAGAGGTCCCAGGAAATCTAGATATTCTAAACAGCCACATAGGCATCTTCTCTAGTACGCCTATATTTTGTGCGTTATGGGTCATCAGTTTTTTTACAAATACCTTTGGGCCATTTTCTGTTCAAGTCCTTCTGCGTATAAATAATTCTGACACAGAGCTGGTGCTTCTTTAGAGAAATGTTGCTGGAATGCAATTACTCAAGTTACAGCTGATACAAAGAATGAAACAATTTACAAAAAAACTACCAATCCTTTACTAAGACAATAACAAACTAAGATGGATGAAAGCATTTTAGAACTCAAGTTTTTGTGTAAAAATGCCTGGGTACTGCTAATGAAATAAAAATACATGTTATTTAAAGTAGGAGGAAAATTCAGAGCCAAATTATCCTCTTTGTTTTATCTGAATTGTGTGCTTATGTAAAAACTAATTCACTGTCTGCTTTATATTTTATTCTGATCAGATAACTGTTTTGATTAATTATTTGTTCTTGGTTTTTAAAAATCTTGGCAATCACCCACAATTGTTCCTAAACTAATATTTTTGTTTCTTATTTAAAACTGAAAAGCTCTCATAGACAGCTATTATTTTCAGGAATAATAAACATCACTACCAGAGCTGACGTAGAGGAACAGCCCAAATTACATTAAACAATTGCTGACAATTCAATACAAGTATTTACAGTAGGAAATGCTTTAGGAGCTTTGGCTTAGCTGTTTTTTCCAGTCCTCTGTAATTAAGTTACCCCAGTTCTCCGATGAGTGGAAAGAATTCAATTTATTCAACATTTTTTACTTCCGAAAGAGTGAACCAACTCTTCCACTCTTACATCTCACTCTAAGTATTATCTGGGTGTTTGGTGACACAGGAATGGTCAGATCCTAACCTGGTGTAAACTGCTGTAGCTCAGTTGGCATAACTGTGGAAAAAACACATTTTATACCAGCTAATGATCTGGTGCAAAGTGGACTTTTTGGCTGTTTCTAAACTCAGACTTTTAAATTGACTTTTAGTGTCAAATTTAAATGATAGACTCATAAGCCCTACAGGACACTTCTGTTACTCCACTGAAGACACACAAAAACACACAAAACCAAAGGAAAACTAAAAGCAATTATACAAAGCCTCCAAAAAGAGGATGATGGGTGGGGAAGCCACTCAGAAAACGACAGTGCTTCCTCACTCTAACAGCTACCTTATAATTACTAACATGCCAAACCCTAACCCTCGAATGCAAAAAGCAATCTTGTCTGGGAAATAAAACACAAGCTCTGTTCTGAAAGAAAAAAGGTATTTATTTAGAAAGCACTAAAACACTGCTAGCAGCTGCAGATTTAAGAATATTCAGATTTTTCTTCCCTCAGAATGCTAATTTATGTTCTGCAGGTAAAAGCAACTCCTGGAAAAGTAATTTTTCCTTAACACGTGGACCAAATCTGAAATATTCAACATTTTTCTTTTGCTTTTAAGACTCCCTGAGAAATCTCCTCAGCCTTGTCTTCTCAGATTTTGATGCTTATTTGTAAAACCACTTTGCAAGTGATGCCAGATTCAACATCTCGTTTACCACCTTCTCTCTTGCCAGCATCTATGCCCCTTTTCCACAAGCCCCCTCTGCACAAAACCAGTTTTTCATTGCAATTCACAACTTTGACCATGTTTTATGTTTTTCCACAGACTTTCTTCCTTTGTGATTCCTGGACAGTGAGCTATTTTAATAAATCATAATGCCAAGGTGATCACCACTGTGCATTGGCTCCTCAGTGTTGTGCTTTAGGCTGTCAGCTATTTAAGGACATTATCTACAGTGACTGGCATGGGCCTCACTAATACGTAAGGTCTTAGTATGTCTAAACGGGGCCAATTTCTTCGCAATACAAATGTCACAGCTACTAATTCTTACTAGAAGTTTTCATTTCTATACAGCTTAAAAGATACCATACCCTATTATTTCTCTCCACAACAGTTTTTGAGTTCTCACTAATAATACATTAAGCAACATAATTAGTACTAGTCACAGACTTCTATTTTCCCCGTCTCCCTCTCCTCCCAGTAAGAAAGTGCAGTACAGTATTTCATTAGGGCTTTGATCTGGACTTCTAAGGTATTTCCCCTTTCTCTTCTGTTCCACTAATAACACCTGTTTCTGAGTTTCTTCCTCCGTTTCCACATTTGTGCCTGTTGCTGTCCTGAATGTACTTTCAAATCCTAGCCACTGTCCTCCCTGCACTCAGACCTCCTGTAAAGCTCACTTGCCACACTGCCTAAAGCATGGAGAAGACTGAAAAATAACAATTCTCTGATGTAATGGAACCAGTGTAGACACACACAAATAACCACGGAAACGGCATCCCAAAGTTGCTACCCCTTCTCTCCCAGTGACAGTGTCTGCCTGCTTATGAACGGTTCTAGTATCAAATTTTAGGCTGTGACTTCTTTCAGTCAGAGACTATCTGCTCAATATCCTGGGCCTTGACTGGCCAAACTCTATTTAATATATTTACAGATTTAGGACTAAATTTGGCCTCCAAAGTAACTCAGACTGGCCTCGGGGTTGTTCTTGCTTGCATTTGGTTGACAGTATCACACCAGGCCCATTGCAACTGCAGATGATCCTTGTAGTGAAGGTAAAATTTGTTCACTAAACATGTAAATTAGCTGTCCTTCAACAAATTGGTCTTGCCGGTGTCCAGTCACCGCCTGCAGTGTGGTGAGCTTCTTGTGAAGGCGATGAATCTAGCTTTATGTTCTATTAATACGGCACACTTGAGGTACAAGAATTGGGACCTTGTCTTTACCTGCTTTACCTCTCAGGGGACAAGCACACTTCTTGATGAGGCAAAAGCTGCAATTAGGAAGCTGTGTCTTGCCTTGCCTCTTCTTTTTAGTAGACATGCCAGTCAGGAGGTCTCTTCTCCCCTCTCCCTTCCTGGAAATCTTCTCCTATATTTCCTCCAGATTCCACAACACACATGCCAGTGGTCTCAAATCAAAAGGCGTTCATTTAATTATGAAAGCCAATGTGGCAAGTACCAAGTAGTGGAATGTTTTGAAATAATTCACTGAAATGGCTGCCTCTTTACTATTGTCAGCCACACTGACAGTGGGGTACACGGTTCAACTGTGATAATGTCTTCAATTAATACTACAGGTAAACCGAACACTAAAAGCTGACTGTATTTTACCTGTTTCTGCTGCCATCAGTATCACAGGCCACCCTCTCAGCTGCTGCTTCTGAACCTAGTGGTACGTGAACAACTTGTAACACTTTTCTTGATTTAACATTCCAGCACGCTCCATTCCTGGAGGCAACTCTGAAGTGAATTTCACTCAAGTGAATTTTATTTTTTTTACCACAGATATTGCAAAGCTTGACGCTGTTTTTTCTTGCCAAATAAATTACAGTAACTGTTCCACCTCTGACTGTCAGGCTTCTTTCTAAAAGGGTATCATCTACCTTACTGCATTAAATAATCTGTAATAGCTACAGATCACTGTTATTTTCTTATCTTAACCTAATGATCCTGCCTCAGGTGGCAAAAATATGGGGACCTAAAAGCATCTTCCATTTAATAATCTCTTTTTAATGTACATCGTTGACAGAATGTCACAAAAAAAATTGGGATAGCACTATTACTGAGAGCACTTATGTGGCCGTTCATACTAAAATGAATGGAAGAGAGGCTAAAAGAGTCTATTTGAATCCTAGAATGAAAGTTTTACGAAGAAATGTTCTCTTTAATGTCTGACATTCATAATAGGCCAACCTAGATTCTAGGAATTATTAGTTTCCTATTTTAGTACTCATACCAGTAAGAACTGCTTACATTAGCTTCTAAGTGAAATGAGGTTAGATGCCCTGAACCCGAATATCGACTGACAGCAGAATACAGTATGTAAATGTCCTGTGTTCTCCTCAGCCACCTTCCATTCCACAAGGCACGAAGATGAGATGGGCTGCACTGGACTTAAAAGCATCAGAGAGGATTGTTCTTGCCATCTTTCCCCAAATCTTAAAATGATTGCTGTCACCCTTGTTAGCAAACAATTACCAAGGTCCGCATAGAGAAAAAGCAAGTTATTTGCAGAAAACAGCAAGAGCTGAGCCCCTACAGTACTCGACGAACAGAGCAGACAGTCTGCTGGCTGAAGGCGAGTCTCCGTGTAAAATGGGGCACTCGCTGCGGGTCACCCTGTGCTGGTTTGCACGCTGACCTCTAAAGTAAGCATGGAAAACATAGTCCTGGTTCATCTTCTTAGAACTTACACGCCATTGGCAAAGCCATTATGAGTGTTCGGATTATTCAGAACGAAATATGGTCTACGAAAATGGCCCTCAGAGGGTCAATCCTGGCAGCGTACATCCTAATACTTAACTATCTTACAGTGTACTGTCATAGTACACTGTTCACAACCTGTTTGCTGATTCCAGTGTTTCAGGCTTGCATAGAGAAAAGCAGCAGCAGAATTTTGTTAAACCATTCAGAGAATTCAAGAGCTCATATTAACCCCCTGTCCCATGGAGACTGCCACACATGCTTAACCTTACGCAGTGTTGAATACTCTCTTTGAAATCAGAGGGCCATTTACAATGCCTAAAATTAAACACACACATAGACACGTTTTTCCAGAAACTTATCCCTATATTCCTGTGTAATTAGGTAAAACCATATCCCGTGCTTTTTAGAAGAAAAATAACACAAAAATAACTTAAGTGAACTTAGGAGTACAGGGAGAGAGGGGAGAGGATCGTCGCTGTTCAGAATAAAGCTGTGACAGTTCCCAAACCATTACACATATGTAATAGCCTCCCGGGGCTACTACATACTCTGTCTCAAATTACCGGTGAACTACTGAGAGCTGTTGAGTCACAAGGGTAAGGCTGCCTCTTTTCCAATGACTGGGTCACATGAAGAGATAAACCACATGAAATACTTTCCTCATGTTACTTCTCCAAGTGTGCAGCAGCCATGTTACTCGTTCATACATGGATGCATTTCACAAATGGGCAGATAGCTGGTCTACATCACAAACATGTTTTACTGACCCCACTTTGTCTCGTTTCATTTCTGTGTGAATGGCACTTAGCTCCCAAAAGTGGGACTGTTAATGGGTAGCCTGAAAGTATCTTTCTATACATCTATCATAAAAGGAATGAGATGCTATTCCAGTAGAAAAGCCTAAAGAAAACAAAACTGTTCTGGTTTAACATTAGATTATTTTGAATAAAGGAAGTGATTAGCTAATTATGATCAAAAGGAAAGACAGCTATTAATTTAAACACACACCAAGACAGCAATTTCGTAAACCACAATCTAAAAAAAACCCCCAAAAAACCCCAAACTAACTTCCTTAGGTTCACAGATACAGGAGTATCTTTTAAAATTTTATACATTTCCATGTTGATCTTTCTGAAATAAAATGCCAAGGATTTACGTTTTTGTAGTGCATGGTATCTCAAAGTAGATGAAGTCAGGGTCTCATTCTCAAGCCTGTTCTCACTGATTTCAGTGACGCTGCATCAGGCTTCAAAATAAGAGTAATGGTACAAAGTCTGGATTATACCATCTTGTTGCAAATTGCTTTCATGCCATGCAGAAAAATGGAGTGAAACACTTTTGAAATCACTGAGGAACACGACGTTTACTTCTGCAGAATCTTACTTTCAAATCTGAGTGCCTGGAAAGGATATCCACATGATTAGTCTATTCTGGTGTATTAGTCATTGCTCCTTAGTCACCCTGGGCAATTTGAATAATTAATATTAAACTAATTTAAAATAGTTAAATATCTAAATGTATAAAGCAAGTTAGTTAATGGACTCAAGATCTCAGAATGAGTGTCCCAACTCTGTAAGCTCTTCTGTGCTGTAATTTGGATTTCTGATTAAATTGAAAACATGAATTGTCTGCAAAGAGGCAGTTCCTGAAAAGGGCAACCTGAGTAATTTTTTTCCTCCGTATGTCCAGGAATTCACGATACCCATCATCCACAAGTGAGATTCATGGATGGGAAAAGAGCCAGCATAAAACCAAAACTCTTCAGCGACGCGTAAGCCTTGACGCCATGACCGGGGCTGAATTCCACGCGGGAAACCTGTAAGAGCCAGTGTGACAGCCAGAGCCCAGCAGGGACAGCTGGGTGCCTCCAGGCAAGCACAGCAGCTGGGGTCTTGGGACAGAGAAGGGTACGACAAGCACAGCCATACCGCCACACTTAATGAAGCACAGGACCAAGATGTAGCACAAGTAATTCACACCTATCAGGTAAGCTTTTATTCAGATTTTAGCTGTACACGTATAGTTCAGTTACGTGCAGCCGAGAAGTGGATCAACCCATTCATCCACTTACAGCGGGCAACATGGAACTGCTCCACAGAGACAATTTTAGACTGCAGGCTGAACATGGTTTTATTCTTTCTAGCTTCTTAACAGGTTGGTGGCAGCTAACAGCTACACGTCTTTCCCAAGACACAGCAGAATAATTCCTAAAGACAGCTACAGTTACAGTCTTCCCCTGTTCTTGAAATACCTACTTACAGCTGTCCCTATTCATAAAGCAGATGTAGCAGCTTTCCAGTAGGAAAATTACAATCTTATTCCTTGAATAAGCATTCTGCCTTATCAAGTATACAGTGAAGTTCATAGGTTACTTTTTTTTTTCCTTTACTTCTTGGCTAAAATACAAGCAGTACATACATGTGGCGGCAAGTCTTCTCCACACCAAACTAATTAGGCTATATAAACAGTACAGAAAAACCCTTTATAAACAGGAGGAGGAAGTGCTAACTTGTACTAGTACTCCTTCTTCTTTCTAAAAGCTTGAATTTAAATAAGTATTGAGGAAATAAAAGAATGATAAAAAACTGTGCAGATTTGATTTATATTGAAAGATATGATCAGGAGGGAAGGAAAAGATGTGTTTCTATTATGCAATCAAACATCATAAGCATGATAAGGAATAGAAACTTCATGAATAATACTTAGGTAAGGATTAAATACAACTATAATTAAAAACTAATAACAAAAAAACCTAGGAATGACTCTAGGATGACTCTAGAACGATTCTAGGAGATACACTGCTTTTATAGCAGCATTTGTTCATTTATGAAATAGCATAAAAATTTCAGCCACTGCAATATGCCTGTACTTGGTAGAGATCTACAGACCTTAGTACTGTTTACAGATGCCAAAATCAATACTCTTTGAAGACTATGTCTCCATGTTCTCATTTTATTTTGTAAATCAATCCATCCTTAAAGCCAATACTCTTTTGTATTTATACTGTACCTATGACTATAGTCTCACAAAATTATACCAAATATCTCTCAGAATAAGCAGTGGGATGTTATTATTTTTATGATTAAAATGGTGATTGAGAGGTTAGATTTCCCCTAGAGAAAAGCAAGCCACCTAGGAAATGTCCTTACCAACAAAACCATGGCAAGCATATATTCTGTGTATGGCTTTTAATTGTTTTAGATGTCTCTTTACAGCTGTGCAATCATTTTAGACTGTTAATATTTTAAAGGTTAAGATCAATGAAAAACAGGATATTTCATTAGAAGTGACCATAAAAATGATAAACTAATACTTTATAACTATATTAGTCACAAATTGCTAGGCAATTCTTCTCACTATTTTTCCAACTTTCCATGGAACAGATGTGGAAGCAACAGTCAGAATCTCACAAACCTACATATGAATCATCCTGGCCCTTTTCCTATGGGAGAAAGAATGCTTTTATTTCTGAGGAAATAAAACCTAATTTATTGAGGGCATGAAGAGCAAAAGGGCTTTTAAAGCATAATTTATCTTGTTTGTTAATTGTTGCAGGCTTCAGTCTACAAGGGCTGAGGGTATTGTTCTGCTTTTAAAAGAGGGCTCATAATTGCTGACAGTTTAAAAAAAAAAAAAACAAAACCAAAAAACAAAATCGGGCATTCATAGGTGTGTTTTAATACCTGTCAAGTACTCTATAGCTGCAAGTTTAATTAGAAACACAAACCTGCTTATTGAAAACAAGGGTTTACAACTCAACTGTAACTTCTAGAAAAACTGTGAAACTAACATTTTTCCAAGCAACAAAAAGGTGTGGTGGATCATAACACTTGTAGAATAGGTAAATAAAATAAGAAAGGTTTAATTTTTGGAAACTTCCATAAAAATACTTGTTTAGGTCAACTGTGACAACAGTGGTTTTAAGATAATTTTGAATTTTTTACTTACTAAAAATTTTTACTGAATGAAACACCATTTATTCTTCAGTAGAAAATTTAAGACTTCATTGAGCAGATGTTTCGACTACTATTCAGCTTTAAAAAAAGTTAAACGATAAATTGGCCAAACCCATTCTTTTCTACAAAATTTATTTCATTACCTCTGTATTTTGCACCAGAAAAGAGTCAGTCCACTGTACCAGTAGCAGGCACCAACAGGGTTCTGAGGTTGCAAGCTCAAAACCCTGCAAGATGATGCCATGATGTGGAAGTTGTTAAATAGCAAATACACTTCTTAAAAAAGGTGGTGCCATTTTGTTTCAAGCCAGATGTCAATTATTAAGCTTGTGTTTAACATTGCACATGTCCTTCTATTTTGTAAAGTGCCTCAGAGAGGAAGGCTGTGGGTGTGTCTGGATGAGCCCTGAGTTCAGATCAGGAGTTCTCTTTGGAAGCAAATCTCCCAGTTGTCCGTGCTTACTGGGCATGAGTTTGTGTACCGCTGAACAGTCAAAATGCATGAACTGGGTTTCTTTAGGGTGACACAAAAATGAATAAGCCTTCTAGGAGCGCACCTAACATAATCCAGCTGCAAACAGGCATTCAAGCCATGGGGCAAGGCCAGAGTCAGTCCAAATTTTAAAAATCACCTGGAATGGTTGTGGATGTCAGGTCCTCAGCCTCCATTTGCTTCACTGCCCCAATGCTGCTGGTTGACAATACCTGCTAATATAGACAGCACTTCTATGCCCGGAGATAATCAAAGGTAGACTGACTTTAAATACTTTCCTAAGAGACTGCAGAAAGCAAGTTAAAAAAGCCCGACTATTACCGACAGCTAGTTATTTTCTGCAAGAAAAAAACTCTAGACAACCACCATCTCCTAGGTTCTGAAAATGAAGGTTTCTCTTTTACATTATTGAAAAACAGAACTTAAACCATTATCAAACCAAGTCCTCATTGATCCATCACTTCTCCATTTAGGAATAAGAGCTGACTGGAATTTAGTAGGGTTTGTTACTTACCAGCCTGTCTTGAGATTACAACCGTTACTGCCATGGTAACTGCAGTCAGGGGACATTAACAACCCAACCTGAGACAGCGTACAATCTTTTATATCCCTTACCAAGACATAAAGATCAGTTACTTATTATCACCCCTGGGTTTTCACACTGGCCTAAAAAGCAGCAGACTGTAAAGCTACAGGGAACCACCTTTAACAATAAAGTCATTTTAGAGCTGGAAGTAGGCATTGTCACAGCACTGTTTTAAGAACCAATAAACCACAAAGATTAAATAAAAATCTAGTATCACCAAAGCTGGTGCATTATCTCAGTATCTGGAACAGATCTCAGCAACGACTTGCTTCTACAGCAAATACAGGCTCTCTCAGAAGGTGTAAGGACGAGGCGCCCTGAACTGCGGCTCTAGTATCCTTCCACGACACAAACTGCTGAGCAATCGCGATGCTGCTTCAGAATGATGGACACAGATTAATTACAGCAATTATAACTCACCAAGGAAGTATTGTGCCAGTTCGCTCTTGTCGTTTCATCTCTGACTTTGTAAGTGATGACAAGATAATTTAAACAGTCACAAATACATATTTTTATCACTCACTCACTGTCCCATCCATAATTTACGCTCATAGGAAACACATCTCCGAACATTAAAAAACATCACATTTTGGCAACGATGCCAAGCGAAACCACCCTTCTGGGCTCTAACTGACGGCAACACCATTTGCCACTCCTGCATCGCTCCTTTAAAAACCCGGGTCCTTATACGACAGTTAAAACCTCTCATTCCATCAGCATGCAAAACAGAACGGGCTTTTCCCCGCCGGCGCCAGCAGGTGTTGCTGCGGCCCGGCAGAGCCCCGCCCCCTGCAAACCCGCCCCAGGGCGGGGGGTAACAACACAGACCTTTTATTTTTCCCCCTAAAACCCCAGGAATTGCAGCACCACCTTGCTGGTTTAGTTCTACCCTTCCGGGCATGCGGGAGACGCTCACCACCTCTTGCTGCGGACACAAGTAGGATCGCAACGGATTTATGGCAGGTACGCTGACATGAGCGTTAGGACAATTCCGTCACACCAGCTGAGTAGCCCATCGTTTCAAACGAGTGTGTGGCTAACGTAAGCAAAGTTCAAAGCACAAAGAGCGCTGAGCACATCTTTCACCGCACTACTCCAAATTCACCGACGAGCTTTGCTCTCCTGCTCCTGTAAAGCCAGCTCAAGCTCTGGCGTGTCCGAACTTCAGCCCTCTCCACAGCCTGGCCGTTCCACAGGAGTGGAACTGCTCAACAGCTTTCCTGGCCAAGCCAGCTACGCTTCAAGATCTCCTAGCTCTCTTACTCCTTTTGGTGTGATTCCTACCAACCCACCACGTCTGATTTTCCACTGTGGCTTCCTGTATTTTACTCCTGGAGATGGCACGAGGCGTTAAGCAACACATACCAACTCAGCCATACTTGACTCAGAATTCCCTTCCAAACTCTGCAAGTGAAGGTCAGTCCTTTATTCACCAAGATCCCCCCAGGATAGTCACAGGGACAGAGTTGGCAATGGATTTGAGAAAGCACTGGAGTTAACGTACTCCTACGTATGACACAAGCAGCTTTCTTGTTTGCTAAATGAAACATCTGCAGTGCTTACAATCAGAATTTTATTACCCTTAACAATTTAATATCGAGAGAAGCAATTTGATATCAAGAGACTATATTAGCTGTCAGTAACGTTATCAATATTACCAGTAGCTCTCAGACAAATGAAGCTGCTGCCCAGCAGGGCCAGATCACTAATTAGCAGGTCCCAAAGGCGGCTGGTTACTGTTAAAGGCAGCAAGGTGAAAAGGCTGGGCAGAACCTTTTCCTCTTTTTGTCCAGCTGCCAAAGCTTTCGTTACTAAGTTCACACACATTCCTGGCACCAAAATGAGTCAAGTCTCCCCTTAGGTCATGTACAGTATAGCACTTTCAGAGGCTAAAGTCTGCCTTAAGTTCATAGCTTTCAAATCTTGATACCTGATGCTGGGTTTGAAATCGTAACTCGAACTTCCACAGGTACTGGCAACCTGCATGTGCTACAGAGCAACTGAACTCGCAGCACTCAACCACCCTGAAGACTCAAAGACATTTTTATTCAGGAAAATCTGTAAAAGCCTCTTTTTAAAATGTTTAACTGGAATTAAAGTGTTCATTTGAAAATGCTGAGCTTAGTGTAAAATCTATGGTGTCTTCTGTGGTCTGAACAGTTTATGTGGAAAGAAACTTTATTTCACTCAGTGATAACTTCAGTAAATAGTTTCCCACAAGTAAAAGTTAATTTATTTTTGTGGCTATCTAATAACTATTAGACACAACATATGTATCTAATATGTGTTCTTAAAAATCAGTATTTTAACTGTTAATCTATTATCTCTGCTTACATGACAGCAATTAAGAATTTTCAAAAGTATCACAATGTTCCCCTGAAATAAGAAAATAAATAAAATAAACAGGCCTTTCTTAAAATGATCATATGTTTAAGAGTCCAGAACTAACACTGTGCCAGCCAGCTTATAACCCTTATTTAATCTCAGCTCTTCAGGAAGATGATTTTTAGCACAAAAATACTGTCTTTCAACAGTCGGTGTTTGCTCCTGAGTGTTATGTTAAAGCAGTATGCACAAAGTGTCAACAACAATCAAAAATCAAAGATGACTTACTCTAGAAATATATTTTTAATGCTAATGAACCTCTTCTCTTTGGTCAGAATATTTCATTTTTAACATGCTTCTGCGTTTGTACCTCCAGTAGTTTTAAACATATATATATTCGATTTTAACAGATACATAGTAAAACAGGAAAAAGAAATGTGTGACAGGAAATTTACAAATTGCTAATTTTTGATTCTGCAGTAATGAGCAGCACTATTGTACGTGTTTCCTTTCTGCAGTGGGAATTTAAAAGTCTGTACTGAATGCAATAAATATGGCAGTGGAGAGCACAGAGGGAGCTGTTCAAAATCACGTGCACTCTTGACAGAAATCTGCTTCCTTCCCTCAGTGTCTGCAATTCTTACCCTGCACTACAGTGAAACGTAGGCACGCCACAACAGAAACCAGCACCCATAGGCATTTGCAAGAGCCTCTTAAAATAGTTTCCCCACTAACACAACACAAAATATAATAAGGTGCAGCTTTCTGACTAGGAATGCTCACCAGGTCTCTAAAATGCCCTGCAATGCGCTGTATGCTTCTGACGCCAGAGCTACTGCTGTCAGGTAGCCAGAAGCCCCATCAGACTCTGACATGTCCTGGGGCTTGGCCATCTCAAGTTTATGTGGACGTTCCCTGTCAGGCAGTCTCAAGGAAAGCAGCCTCACAGGGAAACCAAGCAACTGTGGGTGTAGGCCAGTACTTCTCAAGAAGTACAAATAAAGCTTACCGCGAAACAGTTAACAAATTGCAGACTAAGGTCAGATTTTGCTGTCCTTTGGTAGGACCAGAAGTACTCTGACGGAACAAAAATAAGAATCGGCAGCATAGTGTGAAATGAATCCTTTTGGCTGATGATATAACTGACAGTAAACTGAGCGGACTGTTGTGGCTCAGCACGCAGAGAGTATGAACGGGTACTCCCACTCTTCCTCTGCTTTCTCTGCCATTCCACTACAGCCTCACAAGGAGGGCTTGAGTTTAAACAAAATATGTTGTAGCTGCCTTCTATGTCCTGCTATGCTTTTTTGGTGTTCTGCCTTCCTTTACTGGCTCCTACTGAGAATCAACACTGGAAACTAAGGAATAAGGGATTGAGTAGTGCTGTATGTTGGGAGCCAAATCGTGACTTACAGGATGTATCAGCAGAGTAGACAAGAAGTGCGAACTTGAATAAAGATATTAACGAGAACAGTACTGGGATGAAGTAGTATCTTCTTCCTTTTAGTTTTGGGAGGTGCTTTGCTGAATGTATAAATAATTTGCCATGGAAGGTAAAGGAAGTCTATTCATTGCTAGTCCTGAAGAGGATGCAGACAGTTCTGCCAGACTTATAGCTGCAGGGGACTCTTAAGTCATCATTACTAGGGGCAAACAAAAACGCTTACACGAACTTCAGTGTTCACATTCAACACTGTGAAACGCTGGAACACAAGCAATTTACTAAAGATAGCCATAGCCTCTTGGGACACACAGATGCTTCCCGAGTTTCTTTGCCTTGATGTGGCACGTCATGGACCACCATTCTGTTGCACGTCAAACTCAATCTTCTGCCCTCTTGCCCCTTCCAGATACACACTAGAAAGCAAGCTGGTTTCCTCTCAGATTTTCTTATGTCCCCAGTGTTCTGATGCAAAAAATGGAACTTGGACAAACAAACAGACTGTTCTAAAGATAGGATTCTGGGGGTAGCCTTCAGTTCAATAAGCAGAGGATATAGAAAGTTTGCAGCTACTATTTTAGTCTCTAAATTAGAACACTGGCTCTTTTGTGAAGAATCTGAAACATCTGTGCAAATAAACATAAGCAGGACAAAACTGTTCCTCCCCCAAAACTGCCTCCTCCCACAACATTCCATTTTTTGCAGATGTAAGAGTACCTTCCCTGTGTGTACACACTCTGGTTAGTCACTCTACATGTGGTGAATGAAGGTGTAACTCCTAGGCCAAAGTAGTATAGAGATGTCACCCCAAGATGCATTACCCAAGGAAAAATATGGTATTTGAGGGGATCATACTTGCTACTCACACTGTGCACACCCAGAGCCTTCCAGATGGCAAAACTGAGCAGTCCAACTCCGCACCATGCGTAGAGTGAGCCCCATCCTAGGGCTCGTAAGGCCAGTGACGAACCACTCTCTGGTAATGCAGCTGTGGCAGTAATCCCCTAGAACCAAAAATAAAGTGATCAAGACAAAGTGAAGAATAATTGGAAAAAAATATGAACTAAAAAGGTTAAGTCTGTGATCTAGACTTTTTCTGACTTGCCAGCTGTACCAACGTGGCCACAGAAACTGTTAAGGCTGCCAGCAGACCCAAAGAGCCAAGCCAGGGGGTGGATGAGCTGCCCTCCCACCAGGAGCAGCTTTCATGTTTGCCAGTACCATCTGGGGATGGTGGTTGTTACCCAGAAATGCTGAACTCAACTGTTTTGTGGACACAAGGATCCGACAATCAGTTATCCTACTAGGCAAATGAATCAAAACCAGTCACAAGCCCCTATGCCAATGACACCGGAACGTCATCACTGTATATCATTGATTTTGGTACTTCTTCTTGGGGGGTACAGGTGGGGAGCAACCGTTGGCCTACAGGTCTTTATCTGCACTCCTGAAACAGCAGATAAGGGAACTGGAGGAACACGAGTAGCTTTCAGCTTGACACAGAGAGGGTACAACAGTGACTGAGAGACTAATTTTGAGAGGCTGCAACTCTGAAGGAGCTCTGGAAACTATTTAGGAAAATTTTGTAAAGAGCGAACAACAACGCTGAACCCATCCCCCTGCAGAGTTCATCAAGCGGCAACACAGAAAATGCTCTGCAGTCTCCATACTTCTCATTTTTGTCAGAAACAACAGTAGGTGGTTTTAACCGCTCGTTAAGATACTGCTGCATAAGAAGCTGCCATGAGAAGTGTCCTGAAAACACAAAACACTGTCATTTGGAAAAGCCACCTCAGGCCAAGAAGAATAGAGCCTCAGCCATGATGGGGTCCCGACCACGATGAAACTGTCTCTGTTGCAGCACGTAAATGCACATTGCAGCTACCAAGGGCATAAGCCACACACTGGCTGACATCAATCAGTTCGCACCGCACGTTTACCGTTAGCCAGCCGTTCTCATCTCGCAACACCCTCCTTACTGTATGTACTTGGTATAGGACAGCTTCAATCTACGCAGCCCACAACAGCAGTAGGACAGACATAATCCTCTTGCTCATAGTGGTAAATGTCAGCAAGAGGGTTTGGCTTTTTTCCCCCCAAAGGATCACTGTTCAATTCTTCACATGGAAACACAGATTTCAGATGGTAACTGTTAAAGACTGGCATCTACAGTCCTTACACAACTAAACAGTCCTACTTACTTACTGGGTATCTCAGGAAAAAAAAACAATTATGGCTCAGAGGTAAAAAATGAGAGTGCAAGCATACAAATATATTCAATAAAGAATTATTTCATTTGTAGTCTAAAATACTGAAAAGTGAAGTTAACTTGCAGAAGGATCCAAAAAATTTTCCTCCAAAACATGGCAAAAAGCTGCACTTTTCTATTCATCACAAAAAGTGGGTAAAAAAATCTTTTGTATTGCTTTAAAAAGAATTTAAATTTTTTTAAATGGTTCTCTTTCTTCTTTGATATAATCAAACATACGTAGTGTCTATCACTATGGTATTTGGTCAGTGAAATAGCACCACTAGGCTTTTTTTACTCTTGGCTTTGTATTTATTGAAATGTCAAAATGATTCTCAGACAGTCCTCAGCATTAACACTTTTCCTTAGGATTTAGCTGTAGGCACAGTTACCCAAGTATTTGCAAAGGGCACAAGCAGAATGTATCTTGATCGTTATTTATTCTGATTTGGACATCCCAAAGTGGAAGCTGTTAACAAAACAATGCTCTGTAAGCATACACAGACACGCACACAGACACAAACAACAGAGATCTCTAGTCACACTATTATACCAGCTCCTATTTTTTCCTTACCACAGCTAACGAACTTCCGTAACTCCTTCAGTACAGACTGCTTTGAGAAGATTTAAAATGCTGATGATTATTTCTGACATTTTTCCTGCTTCCATAGTCTAACCATATACAACAACAGGCAGAAAAATTTCTCCCACTGGGAAGACGGGAAACGAATGGACAAAAATATCCTCTATGCAGAATCTTTAAATAGGAGTCATTATCTGTGAAAATTGCGGGCAAAAAAAACCAACACGTGAACGGTATTTAAATGCTTGATTGCTCCAGAAAAAAAAAGTGGTAAATGGAAACAATTGATCTGTTTTTACTGACAGCAGTCAAACATCATCCAGTCACAGACTGATTCCTTGGCGTATCAAGTACACAGATAAGGACTCCTGTAAACAACACAGTTTGCTATACGATTATCAGATATGCTGTTCAGAGCACCAGGAAAGCTGATCAGTGAAATGCTAAAAAATTTTAAAAGAACAGTAGCATGGGAGAAAAAGACATCACCAACAAAAGAACATTTTTAAGAGAAGTGAGTTTTATTCATGAGTCTGTTATTCTATGCATAGATTGTATTACTGCTCCTGTATTTTTTTAAAAAAGCAACTCTTTAATTTAAAAAAAAAATAAGCTATTAAACAATACTCAAGTCTTTCTAAAAATCAGGCCAGGAAAAGATAGGGCAGAATTAGCTGATTTGGTTACCAAAATATCTGCTTTTTTTTTTTTTTTTCTGGAGGACATAAGCAGGAAGTGGGAGAAGGAGAAATTACATTTTTTTTTCAGACACAGGCCTTAATCCTGTAGCTAGCCCCTTGCGGATAACAGTGCGTCTGAAAGGAAGCAGTGCCTAAAATAAATGGTGTACTCAACTGTTTCGGTTGATTGTATTCAGAATGTTCACTGTTTTGTATGACCTAACCCATTGTAAAATAAAACATCTGGCTAAACGCTGGTAAAACTGGACACTTATCGCAAGGAGGCTGCTGCATCTGAGCATTTAATTTTAACACCCCACCCCCACCCCCCCCCCCAAACATTTCTTAACTGAAGGCCTCTGCAGCGGTTCAGTTTCGAGTCAACCTGGGTGCCGGTCCTACAAATGTTCACATTTACTTCACTACCACGGAGGGGGTACAGTAGATGCAATTTCAGCTTTATCTCTTGCCAATAATGCTGATGCTATTCTACAAGAATAGGGTCTCACACTGTTGCTTCCTAGAAGTCTGAATGCAGTCATGAAGCCATGACGCTGTGATGCTACAGCTTCCCTCTAAATTACTATTTTTTTCTCCCATAAAACTATTTAAATCTGTCCCAGGCTGCATTATGCTTGCTTCTTGTTTCTACCTGACTTGCATGGCACCATTTCACTGACACAGAAACTGGCACAAGCCAGCAAAGATGCTGGTCTCGTATTTCTTCCCAACATCGAGCACCAATTCTCATTCCTTCAGACCTTCCCCCAAGCTTGTACCAGCACAGTCACTGTAGTCATGCAGTGACGGGGATCAGAAAACTGATTTGGACTAAAACTAATGCAGGAAATAAAAAAAACCCTATAGAATTAACCAGTGTCATCTCACCAACCCAGCAGCACGAGTGTTGGTGCCTTTACAGGGGCAGGAATGAATTGCCAGAAACTAAGGGCTGGTAGGATTACTTCTTTCAACAGCAATGCTGGTTGATTTTGCTTAAAGTTCCTGTCAAACTATGGCCTCACCTTAACACGGATAAAAATAATATTTAGGCATTGAACATCCAAGAAGGATGCAATCATCTGTAGTTATTCATAGTTACGTTTTTGTAATTATACATGATGGGTTATTAAAAATGTCTTCCAGTAAGTAACTACAAATTTAAGCAAGAACGCTACCGAAAAACTGTTTACCTCATTGGTACCTCAGAGAGCCACTATAGACAGTTAAGTCATTCTCAAAGTCTAGCCTTCCCTTTTGAAATTGCTCGCCTACAAGTACCCTGACAAAAAAGCATCGTTCTACACTTGGCAGTATTTAAGTTGAGGGGCCCAGGAATCACAGATTTTTGCTAGCAAACAGTTGTAATTCGTTTGCACGGATAGTAGCAGATACAGGTTTTCAGCAAAAATCGAAATGGTATGTACCACCTGGTGCCATTTCCAGCATATATATTCTCAGATTTCAATGTAATGTTGCTCTTGATAAATTTCACACTGACAACAGCACAGCTCAGACAGCCAAAAATACGCACGAGCTGGAAAAAATGCAATGATCAGGAAAAAGGAAGTTTTTTAAAAAAAATGTTAAAAAAGAAAGAGAGAAAACTTCCTTATTGTAATATAGTTCTATAGCTTGCGAAATGACTTCTCATGGAGTTTTCTATTTTGTCTGTTTCAGAAAAAAACCCTGTGTTTATTGCTGCTGAAAAGGCAATGGATGAGTTATGCCACAGCAGAGGAAAACAGGATGGTAAAGGAAGGATCTCAGGCTCTTTGACCACAAAAGGAGATTGTGAGTGATCAGATACAAAGGCTCTGATAGAAACTACAATGGAAGATTTTTTTTTTCCTCTTGATATGCATTGTTATTGAATTAATATTTTAAAAATAAGCAAAACTGATCAGTTCTCAGCTCCCTAAAAACATCTGTAACATATGTTGTATTTTAAGGCCTTGGTGGAGACGAGACTGGTCAATTTTAAGGGCCTATTTTTGACATTTTCAGCAATAACAAAGCATTGGTGAGGAAAAAAGCATTCTTCAATTAAATATTTCAGATTAATATACCAACATGGTAAAACTGCCAGCTTTGCTTTGCATTTTTTTTTCCTACAGAATGCTCAGGTGGATCCTGTTAGTAATTGCACAAGATCAGACTATTTTTGGCCATCAGATCTCATAGTACTAAGCCACTACTCACTCTCATCAGTCCCCTTACAAGGTGGGAAGGGAGTGGAGAGCTTAAGTTTTGACTAAGTGATTCCACTTACATATTCCACGGCTTACAGGCTTTCTGCCTCCTCGTTCCCATCCTTACTGCAGTTACCTCACTTCCTGATTCACTGTAGCACTGTGGGGCCGCATGGTGAACTGGATCACTGAGGTGATACAGGCTCATGACTGAAGTGCGTTCACATCACAGAACCAAAACAGACCATCAATTACATGCCATTATATAGCAGTAGTGTTATTGCAGCAAACAGTATAAGCTTGATGTATTTCAACTAATCTCAAGTACTAAAGTATTTCGCAGTGCCAACTCAGAATTGATTTTTAAATTAATCCTAACCCTCTTGACTTCAGCTAAGTCTACTGCTTTTGCCATCAACTTTGTACAGCCAGACTCCACATCTATCCACATTTCTATAAGGCATTTAATGCACCCTTAGTTCACGCATACCACAATTGGAAAATAGTTTAAAAGGAACAAACCTTACTGAACCAGTCTGGGTTCTTCTTTTTTGTCATGGCAAGTGTGGTGCCAAAACCTGCTATCATTCCTGCTGTAGCAACAGTACCTAGAAAAATCCCACCTGCCAAGAAAAGTTTAAGAAATAAAAGTTAAGTTTTTGTTTCTTAAGGGGAGGAAAACAACCCCAAACCACAAAACCAAGCCTGTTTTGAAAATAAAACCTGAAAAATTAAGATCTGTCAGCATATGCTGAAGGGAAAGGCACAGTTGTCTACATTATTTACATTAACTCAATATGGCAAGAAAGCAAGAAAAGAGTATTTTGAAATAAAGCATTCTGAAAATTAATGGCAAGTGTATATATTTTCAAGACACACACACAAAAATAATTCAAATCCCAGGATGCCTTTTCACAGTACTTCAAAATTTCTCTCACTTCAGAGCCAGGCTACTAAAATTGTCTTTTTCTATGGCTACGCCTCACCTTTCCCCAAAAGAAAGATGTAATTATTTTTCTTGCATCACCTGTTATTTCAAATGGCCACCTGAAAATCCACCGGTACCTCTGAAAACCATTCCATAAGCAACCCTTGTTCTTCAGCTTTCTTTGTTTTATGTTCTAACGCTCTATGTAAAAAAAGAAAATGACACTAGCAGGAAGCTTTCCCAAGACAGAACGCATTCCTCACTTCTCAGTTCTTTCAGAGTGTTTCCAAAGTCACTTGGGGTCCCTCGATCCCTTCTAGTTCTTGCATCAAAAGCACATGTGGCCATACCCGCCCACTTTTAAGAAAAAGGCTTGTTACAAAGACTGAGTACAAAACCATCTGATCCACATTAAAACCAAAAAATTTCAGAGGGTTACAATTTCTTCCTTTGCAACTACTGACGCCCAGCCGGTTTTCCCTTTCCTAATACCAGTTAGGTAATTAAAAAACTGGCCTGAATAGGAAGTAAGAAGCAAAACATGTTTATGTTAGGTCTCACTTCTTAAAATTTAATTATCCTCTCATGGTGATGGAAAAGTTTGCTGTACTTATGTCAATGAAATCTGTGAAGTACCCCTTCTGCCTGGGAGCAGGAAGACCTCACACGCTGTCCGAACTTTGCACGCCCACTGCATTTTACATTTCAAGGTCTACTAGCCAACACTTCCCTGATTTCAGAAATAACAAATCAACTTCTCCTCAAAGAGGACGAGTTCGCTGCACGGCCTCCTTGGGAGGGGCAGGAAAGCACTGCAAGGGGTAGGCAAAGCGTGCGGCAGCAGGGAACGGTGCCCCTACATCAGCATGCTCGCAGGACCGTTATTCCCCCGTGTCTGCAGCGGGGCACAGCCCCCCCCGACCGCGATTCCCCGGCCGCCGCCGCCGCCGGGCCGGGGCGGGGCAGCGGGGAGAAGCTCCGGCCTCCGCTCCGCCAGGGGGCGCGGGC
>JAVKLA010000081.1:29051687-29062897 GCA_034782735.1 Sagittarius serpentarius | reverse complement strand
GAGAGCGGCTGGTTTTGCTACGGAAACTTCGCTTTAAGGAATCCGCAGCTCGAGCCGCCTCTTTCCCCACGGCTCCCGCGCCCGCAGGGCGTCCCGGCAGCGCTGGGCGCGGACTCCCTCAAGCCCCCGCCGCCGTCCTCTCCCCTCGGCCCGGGCGGCCTTTGCGCCCCGCGGCGCTGCGGGGCGAAGGAGGGAGGCGGCTCCCCTCAGTGGCTGCCGCCCACGCCCCGCAGCGGGCCTCCCGCATCCCGCCCAGCGGCGCCGGGGCGGCCCGCGCCGTGCCTTGTAGCCCCGCGTCCTGTCCCCGTACCGGGGGCGGGTGGCTGAGGGGCGACAGGCGCCGCCACCGCCGCAGGGGAGGGAAAAGGCGGGGGGCGTTGTAGGGGCTACCTCGCTGCACCCCGAAGCCTCGGCCAAGGCCGTCCCCAAACGCCTCGGCTCCTCCCCGGGGACGGGAGAGCGGGGCAAGACCTCGGGCAAGAGGAGCACGGAAACGCCTTCTTCCCGGGCACCGGCCGCAGCCGCCGGCGGCGGCCACGGGGCTCCCGCGCCCGCTGCTGCTCCTCCCTGACCCGCGCAGGCAAGGGAGGGGAGGGGAGGGGAGGGGAGGGGAGGAGGGCTTTTTGCACCTTTGATTAAGAAGAGCTTCTCCTGAGACGCCGCAGAGCTCCCGGCCGCCCGGGGCAGGGGCAGCCGGCGCCCTGGGTCCAGCGGAGCCGCTGCCCCCTCCTGGGCCTCCCCGACGGCAGCCGCCCCCATAGCCCAGGGTGCGGGAGGAGCAGGCGGCAGCGGCGGCTGCGGGCCGCAACCCGGAAGGAAACGGGCTGGGCCGGGACACGCAGCGGTCCTTCCTCTTCCTCCTCGGCCGCGCAGCCGAGCGGGGGGAACGCGGCACCCCGAGGGGCTTGGCCGGCCGCTGTCGCCCGGCAGCGAGGCCGGAGGAGGGCGGGGGAGCTGGGGCGCGCTTACCCGAGGAGTGGCTTAGCGGGGCCTGAGGTAACCGCGGCTCACCTGTGAGCCCGGGCGGCGACTCGGCGCCGGCGGCAGCCGGTACGGCGGGGGCCCGAGGCCGGGGGCGGGCGTGCCCCGGTAAAGCACGTCCTGGATGGAGCCCTGTTTTGGTTTTTTTTTCCCCTCAGCCGCCGTTCTCTTCGTGGGCCGGTGCCAGCCGCCCCCTCGGTAACCGCCTGTCGCTGGCGGCGCGTTGGCGACCCCGAGAGCCCAAATTGGGCAGAGGGAAAATTGGCAAAAGTTGCCGAAGCCTCTTAAACCGAGTCTTTTGTAGTAGGCTCATAAGAGAATTTTTTTGTTTAAGTCTGTGGGACAGATGATGTCACGGACTTTACTAAATAAAACTGGGGAAAATTCTTATTTCCCATGATTTTTACTAAGCTGTACCTTGACGAATGGTGTTGCTCTAAAGTACATCTTTTTGTTCAAAATTATCATTCTCCCAAGTTACATAAATAGTTCTTCATATACATCTAAATCCTGTCTGGGTGGAATCATAAAGTAACGCTATGAGAACCATACATTTCGGTTTCCTTTCACGTCTGTGCCACGGTAATTCTCAGCTGCTGTTGCTGATGGATTGAAATCACTGTACAATTATCAATCACTCTACTGAATGTGTTCCTTTATCTAAACGGTGTACTAACCAGGATTCAGTACGGGCAGGTAAAGTATGTTTTTATTTATAACAGTCAGTATTTCAACAGCAAGCAAAGAATGTAAATAAACGCAAAACAAGTGTTTCTTCCCCAGCTTCCTTCTTTGTATCTCTTCTTCATCGTTTATAGTCTGTATCTAAGGGTCTAATTATAGGGGCTTGGGTTGCTAGGCAAAAATACAGTATTTTGGGAAGCTTCCTGTTCACAGTGCTTCTGAAAACCAATCCAAAGCCATTTCCTAATAGTCCACGTACTGTGTCAGTTAAATAAAATTTTACACAGTTAAGAAGCAGTTACTGCAAAAGAAGGAGGCATTATCTCTGCTGTATAGCAGACCCATCATCGCTAACTCCATTTTTCTAACCTGGACAGCACCTCAGTGAGTTACAGTCTTCTTCCCTCCTTTGGAAAAAGCACCCCAAAATCCTGTGTGTGTTTTGGAACAGCATTAGACTTTGCCACAAATAATAATAAAACCTCCTGGAAAAGCTTAGAAAAGGTGGTCTTAGAAAAACTGCACAGTGACAAAAGAGGAAATGACATTTTATTTTCATGCTGAAGTGTATATGATTATATAAAGTATTTAAATATTATCAGTATGCATAAAACTAAAACAGCAGCATGCACGTCATTTTGATTGTAAATTGTGTCAAGATCAGCACTGCATCAGCTAGAAAAATCCTTGAACTGTGAGAGATAATAAGCTGTTTTTTGTGTCTTTGATGATAAAATCCTAGATTTTCTTCTCGGGATAGTTTTTTGAGTTCACATCAATCAAGACATCACTTTCTTTCAAATCTTCTCCAGAACTAGGAAGAAAGAGAAGAGAAAAGGTATAATGATGTTATTTAATCCTGGTTTGAATAATGCCAAGAATCGATCTTTAAGAGAGTCAGATAAGATCTGTCTCTATTAATCATTCACAGAGACTTAAAGCAGGGCACAAAACCCATGAAATCCACTCTGTCTCACTGAATAACTTAAAATTCTTAGTGTTGTAAAATAAATTGTCCTGCTTTAAAAAAAAAAAGAAGAAATGTTCAGCAGAATTGTGTCCATTTAGCTTACAATATTAATCTCTTCTATCATTGAATAGAATGCTTTCTCTCCTTTTATGTATAGCTCGCCCAAGAGCCTTGCATTTTCTGTCCTTGTTCCTTCTCTGTCACTGTTATGATACACATGCAAGTGTATTCATCTGCATATGGCTACTCAGAATTAGCCAGCCATCTTTTTCTAAAATGCAGTTATGTTTTTCTAAAAGTGGACGCATTTTTGTTTGAAAGACAGATTTTAATTTTTCTAGTATCAAATATCCAAATCTTCATGAAATGAGGGCATGAAAATGTCTTTGCAAACAAGTAGGTTATATAGGTGATAGCAGAGTTGAAAAATGCATTACTTTTACCCATTTATTTTGACCACGGCTCTGAGCTCTCGTAGCTTTGAATTTGGACAAAGCAACAGTAACTGCATGACCAGGTTCAGGCACTGCGCACTTGTTTGCAATAGCCAGGATGCCCTGAGTTTGTGGATGATGGGCTTCCTTCTGTGGTCTTCCTGTTATATTACAAAAAATTTCGTGAGCCAAAAGCAGACAGTGAGAGGCAACCACAGTTTTCAGCTTCAAAGTATGTGTAATTCTCCACCTGTAATTCTGAAGTTGTGGTTAGGATTTCTACATCGACCCCTGGGTCTTAATGAAAGATTGGTAACATGGTGCCTCTCTCATGAAAGTTCATAAAAAATGTACAGTATTGGTGAGGGTGAAGTATGGAAACAGAATAAGGAAGAGCACAAGGAAGAAAAGAAATTTAAGAAAAATACAAAAGAAGCAGGTTTGCATAAATATATTCCCTAAGAGATTTTTATAATCTTTGTGAATGCGCAGTATTTCTGCCAATAAGCAGCTCTATCAAGAAGTAACAGCACAGTGTGCAAAGTTCTTAACAGAATGCTGCAAAATATTTCAGTCTTGGCCTGTGTTTCTCCTGCTCCCCTTCCTCTTCTGTGCAGGAGTGCCCAGTGATACCTGGCCATCTCCACTGAAGGCAAGTTTCACTTGAGGACCAAGCTTGAAATCTAGGTCTTCAGAGGAGAAGCAGCTAGTTTATAAACCAGCTGGGGCATAATAAATGCAGTAATTTGATACATTCACTAAATCGTCTAACTGACTGATTTTATATATCTGAAACAGTCTTGAGTGCCACTGCAAAAAAAGTTGGCAGCTGAGGCACAGAACCCTGCCTGGAGTTTGAAAATCCAATTCAAAACATAGAGGAGGTTGATTTGAATACTGGTTAAAGTGACATGTTCCGTAACAGAACTGGATTATGTAAAAGTATTTGGGAGGGAGCCAAACACTGGTTTTGGAAAGAGAGAAAATGCAGCAGTTGGGCTACTCTCTGGCTCTCAGGAGAGCTGAGCTTTGCTCTCTGCCTGACTCACTGGGCTCATTTCCTGTGTTTATGAAAGCTTTGATATTCCTGAAAGCACCGTGCAGCCCCAGCGTTGTGTACAGGCAGGGGCATGAAGAAACCAGTTACGTATTTCTGAACAATTTTCTAGTCGATTGGACAAGAAATGAAAGCATTCTGCAGCTATTATTGTGTTTCTGCAGGAAGCTCTTTTTACAGTAAGCTGGTTACTGTTGTGCATCTCTTAAATAGCTGATGTCTGAAATTCCCATGTTGAGAGTAAGTCCTCAGGTCTCTTGTCTCACATCACAGAAAAAATCTGGTCACTGAATAATAATTTATAGACTTTAACCACAGAAATACTGACAAAGTCAGTGCTCACTTGTCAAATGTAAGAACAATTACAAGAAGAGCCTTGCATTGGAGAATCAAAAGGCACTTTAAAAATATTGGTTGAGCTAGCTTCACAGATTAATGGGAGGGGTATTTTTCCATTTGGTGAAGATGAAATTAATCAGTTTGCACAAAGTTCTGCTGTAGTTCTTCGGTAAAAGCAGGAGCTGAGAGGCCGGATCTCTAGATTCCCAGTCACATCCCCCAGCCCCAGAGCTGCCTTTCTAAGCTGCAGCTTACTTCTGCAGAAGATGAAACACTTCGGTTTTAATTTCACTTTTACATTTGATTATTCAGCAGGGCATATCAGGCGTAGCTTCGGACAAGACTGACTGTGCCGGCATGCTGCACTGACAACACAGCGGCACTGCATTTTACGGCCCGAGCCTGGCCACATTTCAGTAAATGGCAGAAGTCCCATTGGCAATATGGCCAGAGTTTCAGTTATAAATCCCAAATTAGCACTCATGGATGATGACATTATGGCTGGTCAGAGGCGCACTACAAATTTCAGAGCTGATGATAACAAATACCAAGGCTGTCATATGCCTTGGATGGCATTTACTTGGCGCTGCAGAGATGGGAACACTTACGGAGGGTTTTCTTGCATATGCATGTATCTAATGGTTTTCTGTTCTTATCCTTTACTAAATTATGTTTTATTACCTGCTCAGTGTTTAAGAGATTCTCTTTCTGCAAGTAAAATACGCCCATATCTCTTTGGCTCTGCCCACATTAACTAGAGAGGCAAATCATAGATCCCTTCCCAGTTCCTGTGGTATTACCACTGTCTTTACAGACCTAGCAAATATGTTCATGAGCTCTTTTTTATTTTTTACTGGGTACCATGTCTTTAATGGTCTCAGTATATATTTCATTATAGAATAGTACTCTATAAACTTTTAATAGTTACTTTGCTGTACTGTATTAGAAAAGCCTTTAACATGGTCAGAAAAAAATGTACTTCTGAATTAAAAGAAGAAAGAGCAAAAATTAATTGTAATTTCCACGGTGTCATTAGAGCGTGGCCTGGTAGTTGAAGCTCAGCCACTCTGCCTGGATGCTGCTGCTGCGTGAGGTAGCAGCGGTGGTCTTGCTCCGCCAGTGAGATCGGCCAGCTGACCAGTTCTGCCTCGTGACAGCCTGGAAGCAGGATTTTCTACAGAGAAAATCTGTTCCTGGCCCACACAGCCAGAATTGGAAACTCCCAAATTTGTGGTTGGCAGGACAGAGGAGGCCTCTTGGTGACAGTCCAATATGTAGAGTTGTCCGTCCTGTGGGTTTCCTGCTGTGGGCTCCAGGAGATGACTTCTTTGTCCACAGCTCAAACAAGTCCCCATGAGGACAGTCAGGCTCAGATCAGGCTGCCTGGAGAGTCTGTGCAGTCCCCTGAGGAGGTTTTCAAGAGGATAAAGGCCTGAGTGAGCTGGTCTGAGCTTACAGCGGAGCCTGCTTTGGGGAGGAGGTTGGACCAAGACCTTCTGAGCTCCCCTACAGCCTGGGTGACTTGGGACGTGTGGGTGGGCTCCCTCACAAATTAGTTAGTGGGCAAGGCTAAATTCAAGCTTGGCTCCCTTGCACCTGGCTCTGAGGTGAGACCCTGTGCCACGGTGGCTGCGGGGCAGGAGGGACATGCTGCTGGCAGGGGCCACCGCTGGGCAGCAGAAGTCCCTCAGATGCCGTGTTCAGAGGCTGCTCTGTTGGGTGGGCCCGTGGGAGGGCTGCTACGCCCGCCCTGCACCACTGGCTGTCCTCGGGCGGCCAGCGACACCGGTTTGGGGGCTCTCGGCAGTGGCACGTGCTGCAGAACACCCGGCAGAGGAGAGAAATTGAACTAGCATTTCATTTATCATGGGGAGGTGGCCAGTCTAAACTTGACTCATGTATAGTAGTACATCACCTGCTGAGAAATCCAACAGTAAAATTAATTGGCACGAATATGAGATGTATATTTCTCCTAATCGGCTTCAGTGCAATTATATCCAAAGGCCCTTTCTGCGGTCGTTCACAGAGCTTAATTGCTATAGTTTAATATTACAGTTAAAAAAGGCCTGGAAGGAGAGCTGAATATTAGGCTCCTGATGAATGATAATTATCACTTTGTGTAGATGGATGGAAAACATTGCTAATTAAATTATTCTTGTAACATAAATTAATAGTGTGATCTGGATAAAGTACTTCTGATTTCACATCTAGAATATTTCTAAAAGAATCAAGCTTGTGCCAGAACTTCAGTCAGCTGGTCAAATCGTCTTTTAAAAATACCTGACTTTTCAGTCAAGTTAGCAGCTTATCATAGGTTTCTGCAGTGAAGATGTTTGGCGATGACAGAATGATTCAAATGGTGCACAGAGAATAAAATCAAATCAAATCAAAACAAAACAAAACTATGCAACTTGCATAATCTCTTAGTTCTACGAGCATGGGGGATTCACGGTCTAAATGACAGGGATTCATAGTGTAATGGTCACACATTTTCTTCCTGTATTAATTTCATCTCCATCTGAGGATTTTTGCAAGACGTAAACTATTAAGCTAATACTCTGAAAACAGAAAAGCTCATTACCAGCTCTAGGGAAGGGAGTGAGATGGGCAAGGAAGGTGCAGGTCATTAAGGTTCAAAAGAGAAGGAAGTGTGAAAGTTTTAAGAAGAATTACTTGACACACAATCTGTCTGTGCTCTGTAAAAATCCAATGATTTTTGTATACCGTGCATTTCTTTCTCATTAGCGAGACCTGCAATGAATAAAGTAAACAGGCAAATGTAAAGGTCTCAGCTGAAAGTGTCAGACTGCATTTCAAGAAGTGGATTATAGATAATCATTCTAAGATGACCGGTAGCTTCATGGCCTACTACATGTAGCCGACACACTAGGTGTTGACAGCAGCCCTTTCCAACAGGCCTCGTTAGACATTCGTTTTAAATTTCTAGAGCAACTGTCCGCGACTCCAACAAGGTATTTTTGAAGGGTGTGAAGTGGGAGATAGATGGCCACTTTCTGTCGGAAGATAATGGGAATTTTGTGTCAAGGCACTCTCTGTGCATAAGGAAGACTGTCCCTGAGATTTTCTCCATGCATGCCCTCTTGTGTATGCAGTACATTAGTGCTTACTGTATGTATCAAAATTTGGCACTACTGTATCTCTCTAAACATCGCATTAATCCATCTGTCTGTCACCATGGTAACAAGGCTCCCTATTGATGACTGAAGAAGAGCTGCACCATTAAAACTAAATGTACACAGTTAAAAAAAAGTGAGTAAGCTCACTTGGTGTAGCACTACAGAGACACAAATGGTTGAAAATGAGCTAATTAATATTTTCTATGCATTATTTTTATTCATGGTTATAGATCTGAAATAAAGCCTATTGCTAAAATGATCCTTAAATCTGATCTTTGCTTCTTCACATCTATTTATTACATATTCTGCTGAACTCAAAAAATATTTTTAAATGTGCATTTTTTCAGAAGTTTATATGTTCCATGGTACATATTTGTCCTGGCGGGTGGAAAGATGAAATGAATATCCTACGGATACCAAGTACAAAGCAGATTAAAAATGTTGCTGAACATTTTACTGCACATGTTCTCTCTCTCTCTCTCTCGCTTCCATGCTTGTAACATTGCCAAAATAAAATCAGTAAAGTGCACACATTCATTAAAGGATCAATGTCTAACTGAGCACTGTTAGCTAGTTGGACCTGAGATTTTTTTGAGAAGCACAATGTTGTGGAAACTCTGACATGAATTACTGAACTTCATAAATCATTCTTGGGCAATGAATTTCCATTTTTTATTACACTGGCGCCATGCATGCTATTAATGGTAGACTTGAGTCTATAATTCTATTAGGCTATAAAGAGGTCTTTGGTTTTAGGGCAGAAATAAAGCTTCAAACTAACCGCTGACATTTCATCTCCTTCTGTGCTCATTGGATGGTGCTTTTTGTTCTCTAGAAAAATGCCGTGTATTTTCTTGATGCTTTGCAGAGTTTCTTTTCCAAGACTCTCTGCTTTGCTCACAAGGTTAACAATAGTAACAGCTATAAAGTGGATAAAACGAGGTACCAGAGAAAGAAATAGGAATTCTGTGTTTCAGAATGCTTTGCCACATTCACTGAGCTGGAAGTATGATTATTCTTTTTTTTATGTCAGGATTTACAACTCTCTGATACCTGGTTTAAACTATGGCCCTGATCTTATAATAAGCCCTTGGGTCAGGAGGTAGCTCACAAGGGTGTTTTATCAGCCCCATGGAAGGCTGGCTGGTTGCAAGGTCAGATGGGGGCACGGCTCTGTCTGTCTGTGCATAGGGTTTGGAGTTTGTACATGTGCACAAATGTTGGACGTATGTATATTAGGCAGATTTTATTAAATCTGATGTCCTTGTGGGTAAACATGGATGGTTTGCCCTGTTACAGGGTATATGAACCCCTGGAGGACCTGGAAGGTCAGCTGAACCTATTTGGTCAAACAAGGAGGTACACATGCTACCAACCAGCCTAGTGTTTCTGATTCACAGCTGCATTTAAAATGCTTTCAGCTCAGCAAGAGACCAGAAGAACTTGCAGGTGTGGAGGAAACCAACCAACCGAACCAGCCCAAGCAACTTCCAGCCTGAGCATCCCTTATTCATGGAGGCCGAATCCAGTGCTTCTCCACGGAAATGGTTTGCATAGCAACACTAGATGAAGCCTAAACATGTAAGCACTTGGTTTTATTTAATTCAAGAGGCTAATTATGGCAAACTCTTCTATTTATGAGAAATATTTTTACATACAGATCTACATGTATTTTACAGCATGCTTTTATTTTAAGTGTTCTGCTTGCTATCTATTGAGTAAGGGCTTGGAAGGCAAGTATTTCCTTCCCTCAGCTCCACAGCTGGCCTCCTAGAGAGGGATGGCAGGGAACGTGGCTGCCTCTGTCTGGAGGGCACATGGGGCAGGCAGCAAAGCAGCAAGATACTGTCAATCTGCCTGAGAAAGCTTGGGTTTCGTTCTTGTGTGAGCCTTTCACGGCACAGGCATGTCCACTGACCTTTGCAAAGAGCGTTCCTCAGCCTGCCAGGGGATGAGCCAGAGGCAGGGGAGGAGCTAAGCTTATGAGGTGTTAAGAAGATGGAGAGTTGTATGCTTTGGGTAGGTTAGTGGAGAGGATAAGCTGGCGCTTTTCATTACTTTGGAAGGAGGTGGGAAAAGGAAGTGGGGGGATTGGGTTTTTTTGGGGGTCTTTTTGTATAAAGAGGAAAGAAACTCTTGCTTTTGTCTTCTTGAGGTACTGAGGAAGGAAGGAAATGAGTGCTTTTTTTTTTTTGGTCATGTAGGGAGAGAAAAATTCTGCCCTGTGAGCACTGGCTGGAATGAACATTCATTAAAGTAGTGCCTTTCTTGCCCTACAGACCCAGGTGGTGCTTGTGAGGCTGTGCTGTTGCTAACACACATTTGCCTACCATCCCACGGCTCAGGATTGCTTGGAGGCAGCAGCAGCGCTGAGATGGATATAGATAGACTGAAAGACATAATATTACAGGGCTAATCCACATTGAAGGGTTCACCAAACCCCTCAAACAAAGATGGTGTGAGATGCATCTGGTCATAGGGATTCTCACAGAACATGGGAAATTGGAATCCCCCATATCCTGGCAGTCCGTGTGGTCAGCAAGTTGAGTGCATGGTCCCTCCCAACACTGTATGTGTGCAGCTTGGCTGGGTATGGGCACTTCATTCACGATGAAAAAGCTGCAATGCCTGAAATAAACACAGGTCCTCCAGCTCTGCAGAAGCCAAAGTTCTGCAGAGGGGGAGAGAGTGCCAGCTACCCACTCAGGCAGAGTGGGGAGCTGACAATGACTGGTATTTTTTGTCTCAGTGTAGTTGTAAGAACTGTGTAGACACAGCCTGTGGGAATGTGAATCCTGTCTTTTGTTTCCTGCAATGGGGGAGTCCACACTGGGAAAAGAGCTGACAATATTTTCAATGTTGCTGAAGACGATTATACAGGGATACAGGCTGTGAAGAATGGCTTTGAAGATCTTGACTGTAAACAGACCCACCTTGGATTTGCTGAAGCTAATGTGTACCAGATGACTCCTGAACATGCCTGGCAGTACCGAATGCTAGTTAGTGCGAATGGCAGGTGCTAACTCTGAGACAGGCATCTCGCATGTGGCTTCCTGTGGCCAAGAATTCTTCATGATCTACTACTTGTCCCAAATACAGACCATAACGTGGTGCCCCAGGGAATGTCAGTCTCCAAGATGCAAAACCTCCTAAGTTATGAAGTATCGGTTATGGAAAAAAAATTGGTCCTTGGAAAAAAAGAAAAAATCTATTTTATGTAAGTCTGGAAGTTTCTGCAAGGTGTTGAGATGTGACACCTACACATGGCTTACCTGGCCCAGGCAGGCTCAGGAGAGGCCTGAGATACTGTCATGATTTCTTGAGCTGTCGCACAAGGAGCAGGTACAGTGGCAGCTGCAGCAAGCAAAATAACAGCAGGTAGGGATTGTTTGCAGTGTAGCTATGCAAAGGTTACTGATGTGTGCTACGCTTTTTCTGAGCAGCATGTTGTGGTTAGGTATTGTGGTTAGAGCAGACAGTTGTTGAGCATTGCTGTCGTGGTTTAAGCCCAGCTGGCAACAAAGCACCACAAGGCTGCTCGCTCACTACTCCTCCCCGCCGGTGGCATGGGGAGGAGAAAATATAAAGAACTGCTTGTGGGTCAAAGC
>JAVKLA010000081.1:29004699-29040190 GCA_034782735.1 Sagittarius serpentarius | reverse complement strand
GCCGGAGAGAAGGTGGGGTTGGGCCGGGCCGGCGGCGCGGCGTCCCCGCCGAGACTGGTGCGGGGGGACCTGCCTGCCCTCTCGCCGGGAAGCGGCTGACTGACTGACTGACCGACTGAGCGCGGCGGGGGGTTGCGCGCCTGTGTGGTCCCGTCCCTCGCCACCTCCCCTCCCGCGGGAGGCCGCCGCTGCGGTGGTTACCGCCTCCCCCTGAAGATGAAGAGGTGGCAGCTGCTGCTTCTGGGTCTGGCTGCTGGGGAGAAACCTGGATAGAGGCTCCAAAAAAGAAAAAAGCGTGGGGAGAGAAAGTCGCCACTCTCCGGCTGGCGGCGGGGCGAGCTGGGCGTTTTTCTCGCCTCGCTCCGGACAAGAGCACAGCGAAACTAGGGACGCCGGCGGGAAGCCGCTCCTCCGCGCGAGGGGAGGGGGCAGGATGCGGGGGGGGGGCCGGCACCGCCGGGGGCCGTGGGCGAGAACCTGCGCCGCGGCGGCGTGCGACCGCCCGCGGCGGCCCTGAGACGGGCGGCGAGGATGGTGAAAGGGAGAGAGAGAAGTCCCGGCAGCGATCTCCCACCGGCGGCGAAGCCTCCCTCTCATCTCTCTCTCCCCAACCTGCCTTCCGCACGGCCGCCCGCCCCGCGGGGCTGAGGCGCTGGGGAGCATGAGGCGGCGGCGGGGACCTGTTGTGTAGGGGGGAGGCGGGGGTTAAGCGCGGCGGCGGCGGCGGCGGCGCCGCGCGGGGGGGGAGCGGTTCGGCGGGGAGGGAGGATGAGGAGCTGCTCCCCAGGCGCTGGTGTCTGTCGGGGACCGGCCCTGCCCCGCGCTGCCTCGGGCTCGGGAGAATCGCCTTCGGTGGAGTCGTGACCGGGGGGGAGGGCCCGCGGCGAGCCCTGCGCGCCCCCAGGTCTGCGCGGAGCGGCGGCCGCTTCCCGCTGAATTGCGGCTTCAGGAAGAAGAGAGCTTGAAGTGTTTCTCGGAAGCTGGAGTTGCAGCCTGGTTGCTTTCTTGCCTTTTTTTTTTTTTTTTTTTTTTTTGGGCTGAACGATTTGTTACGCGTGTCTCTTGAGGGAACGTTTTAGGAATGGTCATTTTTAGCAGTGAAATCTGCTGCGCAAAGGAGGATTATAACAAATCTCTATGAATGATAGACTCGATTGCTAAACCTTGCCTTGACCAACCTTCTGACCCTCGGAGAGATCTCTCAGGGTGTGCGTGGGAAGGGAAAAAACCAAAACCCTCCCATTTGAAAATAAACTTGGGAAAAAAAAGACTGAATTTTTTTGGACAGCCTAACTGCTTTATAATTTTTTTTGGGGGGGGGTCTTGTTTTATGATAAGTTGTTTTGAAAAGGATTGTCCTACATGGTTGTTTTGTAACTGGTGGAGGAAGGAAGGAAGGATCCCTCTCAAGCCGGCCTGATATGACAGCTTTGGTTTCTGAAGAGTTAACTGGTGTTTGCATGATACACCTATTGCTAGTCCGGTAGCAGACTTTTCATCTTTTTATTTGCTTTTTTATTAACTGAGGCTGGTGGAGAGGGTTATCTTGGTCAGAAGGATATTTGCACACGTATATTGTATATATTTTTGGTGGGGTTCTCCCCACATTTTACTCTCTCTTGATGACTCCTGGAGGTGGTGGTGGTCCCATGAAAGACTGTGAATACAGTCAGATCAGCACACACAGCTCTTCGTCTCCCATGGAGTCTCCCCATAAGAAAAAGAAATCAGCTCCCAAGAGAAAATGGGAGGTTTTTCCTGGAAGAAACAAATTCTTCTGCAATGGGAGGATCATGATGGCTCGACAGACTGGAGTCTTCTACCTGACTCTTGTTCTCATCTTGGTCACCAGTGGACTCTTCTTTGCATTTGAGTAAGTGACATTAAAGTCTTCACATCTTTCTGCTCTTCCTCTAATATTTATTTTATGGCTGAAAGCAAAGTAAATGTGTTTATCCAGATATCGCAGAGAATGCTGACTGAATTCAGCTACTGTTGGTTTATATAATTGAAAATATGACCTGATGAGATGCTGAGGAACACACGATCCTGTTTCGGTTACCGTACTCTGTGGAAAACTGATGTTTGAGGATTAAGGTTGTGCTTTTATACCACAGGTTTCCAGCTCTTGCTGATGTTGCAAGAGGAGTGTAGAACAGCAGGTTTGGGATGGTCAGGAAATGATGTAGCTTCTTGTCTGTCAGTTACTTTGCTGAGAATCAAAACTGGCAGGTGCAAAACTAGTGACCCTTTGTTGCAGAACTGAATGCAAGAAAAGCAGTATCTTTCATTAGCTTATGAATTAGGCCTGTTGTTTTTTTCTCTCGTAAAGTCATTTAATAGCTTATAGATGAGAATTCCAAGTTAGTAATAAAAAAAAAAGTGAGCTATACAATTTTGCATGTACCTAGCTTTCCACCACTAGGTAACAGCATTACTTTCTGTTTGTGATGATAACTTGTATGTGAGTTTGGTCTTAGTTTAAGCTATGTTTGTTTTGGAGATTTAGAATTTTTTTTAAGCAGGCTTCTGGTGTCCTTCTACAGCTTTTTTTTCTCTGCCCTGAATCTTCAGGAGTCCTTTTCATCTATATAAAGTGAATGCACAGTGATAGCAAATCAAATATATACTGATTTTTGCACTTACATTCAAGTGGTTAAATTAACTGTGTGTGACAATAAAGAATTAGGCACTTGACATGAACGATACAGTTCAACTTTTATTTACTTTTTTTTTTTTTTAAAGCACTGAGTACAAAGGTGCTCATGCTGCTAAAACACTTGGTGTGGTAATAATTGAATTCTTTTTAAATACTACTTTGCCTGTTTTAACCTATTGTAGCTTTATTTGTGGTTTGTGGCAGGAAAAAATTCTTCAGATTACAGATACAGCTCTTACTATTTTCTTGAATAGGAGCTATTATTTATAAGTAAGCTTCAGTGCTGCCTCCAGAAATTCTGCCTCGTTTGCGAAGTGATACAGTTGAACAACAAAGGTCATTCAAGCAAGAAGATAGTGACATTAACAAACCCAAAATTATACCAGTTAAATGTAGTCCATCTTAACATACTGGTAGTAGTAAAGAAGGTAAAAATCCTCAGGAGGTAACCAGTGGCTAAATGTATATGTGAGCTCAGCAGAGGTGTTAAAGGTGTAGCCTGATAGTATTGCATCAGGACTGGATACTACTGTATTCTGTTTGCCATCATTAGGCCTAGTTTTGGAAAGCTTTTCTATTGTGTGCTGATGCTTGCATCTGTGTGCAGTCTCATCACCTTCAGCAGAGCCTCTGAAGGCAAGCGCTGGACTTCCTGCAAATACCAGTACGTAAACGTAAGATCAAAACTGTAATGTTTTATAATCATGATTGTAAAACTTATTTATTAAGCCACCATTTTCAGTTTATTTATACATTTTAACACTTTGATCCTTCAGAGATAAATATTCTCTGCAGCATGAGCTGCTAGCTGTTCATCACCTTCTGATTTCATTACTACTATGAGTTACGTGCTCTACTAGAGTCGAACACTACAACTTCTGTCATGTCTTTGAGCTTATTTGCAGTATAAATGTATGTGACTGACAACATTTTTAGTCAAGCTACAGCATTTTGATATATATTTGGTGCTTATTCTAACTGGCAGTCTTGAAGCAGGGAAAAATCTTGGGCTTCATATAACTATATAAATTCTGTGTATGTGTGTACTTGTTTTGAGTCATTCTTGTATCACTTGCCCTCTCCTTCCAAGGAAAATCAAAGTAGAGGGTGGCATTGATACTACATTTTTGTAGCAATAAAGTAGATTTTGGTCTTTAAAAAGCACTTGCACTGGAAAATTATTACTCATCCTGTGAAGGCTAATTAAAAAACAAACCTTAAGACTATGACAATGGTGTTCGGCATGTTTGTGATGTTTGAACTGCAGAAGGTTGTTAATGTTACAAAGAAAAGAAGACCCTGTCTTTGACTAAAAAGTGCTACTTTGAAGTGGTTTCTAATTGCGCCTCGTCCTAGTGGTCTGAAGTTACTATGTACTGATCAGTTGATAACATCTTGAGTTATTGGAGTGTCACTTCCATTATTTGGCTGATTTGGTTATGATACTCCTCATTAACCAGCTATTTACAGCATATGACAGAAATGTGTTTCAGTCCTTTTGTGTACACGTGGGGCAAAGTGATTTTTAAATGGGCATATGCCTTGTGTGTCTGAACTGTAAGGTCAAACTGTCATTGAAGAGGAAGATACCGTATGTTCTTGGAATTGTTTGGTCTTCTTCCTGCAATTGAAATAAATTATTCTGTTCCCTTTGGTTTTGGAAGCTGGAAAATAGGTACTTATGTTCCAAGTCATTCCCAAGTTGCAGGCAGTGAGGAGGGGGAGTAGGAAAAAAGATGACTGACAGCTAATTCCTGGGAAAACATTGTTCTAACATAAACACTTCTCCTTTATACTTTTGACTTCGTTTGTTCTTCCAACGTGATTTTTCTTCCCTTTCCTTTTATTTGACTCTTGACACCCACTCATCCAAAGTTGTATCTTGTGCGCTTTGGAATCCTCTCCAAGGGCGAAATACATTTCTCTGAATCAACAAATCCTAGCTCTCCAAAAGCAAACATATGTCATACATCTTGACCTGTATAGCTTTCGACATTGAACAATGCCTTTGTAATCTTTGTTTCTTCATATTTATGCTTCTGTGCTTTTTCCTGCCTACTTTTTCCGTCTCCTACTTCATCTGGTTTTATTCCTTTCTCTCTGTTGACTTTTATCTCTCATATACTCCAAGTACATCACCACTTCTTCCTTTTATCATTTCACTGTTCTTTTTTATTTTCAAAAAGGTAAGCCAGAATTTGCTTGAAAGAAAAACAACAATAAACCATGAGCTTTCAAGCAGGTGAAATATTTGTAATTCCTGCCTCCCTCCCCTTCCAAAGGAAGTGAATGCAAATAACAAGCAGTTTTATTTCTGTAACTTGCCTATTAAATGTAACATGAATTATTGCAAGCACTTTTGGGTCCCAAGAGAGATGCTGTGCCTGAGATATTCTTAAAAATGATGCCTATTTTAAAATGCTCAATATGAGGCACCACAAATTAATTTGTCTTTAAAATTTGGGTATGTTATCTTGGAAATATATTTCCTAACTCTAACCTCATGATATTTAGCTGTTTTTCTTTTCTTCTTGCAAATTTGACTTTATGTTGCACTTCCTTCCCCCCCCCCCTTGCCTTGCCCCACAGAAATACATATTTTTTTAAAATAACCAGTGTTTGTGTAAAAGTAGCTGCGTGAAAATCTTGGTAAACAAATTCCTTTCCCCAGAGCAAAGACAGCATCTGTAACTGAAGGGAGGTCTCACTGCTGCACCTAGCCAGTTCAACCAGTGTACCTACATATATGTGAAGTCCTTCATTGGTGCAATAAAGAGAGGCAAAACTAAGGCACTTCGTACTTACTCCTTTTATTCAGCTAGGTATACATACTCAAAAGAGAAAAGAATCCTTTATACCTATGGTCATTTGGTGTACTGTTTCTGTAGGTTACAGGAAAGCAAAATGGAGGCTGAATGACATATTTAATATAGTAGGATATGTAAAACAGACATCTTATTGTTAAATGGCAAATCTTGTATGGATGCACAAGCTTCGCCAGTTCCAGAGTGGTGGTAGATGAGCTTGGCTGCTTTGCTACTGTGAGTTAACGCTGCCCCTCTGTGCCAGCTCCTTTCCTTCTTGGACCTCGCTGCGCAGGTAGCAGGAGAGAACATGTCTGCAACTGAGCTGCTTCAGTTCAGGCAAACAGATTAAACTTCCCATAAAAGGTGGGTTGAAGTGAAGGTGCCGACTGAACTGAATTGACTCAGGCACAGTCATGTTTTCTTCTGTCAACTCAGTTGCAGGGTGCGCGGCTCTGGAAGAAGGTTGGAGCAGATGGTAGGATGCCGCAAGGGCTGAAGCAGGGCAGCTTTTTTCTCTGTAAACCTGAGTCAGAGCCCGATCACTTCTGATACCATTTGACACTTGCACTGATTCAGCAAACTGGAGGTTTTTTGTTTGGGGTTTTTTTTTTTTTTTTTTTGAGCTAGTTAACACTTGATTTTTGTGAGCATTTGTGTAGTTGCACTGTCTTTCAAAAGACAGATGCTGGAAAATTGTTTGAACTGTGACTGTTTATGTGCATATGTGTGTACAAATCATTGCTTTCTGTCTGCTCTTGCAGTTGCTGGCAACCTGCTCCATGCCTCCCACTTTGAAAACCAGTGTGACTGGAGGACATTCATGAGTCACACTTTCTGATGCGGTGTAAATTGTTCAATATTGAACTTCTGTAGTGCGCGTGCGCTATGGCAAAGTGGTGTAACTTGCTGCTCACTGTGACAAACCTCTGTATGTAAACAGTGATGTCAGTAAGCTGAGCATTTTCACTGTGTATCAACAATTATCTTCATCTTATGGCAAATGTTTTCTGCTCTTGTGAGAGGTAGACTCTTAGTATGAGTCGTATTCCAAGTAAGTGGAATATTCTTAATCTAATAACCTCCTTTAACTTTCTTCCTCTGCTCTTAAGATGAGTTGGGTAACTTGTGTCTTTTGATGACATGTCCTTTAAACTGCAGGTTCCTTAGAAGGAAGTTCTACCAGTCTGACTTCAGCTGTTAAAGGCTACTATAAACTTGTAGAGCATTTCCTGCTGAAGGTGTCAAAATGGATTTTAAAGCAAAAATCATGGCATATAAACTGATTATTCTACAGAGAACTGCATCCTTTTCTACATGGAAGGCAGTGGCTGCCTAATAGTGCATAGTGGCGTAGGCAAATGCTCTGATGAGTAGGTGGTTTTTTCCCCCAGTTTTCTTTGTTTAAAAAAAAAATCTGTCATTAAAATTAAACCAGAGCAACATTTCCGTTTCTCATTTTGCCCTATTAGGCATCTCTGATACCTTACTGAAAAAGTCATGGAGTACAGTAAGTCTAATCTTTAGAGTTTACTCTTTGTATTGAATTTATATAGATATGCCAAATAATATGACAAATTCCTAAGGGATGGTATGCATTCCAACCAGGTGGTGTTTATT
The DNA here is from genome assembly GCA_034782735.1 of Sagittarius serpentarius. NCBI lineage: Eukaryota > Metazoa > Chordata > Aves > Accipitriformes > Sagittariidae > Sagittarius > Sagittarius serpentarius. The sequence continues at coordinate 29,033,107 of JAVKLA010000081.1, read as the reverse complement.
CTTTGCACTTAAATTACCCTGAAAATGTTAACTGTCAGAATCAAATACCTTTCAGGTACAAAGTATATCTAATACTTTTTTCCTGGACGGGGGACTTTCCTTGGTCACAAGAAAGTTTACTTAATTCATCTCTTCTAAGTTTTCCAGTGATCTGTGCAAGTATGTCTGCTGAAGTTTCTCCCTGGGCAAGAGGAAATAGTTTTGTGGTACTTTATCTTAAAGTAGCACTTCACTGAGCAAGTACATCAGTTTAAACTTTTAAACCTGCTTTGAATGCATTGTATGATATAAATTGAAATCCTTTTACCCAGAAACGTACTAATAACATTTGATATTAGGTCATGCACCTCTACTTTTCAAGGCTAGCTCTGTTTATGTGGAATTGGATAATGATTAAATGCTTTATTTTTCAGAGTAAAATTCTGTGAGGATAACGGAAAGATAACCTCTCTTTTTTTTTTTTTTTTTGGAAGTTGTACCTTCTTTAGTTCCCCTGAAACTGCAGAGGCTTTTTATCATTTTGTAACACTAACTCCTTTTCCAAAGAAATGTTAAACAGCTGTTTTTTCTGAGGCTGGGTTTTTTTTGGTGTTTTTCTTTTTTTTTTTTTTGGTTGGTTAGGGTTTTTTTTATGCGGCTTAGCTGATGGCCTTTATCTACTGTTTCATGGAGAAGACAAGTTTTGAACATAATTTTTGGTCATTTAATTTACTCCTTTCTCACCTACAATTCTACTTTTATTTCCACCTTTTCTTTACAGAGGTGGAGGGCAATGAAAATAGGGAGTATAATGGCAAAAGAAGTGATGTTGGCTTCTCGGATACCATATCCTCTCAGGACCTTGAGGAAATAATCGCTGGGTAGCTTTGGACCATCAATACACATGCATCTTCAGAGTGAAATGTGAACATTTGTGGTGGTCTTTTCCTGATGTCACCCTGACCTCTTGGAGAAAGAGGGGAAATTCCATTACAGCCTGCAGGAGGGTGGTTTTCTACACTCATCAAAGCTCAGCATGATTGTTGTAGATAACTGTAAATTCTCACCTAGGATAGTTGGTATCCCTTTCAGAGTGGGGAAAAAGGTAATTTCAAAAGTTTAGTTATTCTTACCTATATAATTGTCTTCAAATATTTACAAATGCTGATGGATAATACTTCTGTACATCTTCAACCTCCAGAATGTGAGGTTAGACTTGTAATTTTGTGACAGATGTTTGATAAAATCTATCTTAATTTATCACTCAAAAGTTTAAGGTTTCTGTTGTTGATATAATCTGTATAGTATGCCTGTTTTGGTTTTTCATTTCCCTGAGTAGGTACTGTTGCCCCTTTATCTGAATGGATGTGTGCCAAAGCTATAAAATGTATCTTCTGGAGACCAGTGTAGGGAGAGACATGTTAAATAGATTTACACTATTGAAAAACTAATTTCTGTTAGTTCTTGGAAGACTGGCATTGTCACGTGACCATCTCTGGGACTTTTTTCACATCGACCCCGCAGAAATTTTCATACCTTGTTTGAAGGAAAGATTTATTTTTTCAGATGTTTTCTTAAGTTAGTTTCTCAGGAGTCCTGTTACATGTTTAGATTCATGTAAAGTATTCTTTTTACTCAAGTTTAAATTTGGACTGCTGATGAAAAAACCTTTTGCTCCGTGATTTATTTTCTGTCATAGCTGTGTTGCATTATTATTTTGTAAATGGCATTTCATACAAAGTATATCAGTGGATCTGGATGACTGAGAAATTATCTTCCTTTAGAATGAAAAGAGAAAGTATTTGTCTCTGCAGAACTTGAATCAAACTGTTCTGTTCATTCTCCTCTTTTTTCTTTTTCCTTTTTTTGGGGGGGGAGGGGCAGAAAAAAATTTATTGAAAATATCTGGGCTTATTTGTAGATTTAGTAGAAACTGAAATGCTGAAATTTGAACTGGACATTAAATATATAAATTCTCTTTTAACAACTAAGTTATACCTTTTAAGAAGTTGAAAACAACAACAAAACAAAATTTCTAATGGAAACGGTCTCTCTGGTCTAGTGTAGTATTAAACTGTTGGTTGTAACATTCAAACGTGAACTAATTAATGTGAAAGTGAAGATGACTGCAGAAGAGGAGAAAGCTGAGAATATTTTTAACTTTCTAAGCTGCATGATTGTTTCAAAATAGCCCAGTCAAAAAATCCAGTGGCTTGAAATACTGGAACATTTTGTAAAATTGCTTAAAAAGTTATAAAAACTTTATCTAGGAAATTTTTGTTATCCTGATTGATGATCTTCTAAGTGAGATTGTAGTAGCTGATGATCACTTAAGTTCCAGGCTGCCAGTAAAGTTTGTACATGTCAATGCTGCTCATCTTTCATTTGTCAAAGCTGATGGAAAAGCGGAAAAATCTCCTGAAGTCAGCTGGAACTACCAAAGTTTATTAAACTTCATAAAATTACAGCCCATTTTTTTCAGAACTTAATACAAAAACTGTGAAGTGGTCACTAAACTAAAGAAACAGACTAAAATAAAAAAATCAAGATGAAGCCTATCTGCAACAGCCAAAAATAAAATTCTGTTCATATTTCTGACATTGCAGAAATATTAAATGTTACTTAGGGAAGGAAGCTGAAGTGTTTTGGAGTTTTGGTTTTGTGTAACACGCCCCCTGTCCCTTAGCCCGTTGTACATGCTCATTCAAACTCCTGTTCCTACTGCAGTTACTAGGCGAAGGGGGCTTTGTATTTTCGAAGCCCGACCATGGGCTTTCTGCAGTGTGCATTAGTGGAGATCTTGCCCAACTGCATTCCAGAACTTTAACTACTAAGTTGACAGTGTGCTGTAGTGCTATAAGATTGTTCAGCTTCTGTATCCCTGATCACTTCCTTTTCATCAGTGTCCATAGGGTTTATTCACATTATTGTGGGATGGTGGCTAATGAGGTCTTACATAATGAGCTTGGCTAATGAGATCACAGCTGGTTTTGTTTTATGTTTTTCCACTCCTGCCATCCTCTAAGTTGCTTACTGCAATAAATACTGGCAGCATGCATTTATTGTGGTGAACATGCAGTCGGTTCAGCTTCTTTAAATTTTACTCTTATTTTTAAAAGAAAAATTACGAAACAGAGATTAAATAGATACTGAGAATTAAATTGAAAACTGAGAAGCTGAACTTAGAAGTCAAGGTGTACATAAAATCTGCACGTTGTGAATTTCATGTTATAGTTTAAGTGCGAGATAACACTGTTACATGGTCTGCACTGAGTGAATGTATGAAATAAATTTGTGGGGTTTAGTATCTGTTTCTTATACATATGCCTAATATATATTCTTAAGAGCAAGGAACAGATATACGAGAACTTGTTACTATTTTAGCATAAACACTCAGTATATTACTAGAAGTTATGAATGTAGATTAAACAACTTTGGCAGGGATTGGAAGCTTTTCCCCGCCCTAGGAAAAGGAGTGCTAAAACGAAACTTTTGTTCTTGATTGTGATAAATTTTGTGTACCCTCTTTGTTGAGCTGTCTGGATATCAGGAAACTGCAGTCTTGGTCTTGCATGTTCAGTATGCTTGTTAGATATCCCACTGGTTATGAATGCCATGTTTCAGGCAAGAGAGAAGCAAGTGTCCGACTAGCCTGTACTTAAATTTTGCTGGGATGCTTGTTTGTGCTCATGGTGTGGGTTTTCATAGCACAATTATCTATGCATGTTCCTTAGTAAATATTGTTTTATTGGTAAAAAGGGCCAATTAGAATGTGGAAGAGTTACAATTTTTCCTAAGTTGGAACTATGTAAAGCAGTTAAAAGCACTAAGAAGAAAAGTAAAAGCTAGAATAGCAGTGACTTCTCTCTCATCAGTATTGCAACTCTCTCATCAACTTGCTTCTTGTGAATGTGGTTTCTTTAGAGCTGAAGCTCATTGTGCTTCTATATAGTGAAAAAATACAACTTCTGAGACAGTTTTATCATTCAGCATGATTTGAGCTCTTTCCAGGGCTGGACAGGCATCGAGTGTGGAAACAGCCAAGTAAATTTTGTCATTAGTCTGAGTAGACTGGTACATGAAATGTGTTGAATGGTGTGATATAAAAGATTGGAGTGCGCTGTGTAAAGAGCGTAGTCACTTCTGATTTGCCTCAGTGAATTGGTCTGGAGAAGAGAAGGCTCAGGGGGATCTTATTAAAGTAAGTACCTGACTGGGGAGGGGGAGTACAAAAAAAGAAGCAGCCCTGGACTTTTCTCAGTGGTGCTCAGTGACAGGACAAGATGCAATGGACGCAAAATGAAATACCATTTAAATGTAAAAAAATGGTTTTTTTGTTATTTTTTGTCTGTTTGCCTGTTTGGTTTGGGTTTTTTTTACTGTGAGGATGGTTGAACACTGGCACAGGTTGCCCAGAGAGGCTATGGACATACTGAAAGCCAACCAGATGTAGACCTGAGCAGTCTCCTCTAGCTGACCCTGCTTTGAGCTGGGGATTTGGACTTGATGATTTCCAGAGGTCCCATCCCACCTCAGATATTGTGTTATCTGTGAAAATCTGGGAACTTCTTCCCATAAGACAGTCTATCTAGTGAGATAACTTTAATCTTGTTTTAATGACCCATTTATTACATGCATATTTCATGAGAACTTCAGTTTTACCTAGTCTTAGGATCTGAACCTAAAGTCTCAGTCCAACAAAACAAAAATTTGCAAGTGAAATAGCACAGCTGTTCTTTCTGTCCCCTCTTCTTTTTTCTCACCTTTGTATTTGGCTTTCTCAGTTCAAAGTGCACTTTCCAACACTTCTTGGAAGTTCTTTTCCTGCTTTCTTTCACTTACCTGCTGTTCCTCACCAAGCTTTGCCCTCTACTATCCATCTGGCTTTTGCTCAACTATAGTTAGTATTTTCTTTTCTTATCATGTAAACAACAGCATTATGTTTAAATTAAATCAAATTCATCCAGAAGAATGTCTCTGTATACAGTTGTTCCAGCACTGTAATGTGTTCATCAGTTTTTCTGTGTGTCTCTTAAATTTTGTGACTTTTTCTTTCCTTCCATCTAATCTTCCTAGCTACTTGTTCACTTTTAATAGATTAAGAGCACTCTTGCTGTAGAAGGGATGGGAAGGCAGTGAAGGCAAAGTTGAAAGTCTTAGTTTTCCTCTTTCCGTAGTCATAAGGGATGAGAGTACAATTTTTTCTTGTGATCTACATTGTATTTGCCTGTATCATTGTGCAGATATGTAAAATCATGGGGTCTGTCTCCCAGTGCTTGAGCCAGGTCAAAAAGTTGTTCAAATCCTGCAGGTTCAGCTTCCTCCTTGAACCTGCTACTTGACAATACTAGCTTCAGACCAACTCTTCTACCTTAATAGATAGCATGTTCTAGCTTCGGGACTCCTAGACACAACGGATGAAATGGTTTGTCTGAAAAGCTGCTAAAGCTGGATTTGTTATCTTTGGGGAAGGGAAAACACCTTCGATATGTCAGATTAATCCAAACTCCCTTTAAACATTGATTTGCTTAAAAAAAAAAAAAATGTAAATAATTTCAGTAAGTCAGGTGTCCAGTTCTGGATTACAAATTGGAAATAAAATGGTAAGAGGAGAAAGCTTAAATGAAACAGCATATTTTATTGGAGTGAAATATATCTGAATCTCTATGTCCTATAGTAGCGATTACTGCTAAGATTCTCTGAGGCTGGTGGAAGCCAAAGGGTCATTTCCCCATACCACATATTCAAAGCATTGTTTTTCAGAGTGAACTTCATGCCTGTAGACCTGCCTGCTTTTTCTGAGGGGACAGGAGTTGGATTCTTACTGCTCATGAATTCAAACAGAACTTTATAGAGTATTTCGTAGGAGCATCCCAGTTTCCTTTCTGTTTAGCAGGCTCAGCTGCAGCGAGATGAACCTGATGGTCATAAGCTGCTGAAAGGGGTGGACCCACCTCTTCCCTTCTCCCAGGCCTCAGCCCTTGCTTCTTTTGTCTGGCTCTGCTCTTTTCCCCACCCAATAGTGAACCACTTCAGGGAGTTGCCTTCCTGCAGAAAGCTTATCCTTCCCTTCTGCCCACACAAAGAAAAACTTTCTGCTGCTTTAGATCCCTGAGCTGAACCCCTGAAAATTCAGAAAAAATGTTATTACTAGTGAAACGGAGGAAGCGAGAGGGAGGAGACTGTCAGATCATTTTAGCTGTGATTTGAAATTGCATCCCAGCTTGAGAAAACTTGTTGTTACATAGTTTCGGTTTGTTGTTTGTCATCGGTGAGTGCACAAATCTTTAGGCTTACCTGAATTACTATTTAGTTGCTTAATGAGACTCTACGGAGTTCTGACTTCTTAACCATATTTTATTTCTGAAGCAGAACTTGAACTGCAGCATCTTTCAAATAACACATTAAGTGCTCCTTAGTTGTTCATGTCTTACGGCTTTTCTGTAACTTTTAAAAAAAAGACAGCATACGCAATTCTGTAACGCACACAGGGCAGTAACTGAAGCAATTCTTCCTGCATCCTTGCCTGTGTAGTCTGTGTTCCCCATATCCAGACTGCAGAGCTAATGTATTGCATTTGATAGCAGAGCCTATGGAAAAGCTGCATGAATGCTTCTTCACCTTAGTTTGTATGCAAACAGCTGAGTTAGCTCAGAAGACACTAAACTGAACCAGGAAAGGAGTATTCTCAGTCCTTGCTGTTTTTCCCACGCTTCAGCTGAAGTAGCAAACAACCCAAGGAAATTGCCTGTTTCTTCACAATCCCGTTCAGCTGCCTCCTTGAGTGTTTTTTTGTGGGTTTGTTTGGTATTGTAAATGTTGAAAGTTTCAGCTTAGGAGGATGAAGGAAGAATCGTAGAGCAGTTAATGGAAAATTAACAGCCTGCATGCAAGAGGCAGTTGCAGTAGATGTCTCTATTCACAGAGCAATAAAAGAATTGGCCTTTAAAATGATTTTGTTAAATAAGACACCTAAAGCTAATCAGAGCAGAAGGAATTGTCTGTAGAGCAGAAGACAGGGAAGAAGTTGTGGACTGAAATCTGACAGAGATGAATCTAATTCAATATAAGACGTTGATAGGATAATCATTCTTCTTTTACAAGACACTAAGCTCAGAAGGCTCTCTTTACCTTGAGCTGTGGAAGCTCTGAGGCTTCTCATCACTGACATGACTGTTCATCTTCAGAGTAAAATATGGTTTTTTTTTTTTCTTCATGTAATGAAACCCAGACCATTTTAGGATCAGGCTGCACTGTGCATTGTTTTTTAATGCTAGTCCCTGGAAGCCAGAATCTCATTTCCAGTACTTGAGTATATTGAAAGAAGTGTGCTGGGGGCAGAAGGACATTTCAGAGGAAAGCGTATAAAGATTGGGTGGGATAAAAGAATTTTGCTTTTTTAGTCGGCTTATACTCAAGAGGAGTTTGGGAAACAGGCAGTTGGCTATGAATGTGAAAATCAAGGAGTTTGGGAAACAGGCAGTTGGCTATGAATGTGAAAATCAAAACAGTCTGGTATGAGAAAAACAATTGACATGCTTGGATCCCAGTAAGTGAAACTGTTGTGGGCCAACATCCAGCTTGACTGAAAGGTAAACATGCCCTTCCCAATGCACATACCTTTCTATTATTGCATCCTAGAAAACTTAAACCAACAGTTAAAGTTGCTAAATGATAGTCTGGAGGTGCAGTATTACCCAATAGTTGACTGGCAAAAGTAAGTTTATTTTCTGTTCTGTAACTTCTCTTTAAACAGTTGTTGGCACTAGCCCTTGCTGTTGCAACAAAGAAATGGCATTTGTGAAAGAAGAACATAGGCTTGTTGCTTCTTAGTTCAATACAAAAGAAGCAACACTGGTTGCAAAGGTAATACACTGTTACTGAAATAACACTGTCACTGAAATAAGTTTTAATTTGAGTTTTATTACAAGTATTCTTTCTGACTGCAAAATAAAGGTCAAAGATTTAGGAAGCATACAACTTGTCACTGAAGTTGATCCCTGCAGATAGGAGTTGCATAGTTACGTTACTCATCCAGAATGAGTACATTGCTAGGCCAGCTATGTTTGCCTTCATATTCTGAATGATGAGAAGACTGACAATTCTGGCAGATTGTTCGATGCCTGCAGAAGAGTTGGGGGGGAATAAGGAGTGCGGAGGAACAGAAGTATCTGCTGTAGTATTTGCTTCTGGAAGTTAATTTCAGTTACAGCTTTTGAACTTGTTGCAGGGATGGGAGAGGTAAAGGCAAGGGGCTTCATTCATTTTGTAGTAGTGTTGTAGTCTTACCCTATTTTCTTCTTATTTCTGCAAGTCTTGCAGATAAGTCTTTTAAAGTTGCCTTTGTTTTTCTGTGCTCCTCTAATTGAGGAGGGAAGCACTACAGATAGTGAGAGTACTAGAAAAGAAGAGGTGCTGTGCTGTGCGTATTTACAGAGGGAGGCATTTGGCTGTTCAGGTGGCACTTGTTATCTTTCACAGTGCTCATGGTGTGGGTGACTGGGAGAGACTGGGGAAGGTTTGGAGATGCTCTTTGCAGGCAACAAAGTACAACTGGGAATGAGTAGAATTGGACAGCCCAGCCCATGAGGAAATATTTCTGCATGGGGGGGACTACTGCTCTGCTATGTAAAACAAGGTGGCTTGATACATAATCTGTCTTTAACATGGTATGTAATATGTTGTACATAATACTTGATTAAGTGGGTCTAACTGTTGCTTGTATAGGAATTGCCGTAAGAAAAAACACTTCATAACCCTAAATACTCATTTTGCTTTTCAGTTAAAGTCCTAAGCAAGTTGCATAAGGTGAGCTATTTGATTTAAGTACATGTCAATAGTCAAACTTGTGGAATAGTAAAGTGACTGGTGAAACTGCCTGGGTTTCAGTGAAATGGAAATTCACAGCAGATTTAAGTTGGCAGAGTCCTTGGTGTAATAGTATTTAATGCAGACAATTTTCATTTTGTGACCATTTTATACATGGGCTTTCTTTATATTTGCAAAAGAACAATATTTTAATGCTTAAGGCACTACTCTTTACAAGGTCGTGTACTGCAGATATTTTGGTAATTAGGCATACCAGCCCTATATTGACTGTTTGTAATTGTTGTATTGTAGTGTTTCAGAACCTACTTTTTTACTGTTGTTATTTTTTGTAATTACTTCCAACTTAATTTTTGTATTCTAATTCTGACAATCAGCTTTCATTTTTGCTTTTTATATGTTAGCATTAAATATTAAATATTTTTTGTTTTGAAGGTGCAGGAAACTTATTGCTGCTTCAGCTTTGGTCATACATTATAGTTCTAAATTTATTTTGAGTTTGTAAGATGACTCTACCTTCCAGTAGTTGTGTTGACTGAAGTGGACTGAAGTTCATTTGCCGGTGGAGGAGACTGAGGAGATCAGCCTGGTTCTCCAGTGACAGCATTGGTCTAGTATGCATGGAAAAAAGTATAAATAACTCAATGTAGTATTTAGTTGTATGTGGTAGTTACAAAAGGGCTGGAGGTTGATCAGACTACAGGCAACTCAGCGGTCTGTGCATGTGTGTGACAGACATGCTGGGTGGTAATTTTTGCTTCAGTACAGCTTTTCCTCAGCTGTGTTGATCAGCAGGCACAATAACTAGTTAATGTTAAATAGGTGGCAGGATGAAGAAGCAAAACTACTTTTGCTTTGCTGTTTGTTATTATTTATTATTACATTATGACACTATGGCTTGGGGTAGCTTTTTTGCAGTAAGGTTGGCTCGGGCTGCTTCTTCAGCTAGTTATCAAGGCTCCATGCCATCTCGAGTTTATTATTGTTGCACAAAACCTGGGAAAAAAGGTGAACCTTGTTCTGAAGGTCACTATGTCCAGCTGTCTTTCTGAGCAATGGGAGTGAATGCATTTCAGAACTACTTACCCTTCATATATGATATTGTGCCACTGGCTGCCCTTATTTAAAGCAAGGACCCTCAGGACACTGAGGGGATTTCAGCAGTTGTGGAAATGAATGAGGAGGACGTCCCCTTAAGGTAGCTGAATGCAATCTACTCTTGTACTGACAGATTCCACTGAAATTTTCTTTAAGCAAAAAATCATCCACAAACAAACCTTTGTCTTTATTTGATGAAAGCAGAGTTTTAAAGGGACTGTCTTATTCTTATGGTAAGATATCAATTAAATTTTAGTACTATTTGTGACTTGCTTTGATACAGGATGCTGGCTTCTGGGACAGCTTGAATCCAGTCATCTGTGTCTGTTTCTTTTGATCTCGTGTTATGTTTGTGAACACAACTGTGTCACCAGTTTAATAAAAGTATACCTGCAGAGTGGAGTTTGGCACATGGTGGAATCTTTCCAAAGGAGAAAATGGTCACTGACAGATGCAGCCCTGGTAATATATTTACTTTTTTTTTTTTTTCTTTTTGACTTGGGACAAACTTACTACATCCTTTCCTAAGAAGTATCTGAAATGTAGTTGTGTTCTAGAAATGTGGTTGTAGAACAATTCATACAACAAATTGAAGGCCAACTCTAAGGTCTTGTTTATTACAGCCAAAAATATCTTTTGGAATGCACTGTATTTTAAGAAGGTATCTTCCCAGTTTTTTTCTTCAGACTTCTTTTTTTCAGGTGCTTATGCTTTAAATTGTTCTTCAGAAACTCTGTTTCCAGTTTGTACTCCACTAGTAGGACTAACCTAGTGAAGTGAAACTCCTCAGAATAGCACATTTATCCTTGTGGCATTGCTTGGTTAGATGCAGGATAGCAATTCAACAAATTCTATGTGCTCCGTGTTGTGCAAAACATCAATAAAAATATTCTGTAAACAGAAGTCTGTTGGGGACGAGTGGAATTCTCTTTCAGTGGCACTGAACTATGACAAATATAGCATTAAGAATCCATGCAGAGACCAGATGAGATCAGATTATTCTTGTCAGACTTAAATGACGATTTCTATGAAGTGAAATCTTAACATGTTTGGAAGAGATCACAAGCAATGCGTACAATGTGTACAAAAAAAATTGTTAAATGCTGTTAGTGTCAGTGTAAACTGTGACTGTAGATTGGAACTGGCATGTGTTTAATTACTTGAAAATGTGGTTTTTCTGTTGCTTTTACTGGAGAATTGTCTCCTTCCTTACAGTTTTGATTGTGCTTGGAGTGATGTATAAGGACAATGTAATGAAAGATGTTGTTTTCCCTTTGGTATTGCTTTCCTAACAATAGATAAGCTAGGCTGTTAAATTGAGAATGTCTTGAATTTTTTTATTTCCATTTTCTGAACTTCTTCCCTTTTATTTCTCTCAAAATTAGATAACCTATCAGTAAAACTGGCAGTTTCTTCATCACAAGATTTTCTTCTTTCTCTTCCCCTTCCCTCCTGCTACTCCAGGTACCTTAAAAAAGGTTGGGATTTCTTTTACCCAGAGAGGATGATGCTGAGAGAGTTGTGGCGATTGCCTTTGGATATGTAGAAGGATGATAATAAATGCTTCTCCACATTGTTTGTTATGTGACAGGAAGTTCTCACTTTAAGTTACAGCAGGAAGTATTCAGGTTAGAGGTTAGTAGACATTAGGGGAAAAGAACCCTTTCCAAGCACAAGGGTGGATAAGGACTGAAATAAATTTCCTAGGAAGATTGTGGAATTGTCATCATTAGAAGTTTTTTGCAATGCACCTAGACAAAGCTTTATCTGAAGTGGTTCATGTGTAGCTGATCTTTTCTTGGAGAAGAGTAACTTCCAAAGATAGTTCCACTACCATTTTTCAGAAATATATCTACGAAATACTAGAAGAATTTTAGCTGAAACTGTTATTTTTCTTGTCTTTATTAATAATGCAACACTACTGGGAGTGGGGAGAGGAAGAAGTGTACTGTATATTGAGTAAGACGTAATTATGTCAGTTACTTAATGCATTGTAACTATTGTTATGTAGAGGTGATTTTAGAATGAACTTTTGAACTTTTGAAAAGGGGAAGGCTGTTGGTGACTCATATAAAAGTTTTAAAAGGAACCTACAATCTAGAGTTTACAGTTATCATAGTAGACTATTAATGTGGAAGAAATCAATCTAAATATACACTGACGTCTTAGGGGAAAGGTAATTAATGAAGTATGACATGAAAAATTTAGTAGGTTACCAAATTGACCAGATGGTGTTTTCCAGTCCTACTGCAAACAAAAAGAAATCTAATTTTATTACAAAGCATGTTCTTTTTCTATGTTCATATTAATCAGCTAGTTATAAATGTATTTTCTTGTTAGCAGGAAAATCATACTCCACCAGTAAACATACAATTCGCTACTAAGGCAATTCATCAGTCCATCTCTTGCAAAGCTGGAGGGCTCTTGGAAACAAATAGTACTGTACTCCTGGGCATCGTTTTTCCAGAAGAAGATGTCCCCTATGATATGTATCTCATTGTAATAGAGTTGGTCTCCTTTATTCCCTCTTGAAGAAAAATGGCAGATGGGAACAGCTTGCTGATGCCCATAGCTGCTTTGATGGCTAGAGGTAGATTGGACCAAGTAATCAGGAGTGCTGTTTAGCTCCTGCCTATCTGATTTCTCAGGTAGTGTATGCATAGTTTCTAAGAAGCCCTGGAGTTTAGTATGTACAGTTACCAACTGTCTTGACATATAACATGAAAAGTCTAATGCCTGTAGTCATCTTCTGCCACTGGAGAAGCTTATACAGTCACCTTACTAGAAATTGTAAGGTCTGGCATCTTAAATATGTTGAATTAAAATCAAAGGTAGGATGTGAAACTTGCAAAACTTTTAAAGCACTTTCATGTGATACATTGAACTCTAAACATGTGAATTTCTAAATTGCAGTATGTATTATGACCTTCCAAGGGGTTTCAGTAGTAGAGAGATGTATTAAAAATTCGCAATGTGTGAAAACATGTTTGTTTGTTTTGGCCTACATAAAACAAATACTCATGGAATCCATTCTTACTGTTTGCATTGCTAAACATCTGAATTTTAATGAACTAGTACTTATGATTTTTTTAACATGTATAAGCACATTTACCTGTCCAGTGTTAGCCTTGGAATTGGAATGAGTAATGAAAACCTCAATTTAACAAGGTACATTTGAGGTAGACAAAGACAAGTGATGAAAGCATTGGCATACAAATTGCCAGAATGGTCCTGAATTGACTGGAAAGACAATAGACTGGTCCACAATGGCAAGTGGAGGGGAGTTTGCTTCTTTCAAACTGTTGAAGTATATCTGGGACAAGTTGACATGGTTTTAGTGGGAAATAACCTCTTAAATTGGTGTGGGAGCAATTTGACAGTGAGAGAACATTTTTGGATCTTGTGGCATGGCTGTAACTACTATGCTTAATTTGAGCGTTCTAATAAGTGATTTGGATAGATAACAACCATCTCTGGACCTGTTGTTTTGCAGATCTTTGAGGTCTCATTTGTCTGCTGTAGCTAGGTGTTCTCACTCACTACAGTTGATAGTCTCTTCAGCACTTAATCAGCAAACAGTTAACCTGCTCTATTTGATTAGAGTTAACTTGTAAGTTGTTTACCAACACGTGGAATCCTGCCCTCCTGCCTCTCAGCCATACTTTTTCTCTCTTCCTTTGTTAGGAAAGGAGAAAGCTGTGCTTAGCTTCAGAGTATATTGCAAACAAGCTAGTTCCTACAGGCCAGATTTGACTGTGAGTTTTAATCCTTTATGAAGAGCTTCATGTTAATTACCCTCTCAAATGGAGAGGTAATGGAGTTTCAGCTCCTACATCTGTCTCTGTGACCCCAGCTGTGGTGGTTCATTACAAAGGGGAAAGAGGTCTCTGGATGAGTGGATACCAAACTGGTTTAGTCTGCTGTGCTTCTATTACTTTGCGGCTGTAGTGTTTTATATTATGCAAAAAGAATAGTATTTAATATTAAAGGAACTATATGGGAATTGTGGGGAACCGAAGTTTCAAACTGTAAAGCTTTCATAGTTGAATGTTAAAAATTGTGGGATAGGAATGGATCATAACTGCCTGGTATCATATTCCCGCTCTGTGCTGACATACTAATTGTGCTTCTGCCTAAGTAGGGAAAAAGGCTAGCTGTAGATTGTACATTCAAATATGTATATTCCTCCCTCCCTCCCCCAGCTTCACCGCGTGCCTATTAAGAACACTGCTTTTGAAGCGTTCTCTTAACTGTATGAGAGCTCTAAAAGAATTACTTCCTAGGCCTAACTTGGTTCCTAACAGTGGCACTTTGCAACTAATGTCATCTTTGTCCTGTTTGCGTGTTATTTTTTTTTCTTCGGTGTTTTGTTTTTTTTTTGTTTTTTTTTTTTTTTTTAAAGTGTTACATAATTTGTTAAAGACAAAAATTTAAGGTAACTAATGTTACATGTTTTATGTTTTCAAATTTGTTAATGTAATTTGTTGTAGGCTTTACTGAGGTAATGTGCAGAAATGGGAACATACTGCTGTGTGGTGCTAGACAAATCGTTTAGTGCTTGGTGTTAGCATGACCACCTTCAGCTGGGTCCTTCCAAAATTTTATCATTTTTTCTGACAAATATAATTCAAATTGATACTGTAATTACCACTTGGATGTATTTGAAAATTAACAAATGGAAGGGATAGTGCCGTAGTTCTCCAGCCATCTTTCTTCTGCTTCAGTTTGCTGTTAAAGATATATTTTTCTGAACCTTTAATATTAACTAACAAAGAATGACTTGTATCACAAAGATCAGAAAATAATGTAACATACAGAAAAATATAAAACTTGTTTTCTTTATAAGTTACTCTTGGTGGTTTGTTTCTAAATTCATACTTATGCTTGCATTAAGTTCGTGTGTGCTTATCAAGAACATAATGTTCTTTTTTTTTCTATTAGCTATTTGAAAATACCTTAATGTGTTCAAATTTTTGACAGAAAGCACTTTGTTTTTCTATGAATCTAGGGATATTTAGTCACAGATTAAAAAAATGAAAATATTTGTAAATATTAAGTATACTTTAAAAAAATTACCTATGAAGTAGATTTAAAAAAACCCCCTTGTTTATAATATTTCATTTTGATTGACAGAAAATTATGTAGTAGTCTTTATTCTAGGTAGTTGTTTTAAGTTATATAACTTCAGACTAGATGAAAACTCCCTGTGTTAAGAGACCTAGGTATCTCAGTGCCTTTAAACCAGTAGGCTGTTGTTTGTAAAAACCTGTTTGTTCATATATTCTGCTTTTTTTGTAATGCGAGATTTAAATAACCATCATAGCTCTGACTGGCATGTGATTTAGAGCACATTCTTTAGGGTACACTTCAAGTCTGCTTTATTTATTCTCCTTTGTTAACTGTGTTTTCACGCTGATTTATGTTAAATTTAGTCCCTGGTTTAGGTGTGTATAGTGTGCTTGGTAAAATTCATTGGGAGATCTGCTTCTTCTGTGTCATTTCATAATGACAGAATTATGTCTTTGTTATTTTAGATCAAAAATGTAGTCACCAGACTACTTATTTTATCTTCCTGGTTTGCCAGCCCTTAACATACTTGGATTTTCTGTGTGAGATTTAGCAACAGCACATAGTTTGATTCTGGAGAGTGAGTAGCACTAGACTCTTCTGTGTTTTCTAAAGAACTGATTTTAAAAAAATCCTTATAGTTCCTACATTCTTGTGAAAGTATAACATCACTTGAATAAGAGCCAGTTTCATTCCCATTGAAAGATATAAAGTATTTCTATGAGTAATAACAATTCCAGAATTTTGTGAAAAGAGAACTATTATGTCCTTTGATATATGACAGAAGGTTATTAAACCGACAGTATGTGGTGGTTGTTGGGGTTTTTTTTTTATATTTATCATTGCAACTTTTAAGTTTTTTATTACGTTTGCACTGAGTAATTGCTGGCATATTCAAGGCAGAAACATGGACTTTTTGATGAGGAAGTTCATTCATTCATCCCATGCTGCCTGTTCTTGCCTCCTTTTGAAATCCTATGTACATCTTTTCTAACTTTAAATGTGTTGCATTGTCCTACTCTTGTGTATGTTATTAAAGATATTTTTTTTGATGCAAAAGTTTTCTCTGATACTCATCTGTAATATAGTCCTCTCTCAATATCTGAAAAGTGCATATTAAAATACTTCTGATCATTTTTCTAACTTAGTAAAAATGCTGCTGCAGAGTCCATGGATTTTCTTTCCCTGCTTTTCCCAAGTTAATGAATGCAAGTACAAAGTAAAACTTTCTTCCAAGTTTTTTCTTTAGGGTTTGTTGTCTAGTAATTTGTTTCCTATTTCACGCAGCAAAATTGCAGGCAGTTCAATTCAAGGATTTCTCTTGTATAACTCTGTTTTCTTGTACATGTTTAAGAGTGATCTGGAAGACTTTGAAATGAAACAGAATGGGTACCTGCAGAGTATTCTGTAAATCTGAATCAAACTTTGCTTTGCTATCTGTTGTGGTTTAACCCCAGCCAGCAACTCAGCACCACACAGCTGCTCTCTCACTTCCCCCCCACCCAGCGGGATGGGGTTGCGAATCGGAAAAATGTAAACCTCATGGGTTGATAAGAACAGTTTAATAGAACAGAAAGGAAGAAACTAACGATGACACTAATAACAAGAAAGTGACAATAATAACAAAAGGATTGGAATACACAAAACAAGCGATGCACAATGCAATTGCTTACCACTTGCATACTGATGCTCAAGCAGTGTGCCTCCCCCAGCCAGCTCCCCCAGTTTATATGCTGGGCATGATGTCCCATGGTATGGAACGCCCCTTTGGCCAGTTTGGGTCATCTGTCCCGGCTGTGTCCCCTCCCAACTTCTTTTGTCCCTCCAGCCTTCTTGCTGGCTGGGCAGGAGAAGCTGAAAAGTCTTTGACTTAGTCTAAACATGACTTAGCAACACCTGAAACCATCAGGGTGTTATCAACGTTCTTCTCATCCTAAACCCAAAACACAGCGCTGTACCAGCTACTATGAAGACAATTAACTCTATCCCAACCAAAACCAGGACACTAGCTTTTGCAATATGGATTGTTACCCTGTCTTGTATGTGTTGTAGTTGGGGTTTGAGGACATCTTGTACTTCGGATCTTGGCTAGCTGAGCAAGATTATGTTGTATGGACATTGTTTAAATAGATGTGGGTCTTCCTTTCTAGAAGATAATGAGGATCATATTAAATCAGCTGTAAAATCTCCTTTGCAAATGTCCTAGTGTCTAACTTCCAGTGGAAAAATAGGTTGGCTTGTCAGATTGATTATTTTTTGATACAAACTATTTATGATATAAGTAGCATACATGGAATTATTCTTCCATTTTCACCATGTGTCTTTTAAAGAGTTTCTAGGAAGAGGCCACCAAAAAAAAATCTTAGAACTGTTTTGTCTACCTTGTCAGCAACTTTTAATGTTGCTATCCATGCTGTTTTCATTTTTTGTTTATGGATGAGATTATCCAAAGATAAGGCAGGGGGAGGATACAAGAACAATTCCTTTCTAAACCTGGACAGAACAACCAAGGTACATTAATGAGTCACAGACAACTAGAAGTAAATATAGTCATGGAAGACACAGAATAACATAAAGCCCACTGTCATCTTTGTGTTGGCAATTGAGACACATCTGCCTGTGCAAATCTTGACCTCTGGTGCCTAAACTGATGTCTCAGCCTCTGACATTTTCTTATGAATATCTGTCAACTCAGGCTTAGCGTGACTAAAAGCACTATCTCCTTTTCCCACTTCCTCTTTGATCAGTAGTAGCAGTAAGTCTACTTCCTACAGATTTTTGGCTTGTCAGCATTGAGTGATGGCCACTGGATATCCGATGTCAAAAATGCACTTCTCCAGCTTGCGTTTTCTCATCTGTGATGGCAGTAACAGCAGGAGGTTTTGGTCTTGTGTATATGCAGGTACAAATATGCGGTTGCTTGAGTGCTTTGTACATATAGCCCCTAGCTGTCTTGCTATTTGCACAGTGGTTTACTTTTGGTGGCCTGCCAGAAGCCTGCTGGGATTTAGACACTTACAGAGGAAGAAGGGTTTGTAAAATGCCTTCTGTAAACTCATGGAAAGGTATACAGGAAATACCTTTATAGAAGACATTCTATATATTTGTAGAAATGTTTATAGATGCTATTGTGGTTTTGAGAGTTTGACTGTAAGGGTGTAAAGCCTACCTTTGAACATGAAAGAAAACTAATTTGGGGCTATTTTATTTGACTGCTGTCTGTAAAACCTGACATCTGGTTGCGGAGTCCTGTCCTGAGTTAATCAGTAGTGCATAGTCAGGAGACTGAAGGACATTAAAGCAAGTTTAGTTAAAGATTGAGAAGTGAGTAAAGTAATTTTGTGGAGCAGTTATAATTTTTTCAGTTTTTGTAAACAGAGCAAGCTTTAGTACTGTTTTTCAGAGAGCAGAAGGCTAAATCCAGGGTTTCTTCTGAATAGTGTAATTATTAAAATCTACTCTTGGATAGTTGCTTACATGGGGAAGCAATTGTTTTTCTTTGTTACAGTCAGCAGAAGTGTGAACAACTCCTATCAAAGTAAGAATTACACCAATTTATTTTTTTGGGGGTGTGTCAGTCATTTCTACAAAGTGAAGAGTGGCCTGGTTTGGCACAGTTTTTTATTTCATAAATTTAGCCTTGTTATCAAAATTGGTTTCCTCCCTCCTTGCAGTGCAAGGAATTATGATAAATCAGACTTAACGGAAATGCAGGAGAAAATATAATCTTATTTTCTAAGCTTCACAATAAACAAAATTATTTTACCTTTATATATTTAATCAGCTCTTCTTTTCTTGTCAACATGCGTTTTCATTGCTTATAACATATACTCTGAAGAAGCTTTTCTTCCAAGGAGGTGTTTTCTTTTGGTGGTGGTTTTTTTTTGTTTTGTTTTGCTGGGGATTTTTGGGGGTGGGGTGTTGGGTTTGGGTTTGTTTATTTTTTTAAGCAAAGATGATAACTCCTATTGAAAGGAATAATGTTACTTACTGTATATTTTTAATGGAATTATTTGTAGAAGAGATTAGACAAAGTCTTATTAGTGAAGGGATGGTCTACATGGATTATATTAATTTTCAGAGTTCATTTAATATAACTACTGGAAATGCGTTTTTCTGTATAAGCATATATTTGCCTACATGAAACAGTTCCTTTTTCATTAAGATCCTCTCTAACTTAGAATGGTAAAATCCAAACAAATGCAGTGATGGCTTTCTAATGATTTGTAAGTATGCAATTTAAATAAGCATGACGTGTTTTGTGATTTAAACTCAGACTTAAATACTCATACCATTTTGGGATAGGATTATGTGCCCTGCCTTCTTTATTGACAGCTGCCTAGAGATAGAGTTTAACCTAATTTTTGAGATTGTTCACACAGTAAACTATTCTCTAAGTTACATTTATTCTTTCAGTTTTGTTAACAAGAAAGACCAGCTGCAGGATATAACAAACATAATGTTTGAAAGATTTGCAGCAGCCAGAGGAAAAATACAGTTCTGGTGACATAGCTGGTGATCTAAAAATTGAAGGCTTTCTTACTGGAATTGGCAGCATTTTCTGTTATGTTTTTCCCTTTTGAGATTAAAACAAAGCATCTAGACAAATTAGGTTCTATTTTTTCCTCTCTCTTTCATAAACTGTACCTTTTGGCTGACTGTTTGATGAAATGAAAAAAAAAGCCATTAATGTGTTTTTTTAAATAGTACTTGTGACTTCTGTCTTAAGTATGGAAACAATGTTTGCTGCTTTTCCACATGATGGTAGTGCCTTAACCAGGCACACAGTTCCCCTGCTGACTAAAGAATGAGTATAGATACCACAATTGAATAATTCTCAAGGTAGCTTTTTAAGATCTTTCTGCTTTTTAGTATTAAAATGTACAGATGAAAACATTTGGTGACTATTGAGAGTTACAATACAATTTTGACTTTGGTTCCAGTTTCCTCATTGCTTATAGCAAATATAGCATTGTAAAATTTGCAATGACTGCTGAAGATATAAACCGGTGTTTAAAGAGGGTAAGTTTGTAACCTTTTGATGCCCTTTAGTTGTAGGGGAAAGAAACTTTGAAAAACTAGGGTTTGCATATGAGAAACAGTTATGCTGTCAAGAAAGCAATGGAGCAAACCAGACTTAATTTTGCTACAGATCTCAAGATACATTTTTCTCTTGGGTCTAGAACCCGAGTATTTTCAGACATTTTTGTTTAACAAGTGGATCTTTATAAGGGGGAAGTAGTGAAGCTTTTTTTTTTTTTTTTTTTTTACATCATCTGTAAAATCCTTTAAAATAACTCCATCTCCTCTCCCTGAAGATGCCATACCCTGCGTTCTTTGGAGAACGTTAATATATAATACCTGACCCCAACAGCCTCTTATCCTTCCCACAGTATCTCCAGTACAAAAGATAATGGTTGGCAACAGCTGCTGCTTTAGTGGACTACTAATTTCTTTTCCACCTCTACCTTTTGATTTTAATTAGAACACACAAGCTTTTAGATATCCTTTATTCCTTTATACTTTGTCAAAATCAGGTGGAAGATTTGTCCTGGTCTTTTGGAGGTTATGGAAAGAAGCTGGAAAAGAAAGTAGATGGACAGCGTGACCGTGTGCGCTTTGGTCCTTAGGACGTCCAAGATGAAAATAAAATGGTTGAACTTTGTTCCAGTTCTTCACCTTCTTTTGTGGTGGAATGGCCACCAGAGGATTTTGAGTGATATTTGTATACGTGTGCATACTGTACCAGATGTTTCCAAGTGAGGTGAAAATGCACAAATAATGTTTACTGTAAAATGTAACTAATGTGCTTTTGCATGTTTTCCTTAATTTCTCTCTCTTTAATTCTTTTAAATGGAGGCAGACAATGAGTTGAATACTTAAAAAAGAGTTTCGAAAACTGGGAGCCCAAGTATTGTGCTCCCTCAATTTAGGCCTGAGTAGAAAGAGAATGGGGCACAAAATCTTAGAAGTGCAGAAGCAAAAAAAGAAATGTAATCCAAGTGAGAGAGTGATACTGTCTTGAAAATACTTTTTTTTTCCCCTAAAGAAAACGATATGCCAAATGTAATGGTTTTGGGTTTTCCATGTCTTTGTTCCCAGAATCATGTGTGTGTCTTTTGCTAGTCAAAAAAATAATAAAAAAAAATTACTGAGATACTTTGAGGTGTTTGGCTAAAATCTCAGCAGTAGGCCATATGTAATAGGTAATATCTGGCTCTTTCTCAAAAAGATCTATGTATGCTTTTGGATGTTTTGTTTATACTCTAAATTATTAGAAAATGTGTGAGAGAACTCTAATTGCCCATCCTGCTAGGCCAAGGAATTCTGTGGCAGTTGCAAAGACTGAATCTGTGACCAGAGACAGGAACTATTGCAGCTGAGCGGCACAGAGTGTTTTCGTGGAATTTATAGTTACTTGGTTTTTCTTCTCTTTTCGTACAGAAGTGGTGCAGTCCATAGCACATGCTTTCATGTGTGTTTGACTGAGATAAATGCCTCCCAACTGCCACATTTGTGGTTTGAGGGGACCACAGGAGCTCTCTCTGAACTTGCATGCGTAACGTGTAGTTAAAATTTGATTTAAGTAGTAACTAAGGAGTATCACATAGATTTTTTTTTTTATTTTTTTTTTTTTTGGTTGTTTTTCCCCATTGCTTGGATTTAATGGTATGGAGTTCAGTAGAGGATGGAGGAATTGGTGACTTTGATTTCAGCAAATACATGTCCTAAACAGGATGCTTGTACATATTTTTAGCGTAATTGACTGTCCTTCTGGTAATTTCAGATATGTAAACTCCTGGTTTTGATGTATTAATAAGATTTTTATTTGGAAGAAATAATCTTTTAAATCCTACTACTGTTATCTACTTTACTTTTATATAGCAACAAAAATAAACTTGATACATTCTTTCTCGTAATAAAATTGATTTACATGGGATTAATGTACAAGTAGACTCTGATCCACAGAGATATTTAGATACCTAGCTTCCTGCTGGAATCAGTAGAATTTCAGAGAAACACCTTAAATACATTTCTGAACCTGTCTGCAAGTACTTTGTATGCTTTTTAGGACTAATGATAACTTTTCTTTAAAGTGATTACTCCATTCTTTAGAAGTATAAGTCTCTTTTGCAAGAGATACTGATATAATACTATGTAGCACAGAGAATACCATCAAGAGTAAATGCATTTCAAAGTTATTGTATAGATTTAAATTCAGTTTTCTTTGCTTGCTGCAAAGGTGCTGTTCTGTTCTTTAAAGGCAACTTTACTTTGCTTTAGGAGCTGTGAGAGACAGTTACTATTTCGGTAAATATCCATGGTTTGCGTATTAGATTAAGCTGCCTGCTGACAGAAAATATTCTAATTGAGAAAGTAATTTAAAAAAACCTAAACCTGCTCATCCTTTATTTAACTTTTTTTTTTAAAAGAGCAGTGTGTGTGAGGGAGACTGACATGAAGGGGTAAATATGTTCAAGTACATAGCAAATTGTTTTTGAATATAAGGAATAAGGAAGGAGGATGTGTAGGTGATTCGTTTTGCTATTCTACCTTGTGGGTAACACCTCCAAAGGTGCTCTTTACCTCTGGCAAAGAGGATAGTGAGGGACTTTAGGTTAGTGAGTGTGGGCATGATTTAATTGACTATAATGATGTGTTTATTGCATGGTTTCCTTTGGTACAGTTCTAGATGGTGTTTGTGGCTAGAAGGGACCATTAAATTATCTATTCTGCCATCCTTTACATACTACGTTTCTTTACATTTCATCCAGTTATCCTGATAAAGAACCTTTTGACTTACCTGACCAAAATGCTTAGCTAAAGCACATTTGCCAGAAGGATATCCGTCCTTCATTTAAAGGCATCAAGGGACAGAGAAGACACTATATTTTGTGCAGGTTTTGTTCTGATAGTTACTGCACTTTCTTGTTTGAAGAGAAAAAAAAAAAGTATTTCTTCATTATGACATTGATTTAAAATTGATCCTGACTTTCTGAGTTGGTAACATGTTTTACAGTTGTATCTGTATAATAAAAATGTGTATACACACATGGTATATACATAGGTCCATACTCTTGGTCTCAAGTCCATTTAATATATTTTTGTTTGGGTGAATTCGGCTATGTCCTTTAGCATTTACATATGATGTGTGGATATGGTACAAAAATCACAAATTAATTGGAATTAACATAAAAGATTTTATTGTAGTTTTATCTAGTACAAACATTTTATAAAATTCTGTAAATTAATGAAATAATACTAACATGATTCTTTCAGCTTTTTATGAATTACTTTTGCCTCTGAACCATTTACAGCACAGAGCTTCTGTTAAACAGTATCAGGACTGGATTGCAGAGACATCTGCCATTAGATTTTAATAACTTGTCTGGTATTTATCTTTTAGCATGTGCTAGTTACATCTAGAACTCTTCTAGCTTAAGTTCTTCACAATGTTCTACAAAAGCAGTATTTTTATATTTATTAAGTTTTTGTGTCTAGGTGTATGTGTTCATAGTACTTGTCATTTCCCACACTGTACGTGTACTGAAAAAGCATTGCATTGGCCAAAGTCCTAATTGCTTTGCAGCTTCCTACGGGAGTCTTCTTTTCCTTCAGGTTCTGGGTTATTGGCATCTGCCCCACATAGTATTAATAGAGCTTCAAATATGGCGTTATTTTCCATTCTCCTTCATTAGGTTGCTGTTTGGCATGCTGTTGCATTGAGGTGCAAAATTGCTTTCAGGATGTATGTTTTGGTATACATTACTCTAGTTTTCTGTGTTATGTGGTTTGGTTTTGGTCGTGTCATGTGCCCCCCTCTTCCCTCCGTAATAAAATTTCAGCCCTTCATATGTAATCCTCTTATTTTTAGTATGGTGACCTGCATTTTTTGTCCAAGTATATATTTGAGAAGCTTGGGACTACCAGCCATATCATTGACTTTATTTTAGAATGTAATTATAGAGTACAACTCAGTGTTGTGTTGAGAGCTGGACTGTGTTCCTACCTTTCCCAGGATTCCTATGGTGATTCACTTAAAATCAGAATTTTTGTAGGTAGTCACTACTTGTATTTTTCTTTTGGTTCAGCTTAAGAACCTGGAATTTGACTTTCAGAAGTGCTATGAGCTCTCAGGTGCAATTGAATTAATGGTAATTTTGTGTTAAGTAAATATAAAATACAACTTTTATATGTAATAAAAATACTATGCAAGGCTACCTAGTCTGGAAAATATGCTGCTAGATGTTTCAGTTTGGTATCCACAAATCTTGAACGTTTTTTGCCTTTCTGTGCCTGAATTCTTCCATCTCAAATCTTGGGGCAAATGCTTTATAGATTTTAGGGATGTATTTTGAGGACAGTATTTTGTAAGACACTCGGATATAATTATGAGCCTTGTGGAGTACCATACCAGGAAACTGAGGAGTCTGCTTTCGTAGAAATACTTCAGTAGTGCTCAGTGTAGAAGGCCTCAGGCTATATTTCAAATGCTGAGAAGAAAACAAAATATTGAGTAGTTACTCAAGAAATGTGCGTTGATTCTTCTTTTTGACTGAATCAGGGATGCAGCCTTGTGGGGGGAGGTAGGATGTGATCCTGTAACTAAAAACTTGACCATAATGCATACACACAGGGCAAGGGTGTATTAAGGCTCCCAGGCATTTTGCCCGTTGTTTCTGGCAATGTCTTTGACATTTGCTGATTTTGGAGTGCTTGATTTTGCAACTTGATTTTTCTCTGGGCCTAGTTCCTGTTCATAACTATGTAACTCTAGAAATAACCTGCAGAACCTATGACATGAGTGAGATATGGTACAGAGCAGCTTTTAAAAGTTTATTTTTACATGGTCCATTGTTGGCTTGAAAAGAAATGGGTCATGCTGGAAAAAAAAGGTCAGGTGTTTTTTAATTACGAACAAATGTGTATTTGTAAACTCTGTTTAATCACTGCTGTGGACAATCTGTAATTTATCTGCCACTAAGGAAAAGGAACATGAAATTTCCTTCTCAGAATGAGCAATCTAGTGTGGGAGCTATTCATCAAAGTTTGAATGTCAGAAAGGTCATGGGAAGAGATTTGTAAAATTTTCGTAATTCCAGAAATAACCCATTTGGTATCCAAAAAGAAACTTGAGTGTTTAGGAGAGAACCCATAGTGTATCGGATACCGTCCTGCGGCGGGGTGGGTCGGCTCTGTGTGATGGATGTTCTGTTCAGCAGAGCTGTATGTTTTCACATACCCCCACCCTTCCACCCTGTGGGAAGAAAGTGGGAGGTAATAAGCATATATTTTGTGTGTGGCAAGCAGAGTTCATTCCCTTTCCTGCTTATGTCTATCTTACTTTGATTTTGCTACTTTGTATGAAAACTGACAGTACACTTTAGAGAGCCTATATTAAACGTGCTGTTAATTAAGTTCTTCACATAAATTTTTCCCAGTAGGAGATTTTTTTAAGTCGGGAAGATTTAAAATGGAGTGCTCATACAGAGGCTGCTGCTGTAACATGCTGTGCTCTTTGTGAAGGCTCTACATATCTCAAACGTCAGAATAGCAAGGTATTCATCAGCCTGTTTGTTATTATCTTTTTCCATTCAGTAGGCAGACATATCATCATAAAATAATTCCCTCTTGTAGCTCCAAATATTTTCTCCCTCTGTTCAGTTTTATTATGGCCCCTGATTGTCCTTATTTCTAAACAGATTTTCTGTGTTAAAATGGTTTTCCTAGTATCTTTTTTCAAGTTCTGACTCTTAAACTGTTAATATCGTATGATTGCAGGTAAGAAAAGGAAGTAGATTTCAGAGATTTTTTTTTTTTTCCTGCATTAAGTCTGTCAAGATGCAAAATATTCAGCTGCTCATTGTAGATGTCTGTGAACTGCCCTTGGAAAATTCTGCTTTCAAAGAGATTAGTGTGAGGAATCAATACTATTCCCTTTTTGCTCAGTCTTTTCTCCACGCCCTCAGGAGTTTAACTAATCTCTGTGATCAGTATAATGTAGGTAATAGCAAAGAATATAAATGTTCTTTCTAAAAGAATAGTAACAGGGATAACTTTAGTTTCTTTTCATTAAAAGCAAAGTATGTGACATTTTAAAATAGAAGAAGATATGGCATAATTGGAGCAAACTCGTTTCAAGTTGAAGTGTTCGTGTACATGTCTCACTTTACAGAAAAAAGCTGCTCTGCTTGCAAAAATTCCCTGTATTTTTCCCCCTTCCTATTTTTTTTATGTCTGTGTTGTATACAGGTCCATAGGGTAACGTGTGCAGTGTCAGATAAAGGAACACTTGCTACATAATTGGTAGACCAATATAAATCTTTTAGGGAAGTATTTGATTGCAATAGGCAACACTACCATAAATAAATCCTGTTAACAAATTCCAGATCAGCACTCTGTAGGTATCTTCCTGCCAGTTTTTTTAATTAGCTTTTTGGATAAGACCTTGTTGATGGCTGATGTAACAAGGCAGGCAGAGAGCAGAGGCAATTCTGGAACATCTTAGGGTCTTTCCTTACTGTTTTCACTGTTGGAAAAGAACCAGTATGTAACAAGGTTCTTAAAATATGCTCTCATCCATGATTGGAGGCTGTTAATATAGTTCATGCAAAAATGTGAAGCTTTCAGAAAAGACAGTGGTTTTAAGAATTAAAATTTTAATTTCAAGCATTTTGAGATAACGATCACAATGAAGAAAAATTTCATTTTTCTATATGGGTTAACGTGTGGGTTTTGTTTGGTTGTCTTTTTGTAATACCTAGTGTTGCATTAATGTTTTAAATTATGCCTGTTTTGGCAACCATTTCATCTGTCTGCATCCAGTTTCATCTATGTGATACTCTGTGCCGTTTTTCCCTTTCTGTTTTCATAATCTAGAGTGCAGCCGGGCAATTTTGTTCTTCCTATATAGTGCTTTGTTTCTGATATCTGACACTTTGTAGTAAAAGATTGGCACACATTTAGCAAAGCTTTATCTGGAGAATTGCTTTATAGAGGAGTTCTGAATTTACAGTCATATGTTAATGCTGTGTAAGTATACATAGAGAGCAGCTTTAATTGTAATGATGTTTTGAAGTGTCTTGACTCTTCTGAAAGTGGCTCCAGAAAGGATGAAAACTGCAGTTCTCTAGCTGAAAGGAATTAGCAGAGCCCAGGAAGTGCTGTGTAATGGTTTTCTTGATGATTCGCAGCACATTTATTTTTAGCCAAGGAAAAAAAATTTACTTCACAACCTGGTAGTGTTTTGAAAAACTGTGAAAGAAATCAAAAGGTTTGTTCTGGAATACATCGCTCCTATTCCGAAGTAAAAATGTGTTTAAATTCACTAACCAGAATTTATTTTTAGACGTTTGGTCTTTTTAATAATTCGATTCTAAATTTCACCTTACTCTTTTTTGAAGATGGACTTACTTTATATTATGGTAGAAGATTTTAGTTCTAATGGATTCTTTCCGGCCATAGAATCATATGACTTTTATGACTTGTGGAGTTGCACTGTCAGTTTTACTTCCTCTTGTTTGTGTCAATGCTGCTATGCCACAAACTTGCTGGTTTTAAACCAACTGCAGATTTGGAATAGTTAGTTCTGGTGAGAGAAAACAATTTCAGAAATGTTTCTGAAATGTCTGTCTTTATCAGATGTCCTGGGAGAGAAGAGAATTCCAGCTTTGCTATGCTCAGGCCAAATATATTTTTTATTCCTCAGAATGCCCATCTGGATTATGATTAGTAGGACCATAGTATGAAGTTAGGACTGTACAACCCTCTCTCAGAAAGGACTCCCACTGATGTTCAGACAGCTAACAAACATCAGAAGTTGCAAGGTTTTTTTACATTGACTTTTCATATAGTATTTAGTTTAGTGCGTTTTTGTCAGATTCCCTCTTGTAGAGGGTTAGGTCAGCTTTATATAGTTAATTTAAAAAAAAAAATGCTTGATTGTGGCACTGCTAGCACCAAATCTTTGCTTTGATCCTTTTTTTTTCTTCCTCAGATTTCTCAAATTCTCCTGGAATAGCTAATGCCTATGTCATCTGTCTTTGTTCCTCAGAGATAAAACTTTGAATTAGCTTTTGAATTGTTCCATAGTAAGATACTGTATTGGGTTTGCATGGCAGGGTTTTGGTAGCGGGGGAGGCTGCAGGGGTGGCTTCTGTGAGAAGCTGCTAGAAGTTTCCCCCATGTCTGAGAGAGCCAATACCAGCTGGCTCCAAGATGGACCCGCCGCTGGCCAAGGCCGAGCCCATCAGCGATGGTGGTAGCGCCTCTGGGATAACAGACTTAAGAAGGGGAAGAAAAGTTGCTGTGGCACAGCAACTGCAGCCAGAGAGAGCAGTGAGAATATGAGAGAAACAGCCCCGCAGACCCCCAGGTCAGTGCAGAAGGAGGGGCAGGAGGTGCTCCAGGTGCCGGAGCAGAGATTCCCCTGCAGCCC
>JAVKLA010000081.1:28919921-29004615 GCA_034782735.1 Sagittarius serpentarius | reverse complement strand
GCTCCTGGCAGGAGCTGTGGCCCCGTGGAGAGAGGAGCCCAGGCTGGAGCAGGTTTGCTGGCAGGAGTTGTGACCCCGTGGGGGACCCACGCTGGAGCCGTCTGTGCCTGAAGGACTGCAGCCCGTGGGAGGGACCCACGCTGGAGCAGTTTGTGTAGAACTGCAGCCTGTGGGAAGGACCTACGTTGGAGAAGTTCATGGAGGACTCTCTCCCGTGGCGGGGACCCCACACTGGAGCAGGGGCAGAGAGTGAGGAGTCCTGCCCCTGAGGAGGAAGGAGCGGCAGAGGCAACATGGGATGAACTGACCACAACCCCCATTCCCTGTCCCCCTGTGCTGCTGAGGGGTAGGTGGTAGAGAAAATCAGGAGTGAAGCTGAACCCAGGAAGAAGGGAGGGGTGGGGGGGAGGTGTTTCAAGATTTGCTTTTATTTCTCCTTATCCTACTGTGGTTTGATTAGTAACAAATTAATTTTCTCAAGTCAAGTCTGTTTTTTGTCCGTGACGGTAACTGGTGAGTGATCTCTCCCTGTCCTTATCTTGACCCACGAGGCTTCCATTGTATTTCTCTCCCTTGTCCAGCTGAGGAGGGGAGTGATAGAGCAGCTTTGGTGGGCACCTGGCATCCAGCCAGGGTCAACCCACCACAAATATAATTATTCTGGAAACACTTCAAAGTTTCTTGGGACCGTGAGGGTCAGAATACGTGTGTGTATGTGTGCATATGTGTGTATATAGACTCGTGTATATAAGCATGTATGCATATGAATAATTGTGCATGTATACATATACATCTGTACATACGTGTGTATGATGTTTGATTCTGAAAAATATGAATTTTGTACAAGACGTGGAAGGCATAAAGAAGTCGAGCAAACTCCTTGGAGCTTGTGGTTTATACATACAACTATTTTAGAAGAGTTTAGAGATGGTTTTAATTCGTGCTTTGCATGAAGGGATGGGTTTTAGTGCAAAACATCTGTTTTCATTCCCTATTTTGCCAAGGCAGCTGGCCTATTATGGAGAGCAATCAAGATGCTTATAATTTCTTATACGCAATTCAGGTATCTAATCACAGTTGCAAGTCCTGTAATCTTGGCCATTGCCTTTGGAAACTTCAATAGAAGACTAATCTTAACACTTCTGTAGCTAAGAAGTTCTTCAAGGTTGGATGATACTTAGGTTAATATACTGAGTTGTGCTGTATTTGGTGTACACTGTTACTGTATCTGGTATGTGATTGCCAGCTTTTCTGATTGTTTTGGTTGTAGCATGATGTAATGTAGTGTTGAGAGTGAAATCAGTGTTACTTATAATTAACACTTTTTCTAAGCTCTTAGTAGTCGTGTCTGGCAATACCATGAGTAAAAATAACATTTTGAAGTGGTTTTGAGGAAGCAAAATGAAATATTGAGGAGAAATAAATACTTAATGGCTTACTGCTTTAAAATAATGGCTACTATTATAGCTAGATTTCTTCAAATAGGGGTGAGACAGCATCAAGCAAATGCAGCACTAGAAAAACAACTTAAATGCTGTTTGTGTTTTGTATTGACTGTTTACTGGGGATGAATTTCATGCTCAGTGATAGAATATCAAAATGAGTGGCTGTAAAGCCCCTTGCAAAGCCTCAGCAAAGATTGAATATGAAAATAGGTATCAAAAGAATAGTAAATCAACTAGGTTTGGGAGAAATAGATCTTGGTTTGAAAGAGTAAGGCAGCAGTTTCTAATAGCTGAGACAGTCTGATTTTAGTTTACTGTTGCTAGAATAAAGAGATCTTCTTTCTAATCCACTCCCACAGCTGTGAGTCTGGTACTTTTCTTTCCCTTGTTCCAGTTCTGATGCTTCGTGGACTAGTCCCTGATTTGCTCCAGTTTGCTAATGCAGCAGAAGGTGCCCTTCGCCAACCCGTTGCTGGGTGAGGGAGCTGCGCAGGCTCCTAGGGAGCGCTTGGCGCAGGGT
Organism: Sagittarius serpentarius; assembly: GCA_034782735.1. Taxonomy (NCBI): domain Eukaryota; kingdom Metazoa; phylum Chordata; class Aves; order Accipitriformes; family Sagittariidae; genus Sagittarius; species Sagittarius serpentarius. Next base: position 29,002,650 of record JAVKLA010000081.1, on the reverse strand, counting down.
AAGCAGTGGGACTGTACAGCTGCAGGGTGTGTGGGCAGGGCAGGACGACTGACTCCTTCCATCGCATGGAGTTCTGCCTTTGTCTGTAACAGACTTGCGTACATACATCTCTCTGCTTTTTCGTATTACAGAGCAGTCATTTTCCAAATACACCCTACATTCAAGTTCTAATTTTGTCCATTTCAAAACCATGTTGCTAGTGTCTCCTTCCAAAGCTGCTTTGCAAGACATCATTTGCATCTCTCCTTGACCTCTGGCCCCATGGGCGCTTTTTTTTTTAAGGACTTGCAGATTTTAGACCTCACCTTTTAAACATGTATCTTCCCACCTGCACGTTTCAGTGACTTAAAATTCTTTTTACTGGAATTGGACTTCTTTGCCTTCGTATTTTGCATAATACCTTATCAATATGCTTATTGTAACTTCTAAATCCTCTGAATGAGTTTTTAACAAGCTGCAGAAATTCTTTCTTGTGAAACTTTCAGTACAAAATGTCAGCATAATTTTCTGCCTCAGCTCCTGGTTGATCTTTTTTTTTTTTTTTAATCATGTGCCTCTGTTAATCTAGGGATTAGTATTGGTTTCCTATAAATTAAACAATTTAGATAAGGATAGTTCTTTTGGCTAAAAGTATGTAAATGTGAAGCTTTAACATTATTACTGAATGTTTCTTACAGACAGAATTTTACTATTTTTATACAATTTAATCATTATTAAGAAGATTAGTATTTAATGTAAGTGTGTTTTTCCCAAGTTTTCAGGAGTTTGTCAAGAATATATTTTTATCTCTCAGCAAAAAAGTGTAAATCTAAATAACTGTAATCAAGTCTAGACTTGCCCTACCTCACTTTATTTACTGTATGTTGGACATACTGACTTTTATAATTGTTGGTTTGGGGGTAATTTACAGGATCCATCACTTTCTGTAGTCTATAGCTTAGTTTATTATTGTGTGTGTTTTGGTTCATATTGTGTATGGCTTGGTTTATATTGTGCATATGTATTATGAATCACTTAGTAATCTGAGGAAATATTGTTTATCTTTGTTTATTTTTTCTTCTGCATAAAATTGGATATAAATAGCTGTTTCCAGTGAGGCTAATTTATATGTCTGTTTAAATCAACTTTGCTTCATAACAGTCCTTTTAATAAATTAGGGTTCTTTAGCGTAGCAGTAATCTAGGATCAGTAATCTACTTTTTAAAAGTGTACTAATTTGAGACAAAATCATTGAAGCAGGCTGTCAGATACAAGGTCAGCACTTTACATTGGCTTTTTGACTTATGCGTGGAAAATCGAAACTGCAAAAGCAATTTATGGTCAAAATGGGATCGTGTTGGCAAAAGTAATGGATTATGCTCTTCAGAAATTTCTCACTCTCATTCTGTTCTCTTCTAACAAGTGAACTTTGTCTTTTAATTTTAATGGGTCATTCTGCTATTGTGGACTCCTGTTATGATATAGGTGAGGGAGAGATTTTTGGCAAGTCTGAGCAGAATAAGGCTTTGGGATACTGTGCAGGTCTTTGCAAAGGGTGTGGGATCTTGAACTGAGCAATGTGAACTGTAAATCTGGATATGACAAGGCGCAGGAATTTCTTTGGTAGTTTTAATGGTGAAGGAATCCAAGTTAATATGTGTGTCAATTCAGTGTAATTGATTTTACACATTTACTTAAGTATCATTGGTTCACCTCAGTTGATAAGTAAATGTGGAAAGAATAATGGTGGAAGATGAAATTTTCATTTTCCCATTGCTGTTGTGAGTGCATTCCACACTAGCTAGTGCCATTTTGAGTATTTTACAATCTTTATTTCAGCTCTAAGTCCTTGTTCTGTATCTGCTGCTGTGTTACTGAGCATCTGAATATTTAAAATCTTGTAGATAGAAACAAAAACAAGACCCTCTTTGCTTTTAGCATTGCATTTTGAATTTCTGCAATTCATAGGCCCGTCTTTGTATTCCATGAAGGAATACTGAAACCAACAGTTACTTTAATGATATGGTTGATGTCTGTTTATCCTCAGTGTTTATGAAGTTCTTACCTGAAAGGTTATCTCAGAGATAAGTAGCTCGTCTTTTGTTAGATGTCAGCTGAATGGTCCGACCATCTCTCAGCAAAGAAGGAAGGAAAACACTGTTTTTACTGACTGGATTACTTGAAATAAGAGGGATGTATTCCTTCTGCCTGCTTCCTCAAATACATAATTTGTATTTTGATATCTCTGTATCTGTAGCTGAACTTCATGAAATCTCAGCAATTTAAAAAATGTGAATAGCACTTTTCTGTTAAGTAAAGAATGACAGTAACACCATTCTTTCCAGAGTAGCTTATGACCCTGGTATTATGCTTGCTCAAAGATGTAAACAGTTACACCCACACCTGAAAACAAACACAGACACAAGACACTGAAATATACCAAAAGTAACTGGAGCATATGCTTTTGCAAGTTTATATCTACTTCTTAGTTCTGGTGCTGTTACAATCCATGTCTGTCAACCTGAGTTATGGCTTCATAATCTTCTTTCTACAGGTTTTGGGAAATAGCCTGCATTTTTTTAAAAGATATTTCATGTCTCCTGAGGCAAAACATTCACTTTTAAAAAGCTACATATTAGACATCCCAGGTACAACATTTGGTGAGCCCGTGACTGAAATAATACGATGGGATTTCTCAATCAGATAGATAAAACTATCAGGTTAGCTTTCTTTTTCTGGTCATACAAGTTTCTTTTTCAGAGTCATACAAATACCATTCTGAGGTTTAATTAATACTCCGACTCTTTCTAGTGCAAATCCCTTCCAACTGTGAGGAATCTTTATTATAAAATTGTGTTAAAGGAAACATTTAATATGAAAAGTAAAAGATTCAGATAAGCTGAAGTCCCATCTTCAGAATTTTTTTACTGAAATCCAGATAGACTAGATGGACTACATTTGCTTCATCTTTTTTCAGTTCATCAAATGTAGATATTGAGTAAAACTTTGTGGTTTATCTTTGTTTAGTTTCTATTTCTTCTTTCTTTCAAAATGCATTCTAAAACTTTTTTTGTGGTACTTAAGGCAAATTCAGAGTTCTATATTTGTCAGAATTGTTTTCACAAATGCCGTTATTTGCTGCTTGCTAATCATATGGTAACATGGATAATTTCATTGTCCTATTAAAAAAATCTTCCTACTTAATTGCCATTTATCATCCCCACAGTGGAGCATAGCATGCTCGCTGGGTTTCTTTCACATGAGATGTGGGCCTTTGCATGTGTCTCTACTTAATCTTGTTAGCCTTCTTTCCGTGCCTCTATTTTTGCTCATCTGTTGTTTCTTGGAAACAGAGGCAAAGCGTCTATTTGGATGCTCACCTTACATTATCTTTGATCTCTATATGGCATGAATGTACACTTCTTTTCCTGTTTGGTTTTTTTTTTCATCCAATTAAAAAAGAGTGACAAAATTGTGCTTTGTTCCAATTTCCTAGTTCAAATATTTGAGCCATTCTCTTTTTAAGCAAAGAATTCTTGACTTCCAGGATGTAAATGTCTTATATCAGTGTGTCTTCCCTCAGCATTTCTGTTGACCTTCTGTTCAGTCCTGGTAACTTTCTCGAGATGTTTATTTGTACAGTTAATTTTGGATTTTGGGCACCTGTTTCTCTCTATGCCCCGACCCCCAGCCAGATAATTTTTGTCCTTTTTGACTTAAGACATGACAAAGCCTCCTTCAGATCCAGGTTCTTGTGTTCTCCATTTCTACTGTCTTTGTCCTTCTGAGTTGTGGGGGGGAAGGGGCAAGGAAATACCTATTTACTAACTGTTTTATCCTTTCATCTAACTTAAAGTGAATCAGCTTTTTAAATACTTAATATCAGTTTATTTTCTATGACCTTTTCCTCTGTAAAGTCCTTCCTACTATCCAAAACCAGATTTTAATTAGCATTGCTTCCTTCTTAGAGCAGTGCTTTTTGATTGAAGAAGTCTTTGTCTATCAGGAATGCTACTGTTGGATTTTTTTGGTCTATTTGTGAAGATGGTCTTTCCAAGATGGTGAAATTTTTGTTCCATTAACCTCTATTCATCTCCCAGCCCAATTATTACAAACCCTTAGTAGTGCTGTAAATATATCCTTTTAAAACTATCATTTCCCTAAATGACTCTGACCAAAGCTAATTCTCCTTTATCCAAGGAATCCGTATCTAATTGGCAAGATGATACTAATACACTTCAGTATCAAACTGGCTTTACTTTTGTTTTACTCTCCTGAATACCGTCTACCCTTCAGCTTTGATGTGGATATTCCTCTATTGTTTTTTGCAGTCTTTTTAACATGCTGAATTTAATATCCTGAACCAGTATTTCTTATTTTTTACATTGTGTCTTCCGGGCTTCATATACTCAAGTGCAAATGTCTGTTGTTGCTCCCTAACCTCTCCTGAAAGAGCCAGTTCAGGTTCAGTTCTTTCATGAACTACTGCAGTGGCTATACCTCCCATCCGTATCAGACCCTCTTCTCTGCTGTCCTTGTAGCTGGAGAATTCTCTAATCCTCTGCTGTGTCTGTGTATCCTCAACTTCGCTTGGGTGCGGAAACCAAAACTCCGTTATGACTCTCCTGGAGTCCAAGGATCCAGAATCTTCTAGGGTACTGACTTCATGTGAAAAGAGGTTTAAGTTTAAGCTTGTACACGCAGGGAGTTTCCGTATTTTCTACCTAATGGCGCACTCGGACATTTTGGCTTTGGTCTGAAGAATTACACGTAAATTAGACTAAAGTGTATTGGGTGATTTACCTATAGGGTATAAAGCTGTGCTTCAACTTGCTTAAAATCCTGCCTTTAATTAAGATGATGCAACTCTGAGTGTGGATGAGACCTGATTAAAATCCAAAGTGCAGTTGACAGTGTCTTTCCATTCTGCGTTCTTAGACTAAGTAAAAAATGAGTGCCAGAAGAATTGTTACTAAAGTTGAAATAATTTACAAAGCTAATCTGAGTGTCACCTGTATAACATATGAAAGTCATAATCTGCATATACTTTTTTTATGAAGCAAATTTTGTATACTTTATCAAGATGGCGGCACTTGCTGGTCATTTTCATTGTGTTGACCCAATTTACTCAATATCATGTCGCTTAATAAAATGGTAGTGGTGGTGTGCAGGTAGTTGCCGGGCATACTTAAAAGAAAAAACCTTGGTAACAAAGGATTGTCTGTCTCTTGAATGTTTGCATTTCTTCAGGGATCTTACTTCCCTTGTTTTGAAGCTCGAGGCCATACAAGGACATACATTTTTGTATGGCATTCATCATTCACTGCACTCTTTTTAGCTTCCCCCCCGCCCCATTTCAGACTTTGCCATTGATTGCATAGTCACAGAGTGAGCTGCAGGGCAGAGAGGGAAATGTACTTTTCTGTCACTCAGAATTTGCTTTTGTTGGAGAAAGAAGCAGTGCTGAAAGGAACAAAAATGAAGCATTCAGTGCTGCATTAAAAATGCCTTCCCCCAAAAAATGATTTTTCTCTTTTCATTATAGGTTTATAACACTGGGATATAGTTCTTTCCTGCCAGATCAAGATCATTAAAACTGCTGAGTTACAACACCCTCCTGCATAAAGGGCCTCTCAGGTGTAGTAGTCCTCTGTAGTTGTTTCTCTGTTGAGCAGAGGGAATGGTCCCCTGGCTGGAGTCAGCAGTGCTGGAGCACTGAAGTGCTGAGGTAGGCTTGTTGCCTAACTAGGAAGTAAAAAAGTTGTTTACATGTTTACTTGTAAGAATTGATTATCAGGATGCTTCCCTGGACAGCTGTATTGTTGCTGTCTTCTAAAAGATTCATTTCACCGTGAACACAAGGCACTTGTTACGGCTGCTATCCGTGTCTCATGACTGACACGCACGGGAGGTAGAAGGGCTCTTGAACTCAGGACTCTTGAATGCTGGCGATGGGGATTGACCTGTTCACAGGAAAGGCCTGTGAACTAAGGAAAGCTAATATCCAACAGTTAGTTTGGGGGGAAGGCATTTTGGTACTTCCCAGCTCAGATGATCAGTAAACTTCACTACTTACTCCATTTGTAGTCCCCTTCCAGTGCTGCCGTGTTAATCCTTTCCCAGTTCAGAGGTGTTTGTGTCATCTTAAATGTGACACTGAGCATTCAGCTCTTGGATTAGGATTATGTGATTCATTCTGTGTCTGCTGGAGTTGATTTAATCAACTGATACAGGCATTGGGAACAAATACAGATTTGTCCGGTTTCCTGAGTAAAGATTCCTAATAGTAAATGCCAGAGAGACTGACTTGGAGATGCGCTTTTCTTGCAAATCGAAAGTGCAAAATGCCTGATGTCTGTATTCAAGATTTAAAGACAGAAAGAAAGCGAAAAATAAAGGAAGTTTGACAATGTAGGGAATTTTTACCCATGGAATCATAGGATTATTTTATAATTTACTTAAGCCTAGAAATCATCTAGTTATTGAAGTATTAGCATATAATAATATACTGTAATATGGAGAATATGTATCCGTTCCAATAATTTAACTGTCATTCTGTCCCAAGAAGATTTCAGTTCTACTAAGTAAACTCATTTTGCAGCAAATATTTTTGTTTCAAACAGGAGAAAATTGCAAAGTAAACAAATTTTATATTAAGTAGCAACAATTTCCCTTAAACACCAACTTTTTTTTCATTATCTAGGAATCACAGGACTGCTGTGTAACAAAATCAACAACAAAAGAGAGTAAGGAGCAAAGTGAAACTTCCCTTGTTGTTGTGATGTTAGTGGTAAAATGTGCTTTGTACATGGAGTTCACGTCTCTGCAGATGACCTGACCTAACTTAAATAATTGTTTTGAAGAGCCTGAGTGGAAGTGGGGTTTCTATTTGAGGAAGTTTTGTCTGTAAGATTCTGTGGAGTTCGAGAGTAAAACGTTCAAAGGGATAGGTATTTTTAAGTACTTTAGATTGTTTCCTTAATCAGTCATCTTGATTATAATGTGCAACAAGTATTGCTTAATAACGCCTATTCATATTTAGAAATGTCTGTTGCTTTCCTTTAAAGTCTGTCATTAGATTATTTGATTAATTTTTTTTTGCAGGTTCAGTGTTTATGTAGAATACTCCAGGGATTACAGATGTAACATAATGTAATTTACTACTTATATTGTCAGGCTGGAGTCAGTCCTATGGCGTGTCTCAAATTAAATGAAAGTGTCTGCTTTTCCCTAAAAATATTTCTATGTTTTTCTCTGTTGTAGCTGTGTTTACAATTTAACTGAAGATGATTTCAGATATTTGAAGGCTGGTGTTCAACTATTTATTAACAATCTAAAATAAGAGACAGACAAATCTAAACAATGGAAAACCAACAATTTTAAAAACAACCAAACAATCATCTCACTTCTCACTCTAGCACATTTTCTGCTCTTCATTTTTTCCTGGGGAGGGCGTCAGTCTGGTCTGTTTCCTCATTCCCTGGAACATTGGTGTCAGCACAGGGCAGGGGTGGAAATGACTGGACTGGCTGAGAGGAAGAGGAGCTTCAATTGGCACCGTCAACAAAGTTACTCACCCTCAGCATGTTGGTGGAGGAAATTACTTTGGTCTGTATGGACTACTGTTACTCTTCCCAGTGGCAAACAGTTAATATCCAATTGCTTCAAGGCTCAGATGCTGTAATTCAGAAAGTCTAGGGCTTTTTAAAAATGAAGATACTTGCTTGCAACATGCACGTTTCTCAATATCATTCACTTTACAGAAAAAAGGAGAATTCAGGTATCTGAAGAAACTTTTTTCCCCCCAGAACTTTGAATTAATTTCCTCAAAGTTATTGTCTAAAAAGTTGGACAGACATGCACTGACTATATTTGGAAAGAAACTATTGCTAACATAACTGTCAACATCAGGTTCCTATTAAATGTTTTTGAAAACCAGTTAAGTTCTTGTCTAGACCTGAATGGTAACATTTTATAAAACAAGATTTAAATTTATGAAGGACAAACACCCTGTCTCTTTAGGAGAGGCTGACACACTTCTGCTTCTGTATATTTTCTTAATTTTTTGTAACCGCAGTTGGTTTTTTGAGACAACTAATAATCAGCATAGTAACATATGGAGTTACTATTTTAGGTCATCCTCATTTTTTTTTCCTGTTGTATTGTTTAAGCCAAACTGTGTATCCTGTTAGTAATTATTTGTATTTCAGTATTGCCTAGAGATTCCAGCTGATTTGCTTGCTGCTTAGACAGTGTTTTTGTACAGTAGAGTCCAAGACCATCATCAGTGTTCACTGGCAGCAAAAAACCCCAATGAAAATAAATAATGGGGGGGGGATTTTTATAGTCATACAGAGTTTGGCACATAATTGTTCTGTCTTGCTTGTGTCCTGGATAGATATACGCTCCAAAAAGCAGAGGGATAACAGAGAGGTGAATTGCCTTTGCTCAAGGTCACACAACAGATTCCTGGCAGATCCAGGAAGACAACTTTACTGATTCCTGGTCTCCTATCCTGTCCACTGAACTGTTTCTGACCTCTTATAACGGGCTTCTCTTCGGTTAGTCCATCCCCTTTTTGAGAGACAATAAAATATTATTTCATCAACCAAAAATGAAGTCCAAAGCACACGTTCGCTGTCCTTCAAGAGAGACAAAAGAAACAAAGATGGATATTGTATTTAGCAACAGTTGGAGGATACAGTATTGTTTGTGCAATACTCTTTAGGTCTCCAGAGATTCTTTCCTAAGCATAGAAAGGCTGAGGAAGTGGAGGCATTGGCATGGTATCGAAGCAGCTGCAGAGGGTTGGCTAAGCTACAAGCGTCTGAGTGCAGAGTAGGTCAAAAAATAAGGAATGTTGTTTTGAAAGAATATATAGCTTTAGCTAATTTTAGCATGAGGAGTATAATGTCATATACAAAACAGAGATGGCTGCAATGTAGGCTTGCAATACGTAGCACATTAACAACTCGGGGTTTTAAGGCATGTATTTTCAAAAGATTTTCAATACTTTTTTTCTTTTTTTTTTTGTAATGTAGATACTTTCTTGTACCAGTTTGACTGTAACAGGCCACCTCTGGCCAGTAATGCTGCCAGGGCCTTTCTTTATACTTCACTTACACTTGTTGACTTCCTTAGCATGGAGATTTCTTTTTTTCACTTTAGTGAAGCAGAAATACTCCTTCAAATTATGAATCTTTAAATTTTATTTATAGATTTAAGTTTTAATTTAGCTCTTCAGTACCATGTGAGAAGCACCTTGAGAGGTTTTTGACAAGCAGTGTGCCAGCTTTTCAAGGAGAACAGTAAGGAAAAACAAAGGAAAGAACCTAAGTCCTTTGCTTTGAACATCGGGTAGTCAGTGAAGAAATAATAAAAATAAAATAATAAAGTATTTGCTGCTGTTCAACTTTCCTTCTTAAAAACCTCAACAATTTGTCACTTTTGACTCTTCTATTTTAAAAATGTTCCATATATTGCTCTGTTGTGTTTTTTAATGTAGCTGTCATTAACTTGCTTTTCTGTGAATATTATTCTTTATGCACTGATGCTCTTAACTGTGACAGTGGGGACTGAGCTTCAAGGAAACGCCTGCTTAAAAGCTAACAGTAAGAACACAGATAATTTAGTTCATAGACCTCCATTGCATAAGGTGTTCCCTTTTGTTTATCTTAATATCTAGCTAGATATTACAAGTTTTGGAACACCAAATTGTGGACTCATTCCTATGGGTGTGTTAATTACTTCTGTCATGTGTATGTATGTATGTTTCCAGAAAAGGTAGAGAAGGGGTTAACAGAGGATAAATTAATAACACTGTCTCAAAGATTAGATTTATGTTGGTACCTGGGTCCCATTACAATTGGTGCTAATCATGTTCCTCAATGCTGTTTTATTTCTGGAACCTTATCTTAGTGTAGGGCAGGCTTGCAGAACAAGTGTTTACATTTTTTTAGGTTACGGATCAAAATACAGCTTAGGACACTATGAATAATTATCACTGCTGTTGAGAAACAGCAGAGTGTGTTCATGTTCAATGAGGGAGATTTGTGCTGTCCTGAGGATGTTCACAATGAGTTGATCATACCCTGTGCACAGTGCGTGAGCCCAGAGCACAAGCCTAGAACTCATGGTTGGCAGATGTGGACTATTGCATTTTAATGGCCATTCACTATTCTAACAGACCGAAAAATTGCAGAGAGCTCATATCTTAGTATTTCTCAGTGTCTGTGGGGAGTTGGACACCAATAACAGGGCTTATATGCATTCATGGCTATGAATTTTAATTCAAAGATAGTTGCATTAAAAATCTTTTTGGGGAATGGATGTAGTTACGCTGCATTTGCCATGCTGCTTGGTATTTTAAGGTTTGTAGGTTTTCTGAATAGAAAAACTGTACTTTCTACTCTTGCATATTTACTTCTATTCCTTTCCAGCCCCAGTATTTTCTGCATGTTTTAAACAAGGTTAATATGTACTTGGGACACAGAGGATATTAATGTTGTTTTGCAGTCCCAGACAAAATGCGATGTTTAGAATTTTAATTAACATACATTTGAAATGTGAATTTGTCTCTAGATTACAGAGTGTAGGTTAGGATCATGTCTGTTATTTCGAAGCTGTGTAGTCTTCAGTCCTTTTTTCATCCTTTCAGCAAAATCTTATTAGAATCTTCTGTCTGCTAGTAAGAAGCTTTGACTTTATGGACAGAATGGAAATGCATCTGACAAAGTGTCAAATATAAGAAAAGAATGGAAGTGGTCCAGTAGTGAGAATAATTTGGTTTATTACTTTAAGAAGGGCTTTAAAAAAATAAACAAGCATGAGCTGAGTACTGAGTTCATCAAGATGTTCAGTTGCCTGGCAGTGCTTCTGGACTTCCATTTGTGAACTTATTCACAGTGATACGATGAATTACTTGGTGTGTTCTTCATACCAGTGAACCTTTGAGGGTTTGATCTTCTCCAGGCTAATGAAACACTAGGTAATATGATATTGTTTAATGGAAGTGAAAAATGAAATTTTGTTTTGGAGTATAAGAGGACAAAATATTTCCTCTTGGAGGAGTAAGTGCACATAATGTTATTTGAGCTCATAATATAAAGTTCAATAGACCTGAAATTAGATTTACAGCTGTGTTTTGATTTAAGATTGCTTGCTTGACTGTCCATTCTTCTTTGTGGTTTTGTTTTTTTTTTTTCCTTTAGACAAAGCAGAGTATTGGAATAAAGAATTCTATACTTCAATTGTAAAGCAGAGTAGTTTCCTATGCTTTGAGAGGAAAAGGATTTTTCTGTACCTGTGAAGAAACAGAATCTTTTGTTCCTGGTCTGTCTTTTATTTATAAATAGAAATTACGTACTCTGCTGCAGTGTTGCATGTGTCTTTATATACTTTAATTTTTCACTTATTATGAGCATTAGCTTAATGTTTATAACTAGGAGTAAGATGCACCACAGTCTCTCCTTTCTGAACACACATAGACAGAAAATGCTGTAAATCCCCTTTACATTGCACCTTTACATAGGAAAGCTATTGAAAAATGAAGCACATCCTTGACATCTCCTGAACTTTGTCGTCATGTTTGTAAGGGCACAGAAAGAAAGGAGGAGGAACACATTGGGCATTTATCCTTTCGTTTAATGCAACTATTTGAAGTAACATAACCAGCACGCTTCTTATAGTTACATGTAGCTCATCTCTTTGAATGTAGTATATTCTGCAAACCTGAAAGGCAAGCTTTTCCATGGAGAATGGACTTAATCAGAGGACAGGCTAGAAGAAAAGAGTAAAGGCTGCAGAACATTACCAAACTCTGTATCTTCCTCCTGGTTAGGGTCTGTTTCCGTTGCTGTGTGCAAATCCGCTGATTAGTCCAGGGTAGCAGCTTCTCTTCAAATTCAATTGCCAATATCCTTGGAGAAATGGGGACACTGGTGGGGTGTTGTAAAGGCTGCAGCTCCCCTCTGGTCTTGTAGAACCAGAGGCATGTGCGTTTGGAGCTGGCAGAAGGGCCTGGGCAGCCTCTGTTCCCTGGTGATCGGAGTCCAGTCAGGAGAGAGCCAGAGGAACTCTGGAGGGACTGGCCAAAGGCAGCGGCAAACTTGGTTAAAGACAAAACACCAGGGCAAAAAGTGGGGCTCGTGATATTGGTGCTTGAAGGACTGGGTGAAACGGGTTACACGTCACCAATTTACATTTAGACAGGATGCACTGCAGAGATAGAGGATGTAGCATGTTACGCCATTTCATACAGCCAGTTGCTTTTTTTTTTTTTTGTAAGATAATGGTCCTACAGTGGTGTTTTGGTTGTTGCTGCAATCCTGGTTTTATTTTAGCTTCTGTGCAATTGTTTTATGTATTCAGAAGATTTCCATTTCTATTTAACTAGCTGCTAGTTTACTGTCTGTGCAAAAGTGGCAAACTGCAGACCAGCATTTGGAGCAGTATTTGTGTGGCTGAGTGTGTCTGGGAGAATTGTTTACATGTCAGCATCTGAACCTGGGAGGAGGACAGCAGAACATGTTTGACAATGGAAAGATGGAGAACAAATCTTGTGTTGCAATTCCTTAGAGTATATTCTGGGAACAATGAAGTAACTGAGCTTTGCTCTGATTTTTGTGGCTGGCTTGCCTTAGGGAGAGAGATCATGTTATTCCACTTGCAAAATCATCTACTAGATGTTTGCATAAATAGTGGCAAAAGAAATGCTCTTTCAGTGGGGCTTGGTATCGTATCATATAGGCGATAAGAGGTTGCATAATTAAAATGTTACAAGAAAAAAGTTTTTGACATTTCCAGTTGCAGTGGATATAATAAAGACCTTTTTTGCTTTCTTCACCTTCTTGTGACACTTTTTTAAAAGGTTTTGGCAGCCTGACAAAAATAGACACATGTTAAATTGAAGAAGTAAATTATACTTTCGAAGAAGTGTAGCAGTAATACTGTGTGTTCATTATTCTCCCCTACCTGAAATCCTGGTTCAGTTTACATTAAAATTTGGATTTTGTGGTAATTACTGAACAAAATTGCAGTAGCATCTCAATTGGGAAAAGGCTTGAAAATTTTAAAGAAATAGTAGAAAGCGAAATTTGCATATAAAAAAATTAAAATTGAGTGGGAATTTTAAATAAAATATTTTTAAGAAACAAAGTAAAAGCTGGGCATTTCTTCTTCGTTCATCTTCCATTCAGGTCTTATGCATTAGCAGTCAAAATATTTAGTTACTGTACAGCAGCTAACTGTAAAGTAACTGTGGTTCTTAAGTGACTGACATTTGTGTGAAGAACATAATTTTCTTAAATGTGGAAATCTTTTTGCTGTTGAGCTTGCTACAGAACCTTCTGTGATACTGTCAACTTTTAACCATTAATATGGATGATTTTCATCCTTAGGTTTTAATTTTCAAAATAACATTTCTGTTATAACTTCCTTTAATTGTATTTTTCTGTAATACATATTTCTTGATGTAGCTGGCTTAAGAGAAAATATGCTGGAATATGTTTCCCTTATTTAAACAGGTGATTGAAATCATACAATTGATGTATGGTAGAAAAAACTTTTGGTGGATTATACAAGTGTTCAGGAAGGGAATAAGGAGTTAATTTCAGTCAGTGGCCTTTCTCGAGAGGAAAGTCCTGTGCATTATATGTTTGTGGAACCACAGAGAAAAGCATAATACAATAAAGCTGCTGATTTTCAATTTGAATGTGCTTATCTAGTATAAGTAGATATGTAGTTGATAGATATATATAGTTGATAAGTATTTAATATAAAAGTGTATACAGAGCATTTTAATGTCTTCCTAAAAAAAAAAAAGGGAAAAATTCAGACAAAAGTATTTCAATATTCAAACAGAGCAATCTTTTCTGCACACATCCCTGAAGATAATTAAATGCTATGACATTGCTTCTGAATCACCAGAGTTAGCAATCTTTCAGTGTAGGGTATTTCTTAAACTTTTAACACCTGGACTTGCATGACTTGCACCCAAATCTCAGTTCTAATGCAAAACAGTAAAAGGCTATTCCTTGTTGTTTAAATGACATTGCTAACAAAAATATTTGCAGTCGTAATGCTTTCTGTGTAGATGAAGCACTGTTTGCTTTATTTTTTTCCATGATTTTTCCAAGATTCGCCTCAAGCTGTTCTTGTAACTTGTTTATATTTAAACCAACTCATTTTTAGATATGGAGAGTTGGCACTGACGTCTGCCAATTAGTTGTTGGGGTTTTTTAATCTGAAGTAGCCTGCAGTATGCCAGTCTGTTTGTCCAATGAATGCTTTGTCTGGGATAAGAGAATTCCTGTGATACTGTGAGGAGGCATTAGGAAAAAACAAAGGATGACATTTCAGCTACAGTCTCCCAATGCTTGTGGAGACTCACACCTGTGAAGTTACTACTAACAGGCCTCTCCGGTCTTTGAGAAGGGTGATCAAGTTGCTGAATTGCTACTGCTCAGCTCTGCTTTTGGGGAAGAGAAGGTTAAACTCTCTTGGTTTTATGCTCTGCCTTGCTTTATGTTCCCAGTTGCTTTATTTATAATAATGTGATGTACACTTCTGATATGTAGTGTGGGCAGGATCATCACTTCTCCACTTTTTTCCTAAGTAAAGGAGCCCCAGGAAGTGCTGTATCTGTGAAGCTTAGCTCTGTTTTTCAGTGAAAGAGCAAAGGCTTGTATTGTAGTGGGTTTCACTGATAAATTAAGGTTTTAATATTTTTCCCCTGTATTTTAGATTAAAGTTCATTTGTGTGTTTTATGCAAAAGACTTGCAATATGGAGAATTGCGGAAGGAAAGTAAGTAAAAAAAAAAAAAAATCCATATAAGACACTGGATCTGTTATTCCTAAGCTCTTACGACTATTGGTGGGATTTCATTTTTTGGCTAAGTCCACAGTTGAATGCCTCTGGAAATGATAGTTCAAATTCGTCCTGCCCTCTGTGTGTTCCTACCTGTTCACTGGCACGCATTACATCATACAGTGAGTGAAGTTGTTCAGAAAACTGATCAAACAGAAAATGAATGTGTTTTTGAGAAAAGGGAACAGGTGGAGAGCAAGTCCTCTGTTATAACTCAGTGTTAGCCAGCACACTTGTGCTTAGACAAGGGAAGTGACAGTAGAGTTTGGCCAGGGGTAGAGATTGCATTGACAGGCCTTT
Source organism: Sagittarius serpentarius (assembly GCA_034782735.1). Taxonomy (NCBI): domain Eukaryota; kingdom Metazoa; phylum Chordata; class Aves; order Accipitriformes; family Sagittariidae; genus Sagittarius; species Sagittarius serpentarius. The sequence goes on along the minus strand of JAVKLA010000081.1, from coordinate 28,987,504 downwards.
GCCCTTTAGCAGGAGCTAGGCTTTACATCTAGCCTTTAGACCTTATAAATTGTGTAGCACAAACACAAAATACTGCTCACTGAAAGCTCGGAGTCCACTATCTGGCAGCAGCTTACTTGCGTACATTTCAGTTTCCAGAGAATCCTGTGGAAAATCACCTAGAAGTTCGTACTCCTTCAGGGACTTGTTTGTGGCATAACGCATTTCCGCTTGTTTTGTCCCAGATTTCATTTCTGTTCATAAGTACTTGGGATTAACCTGATGGTTTAGTTATAAAATCACATAACAGGAAATAATAAGAAATAATAAGGAAGTAATATGAAGCATAACAGGAAAGAAATTGTTCTAGATGAGCTGTTTAAAAGAAGTTGTGAGTTTGTGCATTTAGTGAAATTCATTAATCAGTAGTCTTTTACTATGGAAACCAGACCTTGCACTGTATGTAAAACCAGAGAATTAAAGTACAAATATATTTTTAGCTTTTCAGGTAAGTAATTAGCGAACAGAAATTGCAATAAAGCAAACCTTGGATTTGCTGCATGGTTGGAAGCCATGCCCTTTTCTGAGTTTGTCTTTTGAGGATATATCATACTTGCGTTGGCCTTCCTTAAAGAAACTGATTATTTGTTAAGACTCAGGCTCTTGATATATAGTTTTTTAGATACTCCCCATTTTCTTACTACCTTGCTTGGAAACTTCTGGCCAACAGTTGATGCAATCAACGTTTTAGAAATTGTGTTTTCTGAAAGAAGTTCCTTCTCTGTATAAGCAAAATCTAGATGCCCTTGTACGAGCTTCAAGTAACCACATCTGTTTTGCAGACAGGTTCTTTTTGCATTATGCATTTTATCTGTCCCAGCTTTGAAGTTTGACAGTGGATCATTAGAGTTAATTCATGCAGCAATAAAAACTGGGAGGTCATGCAGGGCTGTTACTTTGATTGTTGCGTATCTGCTGCATTAAACCCTTAAGATCTTTACTTGTAGGAGGGAGTTTGTGGTTATCTTGTATCATTTCATAATCAACACTGCTGGCTTGGCTTCATCTAAACTCCTATGTCCAAATCCAGCCAGTGCAAATCTAATTCCTATGGTAATGCACTACAATTTAATGGTCAGTGCTGGAAGGAGTTCCATTGAACACTTGCTGGTTTGAGGAAGGGAGAGAGAGGTCCCTGCAGTCTTTCATTCTTTGTAATCGCTCATGTGTTTTGACATCGGCTTTAAAGACCAAACTGTGTTGGGTTTTCACATGAAACTTTGAAGACCTGTTGTTGAGCTTTTGCTGTTCAGGGTAAAATTAAGCTAATTTTATTTCGTACTAGGTTTGAGAAAGTTCTAAAGTACTTAATTTATTAGGTTTAAGGATCATGCTGTTCTGTAATTTCATCATATTAATCTTCTTTGTTTTAAGAAATAATTTTTAAGTGCTGGTAGAGGCTGGGGCACTTACATACGCAATATAATTACTATTAGTCTGTATGTGTTCCCATCCCACTTAAAAATTATTTTTAATCAGAATTAATTTTAAGTGGAGTTATCCCCAAGCAATGTAACAAATGCAGAAAGAAATAAGATTTGTCCAGTACCTTAAAATATAGAATAAACTAGCATTCAAGCAAGGTTAAAGGCTTCTTGTCTGAAACCATTCAATAAATCTGCATTTATGATTAGGGTATAATATTTTAGATTATTACACTGAGTAAGAGGCAATATTCTGCCTGTTTCTTCCCTTCCTGCTGTCATTCTGCCTTTTGTTCCTTAGCTTTTGTGTTTTCCATAGTCTTCACGCGTTTGCAGCATTCCGAATTTCCTTCATTTGAAATGAAGCAAGTGTTAGAAGAGTGATTTGTCTTCTATTTTATCAAATAAGTTTTGAAACTGATTGACCATTTTGAAATGAGGGAGTGTATGATTTTAAAAAATAGCTCAAAACAAAAAAGAATAACAAAATAAATCCATTTTTTTAAAAAAAATTTCAACTCCTATTGAAATTAGTCTGTCATTTCCTTTAATATCTCTTGAAAATTTTAATAGGAATTTTAAAGGCTGTACAAAAGAATCAGGCAGATGCAGGAAACTAATGCAGAACTTTGCTAGCTAATCCTGTTAGGCATTCACATAACATTACTTGGACTAATCTATACTAAAATTACACCACATTTTTTGTGTGCCAACAGCATGCTTGTGAAGAACTAGCCATTAACTGGTTGATGCACTGTAAGTTGTTTCCTATTGTAACTTTTTTCTTGTGTCAGAGGTTTCTTAAGAGTTTCTTCACCTTAACTTTAAAATAAGGTCCTCTCAAAGAGGTAGTTGTAGGATGCTGGGATTTGGCAGTGGAGGTGGAAAATACTGACTGAAGAACTGAACATTCAAACATTCTTTGATCTTATTTTTCTTCTAGTCTTTAAATTAGGTACGTGTTCTTTTCTGTGGCATTGCTTTCTGCCGTAGCTATGGCTGTACAATGGGAAAATATTATACCATTCTTCTTACAATTCTGAGTGTGTTAAAACTATGTTTTAATATCATAGGTGCAGTACCTTTGAAGTCATCTGTAGCAGGTTGAAGCCTGCATTATCTGTGAGAATCAATGGTGCAGTCTTTAAAAGTGCTTCTGTGGTTCTTCTTATATCTCCTTATACTTTGCCAACACTTTTCCTAATAGCAATATGAAATGTAGTGTTCTCTAGTTGAGATTCTGCTGGAAAACAAGTAAAAAGAGGCAACCCTCCAGACCCTACAACAGTGAAATTGTTTCACTCTGATCATTCTTTGTTCCTTTTATCTTCCTACATTCTTTGTCAGCCAGCAGCCTCCAAGGTTCTTGCTGTGCCCTCATGTTTTGCCTTTGTATCTTCCACTGCCTGTGTTGTGGTCTATGGGCACATCTTTGGCTGCTTTCTTTAAACTGGTAACTTGTCATCAGAAAAGTAAATTATAAACCATTTTTGTTCTTCTAGCCCAGAGTCTTGATTTGCCTTTAATCTATCTATATGGGTACTCTGTTGCTGTCTCTAAACTGAAAGAGCAAAGTTAGAACGTGGTTTCACAAGAGGCAGTGGTCTGAATGAAAACCTTACCGAGAGCTGCTGAAATGGAGGTCTCCTCCCTCTGTCCCGTGTTCCCTCTCCCTCTAGTTTTTGTGTGTGCTTCAGTCTCTTTTGCTTTGTGCTAATATCAATGCTCCTTTCCAAGTGCATATTTGATTTGTTAAAGAGGCAGAAAGAGAAGTCAACAAAATGGTGTCGTTTCTGTACATTTTAGTAAACCAACTTAGCTCACAAAAGAACCCGATGAAGATTTGTGTTGGCATAAGGGCAGAAGTTTGGGACCAAGTGGCTTGAAGCAATGACGCAGTAGAGTTGAAAGGAAGGGGAAGCTGAGAGGAGCCATAAAGAAGAGTGGAAGGACAAACAACAAAACCTTTGCTTTAGTTTAAGGAAAGCAGCACAGTCTCATTCAGATGTTAACTTGTAACATGGGGAACCGAACCCAGGCTTTGCAGTGCGAGCCTTCTCTCTTAGCATTGGACACCACTTGCACACCAATAGCTACTAGTATTTTAAATAGGCAATACCTGCAGAAACATAAATTTATGATGTAGGAAAATGCACAGTAATTTTTTTCTGTATGTAACTTGGTTCAACTATACTTATATTATGCTTTTCCTAGAGTACATTTTTTTTAATATCTGCTACAAAACGTTTTTATGTTGATGAAAAGCTTGACATATAGTATCCTATTATCAGTCTTGCCAGCCAAGCTTGTAGAGGTCTTCTTTCTTTTTTTTTTTTTTTTTTTAAATTAGTGTAATTAAGTGTGATGGCTACTACATCTTTGCATAAAATCTGTGCTTCTATTATTTTCTGCCTGCCAGGTTAGCAAGTATTAAGTGAGATCTCCAGTTTCTCACAGGTATAAAACCCTGACTTTTTTTGTGCCCTTTAGTAAGTGGTTGTGTTTGTTACTAATGTTTTTTTGTAACTACAGGGTTAGCCTCTTTCCAAGTTAGACTCTCTCCAAATATCCATTATCCCTACTGGATAGATTTGTCACTTACTGTATCTCCCCATCAGTGAATAACAATAACTGTCAGTGAACTGTTCAGGAAAGCCTTCATCTTTCCAGGAAAGGCCTTAAGGACGCTTCTTTTCTTTCCTCCACTTTTCTAATGAAAGAGCTTGAAAGTTGTAGGACTCTTGCTCTGTGTGCTCTTTAATACAGTTACGATGTGTATTTTTCTGCTGATCTCGTTAGCTACAGGGAGCATATTTACACAGTTAAGAGGGCTGCTGGGTGGTAAGAATTACTTATGTTGTTCTCCTGCATCCTTCGTTCACAGGGATGAAACTTGATAATTATCACTTAAATACCAGCATGTTTTTATTTTTATCCAGCTGTGACAGACTAGTCGTCCAGCAGACTTTTTTTTTCCCCTCCCATACTCATGCAAACTTTCACATGATGCTTCAGGAAAACAGCTGAGAAGCCAAGCAAAAAGCAGGGCTGATTTGTGTAAAGCCCCTCTATTAATTAATTCAAAACTTCAGGTTGTGTTACTGGTTGCTATGTGCAAATCCAAACATTATTCTCTGAAGAAGCTATTTCCACAGTAACAATTTCCAGTGGGATCTATGGTCAAGTAATACTTCCTAAAAATGTGTTTTCTGTGATGGACATAGTCAGTACTTGCTATTGTTACAGATACTGATTAAGAACGATTGTTTTACTGTGTATAAAATGTAAACTGAGGGTGTCAGTTCACATCTAGTAGTTACCAAGTGCTGATTTAAAAAGGTTTGTCACGACTTGCTCTGCAGTAGGACAGAGATTTGTTCTGGAGCTCTGTGCTGCTTTATCATAAGTGGTGCTGCAGATGGGCAGTCCTCTGCACGGGGAGTCCCTTTGCATGAAAGTTCTGAAATTTGCTGTCAGGACATACCTGCTAAAGGTTACTTTAAAAACTCAATGAACATACCATCCAGAAAAGATATTTCTTGTAATATCTGAGGAAAGCTGATGCCTGAAGGGATGCAAACTCAATTGAAGCAAATTTAATTATGGAATTTGAACAAATATTGGGAATAATCTTTTTCTGTGTACAGTATTTGACAATTCTGAAAGTAATAATACTAAAAGAAATTGTTTAAAATAATATTGACTTAATGTAGCAGTACAAATACATTTGTTATATAAGCATGCAAATATAAATTAAATGTATTTCTACAGATGTATTGACCATTTTGAGCTAAAAATCTACATTTTTAATTTGAAGCGACTTTTAGTGGATTTTTTTTAATAGCCCAGGAGGTATTAAGGTGGGGGTTTTTTCTCCCCCTGGCTTTTTTATACAGACGTGAAGGAAAAAAAATGGTCTCTACAGTATTGTTTGGTTTTTTGTTTGTTTGGTTTTTTTTTAAATTTAATTGACAGGAATTTGAAACATTAATTGGGCCTTTTTAAAGGATAGATTTCAAGTTCTCTGCAGGCCCACGTAATATTATATGGTCTGTTTGTATGTCAGTCAGACTGGATTTGAATGGTCCTGCCTAGGCTTACTATCTGAATCTCTGTAAGGACTGGTTTCTCAGTTTGAAATAATTTCTGAATCAGTAGAGCATTAGTGGGTTATTATTGCCAAAGATGACATCTTCAGTCTTTTCTACATTATTGTTGAAGTAATTCCAAGTCAAGGTTGATAAAATACAGGTTGTTAAATCCTGAAAACATCTTTAGGCAAAGCAGATTACCTTACACTTGCCTATGGTGAAGAGTGTGCAGGGCTTTGAGATTGGTTTTGGGGGCTTTTTTCCACTGCAGATGGACTCGGTTCAGCAAGACAGAGATACTCATTTTCATGCTTTTTTTACTATAATGAAGTCATCACTTTTCAGCAATGCAAGGCTTTCTCAGCACAGAAATTTGTTCTTTCTATGAATTCCCTATGAAATTATTGTTAAAACAAAACATGTCACTGTCATGATGGCCCTTCAGTTTCCATTCTCTGAGTATCACTGTTATTTTAAGTTGTGTAGGTAGACGCCATTGCTGTTTTTGCTTTGGCACCTGTCTAAATTGTGTTGCGCCTACTGTGCTGCCCTGGGATTATCTCATGGTACCTTTCACACACATACAGCTCTTGTTTGGTCAACAGACTTCATCACAGTTGCAGTTTCTTTGGTATGTGTAATGAATAATGCAATAGAAGAATAATAGCACTGTGCTATATTTAGTGTTCATTAATGTGCATGTTCCCTCTAATCCTTTTAAAAATACATTCTTGCAGCCTATTTGTATGAGCATATTACAGTAGTTTTGATTTCGGTAATCCTTTGTGGAAAGAAATAAATTGAGCAGTAGGACGTTTATATGGTATGAAAGCGTCTCTTTGGTTGTTCGTTCTGACTGACTTCTGTGACGTGAAGGGAGCAAGGCTTATATCTACCAGCTGTCCTCCTGCTTGCTTCGTTTAGTTAGCACTGATTTCATAAACCTGGGGCTTTGTAACAGATTTTCTAAAACTGTTCATTTGAAGTATGTTTCCTAGTATTTAAACAGTCTATTCATCATATGAAACTACAGTATCTCTTGCCCCTCGCCTTTTTTTTTTATATCCAGTTGTCTTTTTAATATTTCATAACTTGTTACAGCTGTAACATTACATTCATGTAGGGCGAAAGATGAATTCCAGTCATAGTGATGGTATGATGCACTGTGTGATGTCTTTGGACTTTCTGCACCTGTGAAAGCCACGGCGTTCGATGAAACAGCCAACTACATTTAACAGGGTTATGCAGGGAGATAAATGCTTGGTACATGGTAGCTGTTATGAAAAGTGTTTCCATTCTCTGCCCATCCTGTTGGCAGAAGTGATGGACAGGGAAGCTGACATTGTCATCACTTGCTCAGAGTTAACATTCCAGTGAGGTTAGCTGACTTGCTGTGCAAAAGCTCACATGTCTGAATCATCATTTAAGGTAGTCAGCAGAAACAGGGAAGACTGTGTTAATTAAACTTGATTGATACCTGGAAGCTTTAGATGAAGCCCTAAGGCCTAGAACTTTTTGGGTTTTGGCTTGTGTTGTTGTAAGGCTTATTTTATGACTTCTTATGCAGGCATCAGAAATGCATGAAGCCATCTGTGTTTTGCCCACCTCTACTTAATATAGGAGCTATGAAGAGAGTCTTCCGCCTGTGTGTTTTTGAAGATGATCACACAGTGCTTTTTGTATGATTCAGATTAATGGGAATGGTATACTGTGTAATGTCTAAGTGTTCATATCCCTTCTTTTTGCACGACTGTAAAGAGAGACTTATATTTGTGTGTTGTTTAGATTCCAATGCTTCTATCCATTTTTATTTTATTACATGTGAAGCATAGAGGAAAATTTGCTAAACCTGTGATCCAGTCTTAAGCCCTGCATGTATATTGTAAATCTGGTAACCACGGAGCCTTTTTTTTTGTGCTGGTAAAGGACTGTTGATGTTGCCCTAGACCCCCATGGGTTATTTGTTTCCGTGTGTGTTGCACTGTCATTTGCACTGGAGTTACTTTGTAAATGAGTAAACAAGCTTACCAAGTTACAAGAAATGGATTAAGAAAGAGAATTGGTAATGGTGTTATAATATTGATATATACCAAGGCTATTAAAGGAATGCATCACAGGTGTAAGTTCTTGAGCACCATCTTTGTGATGGATGATAAATTCATTTTATAGACCTAATTGCATTTTTCAGTGTGGCTTATTTCATCATGTTATGTGCTTTGCTTTTTATTGCTGAATGTCTTCAGTTTATTTCCTCTTCCCCCTGCCCCCAATTTACTTTATGTAAATATATGAGCTTATAATATCCTGTAATAAAAATATTTTCTTTTCTTATGTAAATGAGTATTGCATATTAGTGAGGTCATTATTATGCTATTTGGAGCTTTATTATATTAAACAGATTATGAGAAATTTCAGAAGTCACATGAACACATAAACAGAAATTTCAACTTCAATAAATGTTCCAAGACAAGTAATGTATCAATAGAAGAAAGTGAATTCTTCAAATGCATTTATAATGGTAAACAACTTTTGAGAGCAAGTTACACTATTTGTTATTGATTATGTTTAATCTTTTTTCTTTTTCCAGTTGTCCATATTTGTCAGAGAAGATTACACCTGCCATACCTGCAATTGGTGGGATTCTTTTCTTTTTCGTCATGGGGACCCTGCTGCGTACTAGTTTCAGTGATCCTGGTGTCCTCCCACGCGCAACACCAGATGAAGCAGCAGATCTAGAGAGACAAATAGGTAACACTGAAGGTCTGTTGTCTCTTCACTTTCCTCCCAAGGGTGCATGTACTGTGTGAAGGCAGTGTGCTGCTCTGCTCATGGGAGGAGTTACTCCTATCTTGCCTCAGTAATTGTTCTGGAGTTGTAATGTCTGATGACATTGCAGTGATTCCTGTGGAACGATGGTTGATTGGTTTTTCACCAAGAAAGATAGTAAACAAAATCCTGGCCTTGGAGAGTGATAGTTATTACTGTAAATACTTTTCAGCAAGTCTGGTAGAAGTCTCTGTGTGGTGCACAAGAGTATACTTTCTAAAGTGGTTTTAGCAAGAAAGGTGATATTGCAAAGGTTCTACAATTGTGCATCTTTTTAAGTAATATACCCTCAGAGTTTAACTGAATTTAATTATGTTGTTATTTATATCGTGAAAGAGTCAGGTAAGTCTCTGTGTTAATAATATAGTCTTGTAAGTTGATGCAGTCTTGGGAAGATTTTTCTTCAGTAACATTAATAAAATGTTACTATTTTTTACCTGTGTAAAGTCAGCACAATTAAAGGAGAGTGAACTAGATTTTACAGCTACGAATAGGCTGAATAGCTAAAATGTGCTACCTGGATAAGAAAACATAGGATGAGTTTGCAGAGCTGCTTCATAAACAGCAGTTTTGTTTGCTTATGTTTTAGTAAGGTACTAAAGCTTACTAAAGGCTACTGTATCTGCTTTGATATCCCATTTACTGAAGCAATTGCAGAGGAACATTCGCTCATATAATTGAAAAGACAGATAACACATTTATGCAAGAACATGAGAAATACCTGCGGGTCCTTGATGTTTAATACTGTAGTACAGTCTTAGGCTTTGTTTACTGTGACGAATAATTTAAGGCAGTAGAAGCAAATGAGTGCACTAAAGCAGTTGTTGCAGATGCAGAAGCATCTAAAGAGTGTGAATTTGAGGGGTTTACTTCAGACTAGGTTTTGTCTGTTTCTCTAGAGTATATGTCCTCCACAAAGCGATAGTGAAAATATCTGAGGGGCAAAGTCATTGGTATAGACTCTAACACGATGTTATGGGGTAGAGTTCATTTGGTGTACACATGGAGCAGACATTCTGGTTTAGTTTCCTCAGAAATCAAATGTAGTTTGTATGCGCGAAAATCACACTGTGAACCATGCCCATGTAAGTGGGAATGATAGGAAAATTCATGTCAAAATAGCGAAAAGTTGACAACAATACGGCATTAGTTTCCTCTTACTACTTAATTGTTAAGAGACTAAGCATGTCACGCAGCTGTATCTTTCACTTGAGAGATCTGTCGGACAAAGAAATAATATTGTTTAAGGTAAAACAAAAAAAGTGATGACTTATATTTACTATTTTAGGCCTTTATGAGCCTTTAGCAGAGCAAAGGTAACATGTTTGTTTTTAAATATGTACATACTTTAGTGGTTGTTTGGATCTAATGGTCTCATTGTGATTAAAAAAAATCTTGTCTGAAGGGCTCAGTTTCAGAAAACTGCTGTCGGAGGAGGAAGAATGGTTTTACTTTCTGGAAACATACATGTTACCTTTGGTATGGATTATTTTAAGAAGCAGCAGCAGGATTTCAAAATGTAGTCATGAGTTCATTGATTGTCACTACAGTGAGATCACTTTCTTTCACCAGATTTGGAAGGTCCTGACCACAGCTGTTATGCTATATTATGTGTTAAGATAAAAAGGTGTCTGTGTAATAAACAGCATTTTGTGTATTTCAGAGTGGTTGGATTTGAGTTCTGAAGTGGAATAAACACATTTGCAGCATGCTACATGCAGCAGCTAATTGTACTTACTCTGTATGTTCTTTGTGTAGGTTTGAGGCTTTTGGAACTGTATGATCATGTAACATTGTTGTTGAACTTTGTGGGAAGAAAATCTTTTCTCATGGGTGTGTCAAGTTTGAGATGTGTAGTTCCGTGAATTTTATAGACTTGGTATAGCTTTCCAAAACCAGTATATTCTGCTGGCATTCACATTTCTGGAAGAAAACCTACATTGCTTTTATACATTGTCTGGACTAATTGTGCAGAGCCAGGAGCCAGCTGTCATCGCCATGACAGGGAAAAGGTTACATTTAGCCAGTCAGGACTTAGCTTTGGGCAAGGACCATACTGTACATAGTATACAGGGAAGAAAACTGTTAGATCCTAGATGACTCAGCTCCATCTCAGATGGATGAATTTAAATTTATATGAATTTCTTCTGTCTGCTTCCTTTTGGATATGGCACTCCGGGTTATTTAAAAAGAAAATCTTCAGTCAGCCTGCCCTTATATGACATAAAGAAATTAATCAGAAGTGGAGGAGCATTGTGAAGCCATATTCTCACTATGCTCTAAAAAAAAAGTTTAAAATGGATGTGGAATGTGTTTATACTGAGGAACTGGAATTCTCTTCAAACACAGTAATTTCAGTCCTTGCTTGTGTAATAGAAGAATTCCTAATATTCACAGAATCCAGATATGTGGAAAACAGATGCCAAAGTTCAAATCTGTATTGTTGGGAACAGATTTCTTAGGAAGACTGATTTTAGAGCTTATTTTTTAGCTTTTGCTAGTGCTGTCACTGCAAACGTTTTTCAGAATCAAATACTGAGTATGTTATGTGCTGCACTGAAGTGTGTAAGTTGCCATAATGGGTAATGGGATTATTTTTATAGCTGAGAAGGAAAGGATGGAGAGTGGGGGAAAAGAACATCTCGGAACTATTTGGGGAAATATGGGAAAAGTTATAATTTCCCCCCCCTTTATCTTTTTTGCCCCCACCTCTTCTCCAAAAAAGTTACCCTCTCTGTAGGAATAACGTGTGGGAGGAGAATGGAATTCAGGCAGGTATATTCCTTAGTGTTGCCAAAAAGGAATGCTCCTTTACATCATAAAATTATGTTCTAACTTGTAGATAAACAGTTGTTTAAAATTCAGAGTTTTCCAGAAAGAACCATTTTGAAATAGAGCTTTCTATGGGACTGTTTTATTACTTCTATAATTACTGTGACAGCTTGAAAGTATTCTGTGTTTTTTAAAAATGGAGTTTTCTTCAGTTTTATTAATGCAGTGTTCAGGGAGAAGTAGACATTCTTTGCCTGTTTCAGTAGTGGAGTTCCCAGTAAAATGTCTTATGATTGGAAGGTAAATATATTTATTAGATATTTGCAATCATAAGAATGTCTTTATAGTTGAATAACCTTCCATAAGACTTACCTGAAGAACTTAGATTTCTGTTAAACCTTTACACTTCATAAGTCTGCCACCATGACCTCTCCTAGCTGTTTCACTCCAGCAATCCCAGCACTCCTATTTTTTTCCTCTTCTTGTGGTGAAGCACAAGTAGTCTTAAGTTGCCAGTCATTGTCCTGGTTTCTGCTGTCCTAATGATAAATAACAGAATCTAAGCTGTTTCCAAAGAATAAAAGTAGATGTTTATCATATCTGATATGAGTTACTTAAGACATTTAATAAAGGAAGCAGTCCTGCTTTCTAAATAAAATAAAACATGAATGACACTTAGAAGTTCAAATTAAGAAAAATAAGTTGTATGTTTCAGTTAAATTTCACCTTTATCAAATTTGGAATTTAAAGTAGTTTAGAAATGAAAGCTTAACTTTTGTTAGATGAACACCAAGCTTGTTCATTTAAGTTATCACCTATTTCTACTGAACAATACATGTACCATCTTACTTATATGCATACAACCAACCCATTTGTGTTAGCCGGCCTTTTACATTCTCAGAAAAGCAGCATTGTGTGGGACACTGCTGTACCTAATCAGAAGAGGTTCTCATTAGGAAAAGGCTGGACCACCATAGGAGGACACTGTATAGAAGTCTGCACTTGTGAAGTGTATTTAAACCAGAACTAGGAGAAAGGAAGATGTTTGTATCCAGGCCTGTTGACCAACTGTCTTTCTTTCACTTATTATATTAACAGATTTCTTTAAAACCATTTTTGGCTAAGGATAGGATTTCAAAGTTGGTTAGAAGCAAGATTTGCAGACAAATCGTCGGGCTTGTTACTGCTGATCTATTTTGTTTTGTTTCTTTTGTCTGTAATGAGACAAGTATAGATAATTGAGAGAATAATTTATTCCTACTATAATGTGAGATTATTGTAAAGAAAAGCTGGAGCATAACTGTGTAGGAAGAAAAATGTATTTGAGGGAAGTTAACTCTGGTTAAAGTAAGGATGCTGCTTCCCTTACTGAGAGCAGTTTGTTGAGTGAAAACAAATGGTCATCAGTTTAGAAGAGAAAGACAGGTATGGCGTTTTGAATTGTTCCACTGCTGGCTGATAGTTCAGCTATAGAAAAATCATAGTCCTAATTCCTTAAACTGTTTGAAAATTAATGAAATAAAATCTTCCTAAACAGTGGGAGGCTTTCGCACCTGCATTTGGGAAAGGAACAGAGAGGAGGGTAAAATGCTGAAAAGAACAGTAGTATCCATCTAGGTACTGCCCTATGTCCCCTATCATCTCTGTAGGCACTTTTCTATTTCTGTGTTGGTTTCTTTGAATTTCTTGAGTCCTTTAGGCAGAAAGTGAAATTAAAATCCATTAATGAATCTGCTAGTGAAACTTACTTTTGCTGATTATCTACCAGTAATAATGATGGTGCAGTTGGGGAAAAAGTTTTCAGAACAAAAAGTTGTATAACCTATTCTTTTAATGTAAAACAGATGGGCTTTCTCATGGAAATTTAGCTTTGCAGTAATTGCATATAAAGATGATAATGATGACCGTCTGCTAAATGAAATTGCAAGTGAGTTGTTGAAGAGTAGGTATTAGGATTTGGTTATCTTGCTATGACAGATATTTTTTCACTGCTCTATCCAGGTACTAGGTGAAATCTTGAGTGTTTTGTAAATTGTGTTTTAAATATGCTTTTATTAAAGTATTTTCCCCAATTTAACCACAGCAAATGAATTCCTCAGTTTTTAAATCCAGTACCCATATATGCAATATTTAATTGTATCTATGGTTTTGAAATGGACACGGTGTAATAATCACTTGAGAGTTTTTATGATGTACAGTTTAATTCTCTATTCTTACAGAATGGCAGATGTATAAACAGGCTATAAATATTAACTGAGTGTGTTCTTGGCTCCATTTGAAGGATGAGGTATTTTTGAATGCTTGCTAATTGGCATAGAAAGTGGCTTAGATATGTTATTTTCATAATCCAGTGGTTATAAAGACACACACACACACACAAAAAAAAATCAAAAGGACCTGTAGGTTGTTCTTTGAGTAATGAAAACCTAGACAGGGAAGGCAGAAGGCAGCACTATAATAATGCACTTCTTGTTATTAGGGCCTTGACACAAAAGCAAGTTACTGCAGTTTGTTCCAAAAAGTTCTTTGGGTCTTGGTTCCTGTTTCTGGAGAATCCTGTGCTTTCTGGTGTTTGGAGTCTGCTCTAGGGCTCTTTTCTGCCTCTTACATGTATTGTATCCGTTAGGTACGTACACCCTGTGTTCTGCTTTTTCTTGTACTTCTGTTCAGCCTTGCCTCCATGGCTCTTACCTGGATCCTACTTGGTTGCTTCTTTTGTTGTCTGTCATCCCTTCCTCTTTTTCTGATCCTTCCTTCCACTCTGCTTTTTACTCACCTTGTGTTTCTGTGATGGGATTTCTCCAAAGCTTTTCCTTTCTTTGGGTTGGGCAGATGCCTCCTCTTTCTTGTGGAGGGGGTAGGGGGGAGAGCCAGGTTCCTTGCCCTAAGTGCTTGACTGCAGCAGCCTCCAATAAAACCAGTTCTCCTGGAATGTGACATCCTTAGTTTCTCTGCAGTGATGGAGCGTTCATAATCTGTTCATAAACAGAGTTAACATGTGCTCTGCAGTAAAGAAAACCAGAGTTTATAGCTCTTAACAAGCTACTGCTGAGGATATCTGAACTGTGACCTCCCCCCTCCCCAGCACATCTTTCTTCTGTCAAAATTTGTGCAGAAGAAGTTGCATGCTAAGCTCAAAGGCTACAGTATGTGCTAGGTTTCAGCTTTTTTCTTCAAATTCTATAATATGGTAGAGGTATTAAAATGTCTGCTATTCATCTGAGTTTCAGAAGTGGTTGAATTGTCTTGCTTAAGCATCTGAAAGCCTAGAAATAAGGTATATAGCTTAGGCTACTAAAACTCACCAAGTCATTTTTATAATTTTTAAAATATAAAAATATGGAAAAATATAATGAAGCATTCATTTAGCACCTTTTCCTAATCAGTGTTATGGTCTAGTTTCACTGATCTCCTTCAAGGAATCCTTTACCTAGAATAAGGTACGAGCTTTAGTCCAAAATACAGTCACAGGTTCCTGTTCAAGGAATTGGTTATTTACCCTGTGTTCAAAGAAACGTTGATCTAAGTCAGGAAATAAATTATTTCAAATAAGCAGCTGACAATAATAATTTTTCCTTAACGAGTCTGTCAGATACAGAGTTTTAGCTAAATACAAAATGAAAAATACAAATTGGATACTGAAAAAAGAAAAAGATTGCATTAAAAAGTTGATTAGGAGAGTCGAAATGTTTCCATGGGTGACTGTTTCAGAACTTGTGTTTACAAATTTTTTTTAAAAAATGGTAGCACAAGACTTGCTTCACAGGTTCTGGCTGCTGAGCTGATCAACACCACTGTCTTTTCTTCAGCAGTAGCAAAAACAGTTATCTTCCAAAGAGCACCAATGGAGTCTTGAAGTGAGGAACTATATTGCCACCAAATGTGGAGTTGCATGAGGGCTTGTGGCAAGTCTAATGGAGAGGAACAAGCTAGGTAGCTATAACAAATCCTTCTGCCCTAAAATTGTGATTCTAGAATCAACAATGGAAATGGAAAGAAACATCTTTGTACTATGAAAATGTATTTTCTAATGTGCCCTAAAAAGATGTATCCTAGTGGAGTGGCATCTGTGCAGCAGGAAAAGCTGGATGGCTCCTGCAGTTCAAAAGAAAACTTATATGTGCTCCAAAACTATCATTCTGGTTTGATTGCCTTGGAACTTGCTGTACCTCTGAAATTGAGGAGCCTTCTGAAGATGGGGTGCAAGGTTAACAGTAATATACTTCTAGGCAAGAGATTCTTCAGATAAATCACCTAAAAATAATGCCTTTACCGAATTGTTTCCTTTCTAAAATTCGTGCATGTAACGTGTCCAGTCTGTGGCTTTTACTTTATTCAAGTTGTTCTTAGATAAACTCGAGTCTTCCTCTGCCCTACCTGTCTCTTTGGGAAGCAGCCTCACAGAAATTATTTACAGATGCAGTGAGGAACTGTTAGGCCCCAAGAGAAGGAATTCTGATTTAAGAACGCTATTTTGAAGTTCTTTTAAAGCTTATTAAACTTCAATTTCATATGTCAGAAAGCATATAATAGGATGAGACGAGTAAGGAGAACAGTTCTCAGAATGAGACCTTTTAAAGAAACTGCTGATACTCCATTCATTCAAGTGACTTTAGGAAACAGGGTGGTGGTCATGCTGACAGTGCAAAATGTTTCCACCTGGCTATCACCTTTTTCCAGGTGAAGATGGAGGACTAACAGAGCTGTGATGCTGCTCTTTCCACCACCATAGTACAGCAATGGAAAGCAGTTGTTTCTTGAGGATTTGGTGAGGTGGTAGTAGCCCAGCCACCATCTATGTTTATAGCAAAACAAAAAGTGGAAGGAATTGCAAAAAAAAATTAAGGATGTCCACAAAGCAAAAGGGACCTCTAATATTGAAAAACAGTGTATTAAATGCATATCACCAAGCTATCCTCATACAGAGGAAGGTTGGGAAGTGTAGGAAGAGGCCATTCTGTCTGTATTTGTAGTTTTATGAAGATTGCAGTCAAAAAGATACTTGTATCAGAAGTGGAGACAGTTTCTAAAGGTAAGTATAAAGAGGTGGCACAAGCATATAGGGAAAGTGTCGAAAAGGCAAAAGGGGAATAAAGTCAGTTACAACCGGCAAGTAACAGTAGAAGACAACAGGACAGGTTCTGTTAGAGGTCAGAGGAAGAAAGAGAAGCTGAAAGCATGCTGTGTAATTGGGAAATGAGAAATAACAGAGGGCAATCTGAAGGATTCAACGCTGCTTTGATCTCAGAAGAGAACTTGCACACTTCTTGCCAGCTGATAGGAAGCACAGCTCAGAAGAGGACAGTAGTAGTAGTTAAAAGAAAAAGAAAAATCTGTCTGTCTACTATACTGCATCTATATCTGTCTAATATTTTACTCTAATAGAAATCTGTCTATTCTATTGCTAGAAACTATTCTCTGTCTGGAAAGATAGGGAGCAAACTGCTAAATGATCAAATTGTAAGAATTGGGGCTGGCAGGGGGTGGGGTTTATGGCCATTTAAGACTCAAAACAAGCAACAAAGTATTTCAAGAGCAAAGTAACTGTCTTGGAGGAAAAGAAGAAGCAGATGAGCTGAATTCTGACTGTAACAGAGCTCTTGATACTGTCCTGCACAGGATTCTTTCTATATAAATTTTGGAAATAAAGTCTAGATGAAATTACCACAAAGTCAATGAACAACTTTCTGGAAGGACACTGTAGTAGCAAATGGTAAGTGATCAGGTGGGATCTTGCAGAGACTGAGCTGAAGAAAAAGGGAGTATGCTTAACTCTGAAGTTGATGCTGAGTTGGGGCAATTTGCAAGCACTTGGCTTGGGTTTTTTGGTTTTTATTTTGTTTTTTTTTTAATATACTCTAAATAGTCTTAGTAAATTTAGGGAACAAATACTAAATGCATGATTACAAATGGAAATCAAATACTAACAAAAAGGGAGCTAAGTAGTGAAGGTACAGTAAAAGGGGGGTTGAGTATTATCCACAAACAGATTGAGTCAGCATCGTGATATGACAAAAGGGGAAATTCTTTTTGTGACACTTTAGAAGTCATTACATAAATCAGGAGAAGTGACATTCTGTAATACCTAGTGATGATGAGGGCTCAGTTCCCTGTCTAGTTTTTGACACCATGTGTGGAAACTCAAGAGGAAGGCAGCACAACGGGGAAGTCTAGAAACCATGACCTGAAAGAAAATATTTAAGAAATATGTGTGTTTGGCCTAAGAGAGGGGAGGAACATAAGTCTTAAAATAGTCCAGTATTTTTTCATATAACCTAATAGAATAAAAGCAACTAGGTGCATGAGTATAATGCAAAATCACTGAAGATAATGTAGGGTTATTTGCTATAAAAGCACTATAATCTCAGTTAAATGCAGCAGGACCTCTTTTTTTTTTTCTCCTAAATGGGAAATTAAACTTGTTGATGTAGTATTTTTATTTTGATTGTAACTTTCATGAAAATTGAAAAGTCATCTTTTCCAGGGCAACCCCAATCGTAGTTGCATCCTTTTCATGGTGCATATAAGCATGGGTTCTGCAATCGCACAAAATACTATATTAAGAGGAGCTGTTGTTTCTATGGGAACATGAAAACTAGAAGCAGCCTTATTTTATAACCTCTTTGCAGTTATGATGTGTGTCTCTTGTAGTTAGTTTAGTGTGAAGTTGCCTCAAGTGGAAAAATGTTTATAGGATAATAAACTTCTAAATATGAAGGCTCAAAAGGATAACCAAACCTAGGAGAATGGGTTTCACAGGTGGGAAAGCATTTCTCCATTTGAGGTATACAAGATTAACAATTCTTCCACAATATTGATCTTTTTTGCATTGGATAGGTGACGCAGATAAATAAAAAGATGATCCTGGTAATTTATCCTTCCAGCCTCTAAAAGGCCCATCTATAGCAAGGAAATGCTTTGGATTTTTCTTCAGGGTAACTGTCTTAACTTATGTATATCTTACTAATTTATTCTGTGCGACCAGCTCAGGCCAGTTCACAGTTTCTGCCTGCTTTCTTTTGCCTTTTCAAAAGCCCTGAGCTCAATATATTAGCTATACCAGCACGCTGTCTCTGGAAGTTGTTTTTGTCTTGGCTCTCTAATTTTCATTGATGCTCAAGACTACATTTGAGACTTCTCCACAGTTCCTCGCCTGTCTTGTATTAGTTTTGAAATGCACGATTTGGTTTCCTTAGAGCCTTATAAAATGAAAGCTGTGCCACAGCAGAGGCATTTCATAGAACTGACAATAGCCTGAAAAAATACATACCACTTGTGGGTGCAACGTGGGTATGTTTTGCTTTCTCTCCAAAGGTGGGATACCAGCTTGATAGGCTTATAGTCCTACCCAATATTGCAAGTTTTAAACAACATTCTTAAAATAAACTTAGTTAAATTACTTTGTGCATGAGGTAAGTATTTCAGAAAGCTCTTACTCTCTATGCTGCTTTCCCTCTGCAAATCACTGAAGATTACATTTTTTTCTGGGAGTGAGAATACCTTTCACAGGAAGTTTTAGTCATCAAGAAGATGATGCAATTCTACTCTTAAGAAAAGAACACATAGGTTTTTCTGAAATCAAGGCAGTAATTCTTTTATCTAAAGTCAGGAGGTATATTTCTTGGTATCTCTTGTTGGCTAACAGGTGAAGAAGTATGTGAAGAATGCAGTTAGCAGCTATTGGTTTCAGTCTAAGCCAGGTTCCCAGTATTGTTTGTCCCTGAGATTACTGTCTGGAAAGAAGAAAATTTTATTTCTTTTCCCTAAAAAAAAAAAAAATGATTCTTTCCTCTTGTAGCCCACAGTTGTTAAGCATATAGCTTAGATTTAAGTGGTTAAACACAGAGGAAGATGTTTCTTAGAGATTTGCATTTTTTCATTTTGTTCTTCAGATGTTATAGGTCATACATAAAGGTTTTTTTCATTGCATTATCTGTTTTTCTTAGCAGGAAACATTACAACTACTTCAAGTTACTAACTTTTCTAATTATATTGTTTGAAGATGGAAATTGTGTCCCTTTAAAGTTGACAGCAAAGCTTGCATGATATGATTATTAAGTTTGTGTAGAGACAAGGTAGAGAGACCTTCTAGAAACTGTTCATCCTAGGATCTTAGGAAAATTGACCAAAAAACCAAATGCTTGTTTGAGCAGGAGAATCCTGATGATAACATCTACAAAATTTCCAGCCTCTGTGTCTCATCTAAACAGCACCTCCCATTTGTTTTCAGCATAATAATTTGAGAGATCTAAGTGGAGATTGTTGTCGCATGAGAAGGTTGCTAGACTTTGCTGTATCTCCGTTAAATACTTGGAGTGACTTTCTTGCAGCAGTTCAGGTACCTTGGTCCTGCAAGGATATGGATTGTATGTTTGGGGTTATTGTAATAGGGTAATAAAAATGCTGGAGCCCCATCTAGTGCATGAACATTTAACGCTGCTGGAGAAGTTATAAAATGTGTCAGAGCAGAGAGGGTGGAAGGCAATCCCACTAGTGGGAAAGTTTTACCCTTTTTGTAAAATAACTTGCATTGCTACATCAGCAACAGATTGGAAGAGAAAAATGTCAAAAGTAGTCATCAAATGCAGGGGAAGGTGATTCTGTAAAGGTCAATCTTATTGTGCCTTAAAGGGACTGCATATATTAAAAGACTTAACTGTGTTAGAACCCCAGTATGAGCAGTCCAGTTGAAGGCTAGCTATAGTCTGAAAAATCACTGTGAGACCAGGACATGTTTAGCACATTTAGGTTAGATAAATCTGATTAAATCCAAGCACGTTTGACCTTGTCCTGTTGCTTATTTCCAGAAAAAAATTGTTAATAAAGAAAGACTGGGAAATTCTGGTTTCATTATGCACTTTAGGATTGCAGGTAAAATCCTGACTCCGTGGAAAGTCAGCAAGACTGTTTCATTTGCATCAGCTTTCACCCTGGGATTTTGAGATTCATGTTCCTCAGCTAGGATTTGCTGTCCCTGTGAACTTGAACTTCCCTGCAAAGGTCTGGAAGGAAATCCTCTTAGAAAACCAGCATTGCGAGTATGATGGGCTGGCCAGTAGTCTCCCTTCTCCACCACAGAAGAGGGAAGTTGCCTTCGAGATTCTGCCAGAGCCCATTTTAAAATAAAATAAATACAGTGCACTTCTTGAACTTCTTGAAAGGTGGAGAAATACTGGTTTTAATCAATGTGCATTTTTATGCATAAATGTTTCATTAGAAAAAAGAGCATTTTTCTTCTAAACAATTCACCTTGACTGGTTTAAGTCATTTCCTTTCAATGATTATGTACGTATTCAGGAATAATAAGATTTTGTAAAAGAAGAAAATCTGAAATATTACTGTTACTTTAGGAAATTCAATGCATCAACATTTCTAGCAGTATAGAAAGCTACAGCTATGTAAAATTAAGGCTTCATCAGTATTTTTGACAATTATGCACCTAAATTTAAGTATGAGTGTCAAAAAGAAATCATTGGTTTATTAATGAACATATTATGCATGCACTTGTTAAATGCTTTATTGGATAAAAAGCTAATTAGGGCTAATGACATACATTTTTGTTCACAATTTAAGTATATCTTGACGAGACTATGGTCAGAAATGGCATAACGCTGTGTTTTGTAAGGCCCATGGATTTATAGAAGGACTAAGAATATTACAAGCCTGCTGGTGATAAGGTCACTGAAAGTACAGTGTATTAAAACATATTTATCTTTTTCAGTGGTAGTAACTAAAATCGGCTATAAGGGATTTTTAATAAGAAAAACTTACTGTGGTGTTTTTCTCTTCTAAAAAGTATTGTCTCATGTAGATCTGTACTAATACTACAAGTTAGTTATTTCAGCATTTTGTGCAGCCTGTGATAACTTGTTCTACAGAAAAGAAATTTTCATTGTAAATATGGAAGTTTTTTTAATGTAATCTCTGAATTATAAGAAATTCTTCCCTGTTTTCTGGATTTAGGAATCATCCATGTCTCTGTAAAGCTTTAAATAGTGTAAGCACAGTTGTGCTATGCCCTCAAAAGAACATCTTTTCGGCTTAGTTCTGAATTAGAATGAAAAAATTACGTAACTCAAACTGATGTGTCATGAGGACAAATAAACTATTATGCCAGTAAATAAAATTTTTTACTGTAACCTGAAGAAATTAAATCATTTCTGTTGACCTTACCAAATTCTTGTATCTGCTAGAGTGCTTTAAAATCACAATAATTTAATTAATGAGTTTCTTTTAAACAATATAACTGTAAAAAAACAACAAAAAAGGAAACTTAAAGTAGTGTCCATATTGCGCATTATACAACTCTTATTGTCTAGTTATGCGTCAGCATGTAAATACGCTAGGAGCTTGTAACGCAATACTTACTAAATAAAAAATACTGTGTCAAGTAGTATTGTCCTTGAGGTCAAAATCAATATTATTGATTGTTATGGGAGCCACACAGTAATCCATGCTTCCATGTGCAGATCATAGGACCTAGCCCAGCATCGCAGGAACATCGCAGAGGTTGGTTGAGATCACAAGCAAATGTCTATACCACATCAGGGTCTAGTAGGCTGCTTCTAAGCTGCTGTTTCTTCAGTATTCACCACTTCATTCTCATAAGGGATGCTTAGGAGCTTCTCACCCTGATTCCATCATTCTCAGCTATTGCTCCTCTCCTTCTGCCGCCTTCTCCAATACAGTTTTCTGAAGTTCAGTTGTTTCAATGGTCATGTTTACAGTGGTGTCCCTCAAATACTTTTATCGATGCATATTTATGGAGTGGGTGAGCACGTTGCCGATGGGAACTTCTTAGGCTAGATTTGCTGCTGAATCTAGCATATTGTATAATTATACCTTTGCTAGCACAGCTATGCTGTTGCTAATTTGAATACCTTGCTAGCTAAAAGGCTTTCTAGTTGCCCCCTTGGAAAATGTGTAGATTGTAGTCTATGTAAATATGTCTGCAGACCTGGCAGAAATCGTAATCGTGAGTGATACTTCTAACAATTTGAGCTCAAGTACAAGTCATGGATCGTTTAGTAACCTGTCATCCAGCCCCACACTTGTCCAGCATGAAAGTGAGGGGGACAACTTAAAACACAGTTGTGCAGGTGACTGTGACTTTGAAATGTAGTTTCATTCATATATTGGAAAATAAATTATTTTACTTTCTATTGTTCTTGCTCTTCTGCCTATCCAAGAGTAATAATTCAGGTTTTTTTCACTTCTGTGCCTTGATTAGATTGTGATTACACAAGAAAAGATAAACTGAGAAAAAGGTACTGCTTTAACATTTCCAGCTTTCAGAGTATAGCTCAGCTTGGGTGCGTTTAAAGGACAAAGTTGAACTGATTTAGCCTAATCAGTCCTTTATTGGCTGGAAAAATGAATGCTGATGATGTCCTAAAATAAAAGCAAGCAAACAAACAAAACCCCACCCCACCCCCCACTTGTACCAAATGAGGTAGTTGGAAACTATTTTCATGCAACAAACTTCAAGGTGTGTAAAAGTAGTGCTGGGAGTTAGATTTTTCAAACTTTGAAACAGCAAAAGCTGTGAAATACTATTCTGAATATGCTCCATTGTATCACAGCATTTAAGAGATCTCAAAGTGATGATTGATCTTATTTCTACTATATGCCGAGCTCTAATGGCAGAGCTGCTCTTGGTTAGAGTAAATGTGCAGATTCTGTATTATGTTGTAGAATTTCTGCAGCACTTGCACAGAGACATTTTGTTATGACAGAACTTCTAAAAAATTCAGGAAAATCATAAAGACAACTTGCCAAGTTTTACTATCCTGCACTGGTAGTCATAGTTGTCTTTAATATATTCCCTATGAACTATTAGGGGGTTTGAGAGTGTAAGAGTTTTGGGATCAAGGTAGCTGTCAGCATTTGAAAATTGGCTTTGGGTGGTTTCTTTAATTCAAATTGATTGGCTGTGGATGCTATTTTTAATTAACTTTCTTTTTGCTACATGTTACTTTAGGAAAATGAGAAGAGAAAAAAGTTGTTGATTTTAAGTGTGTTAATATAAATTTGAAACTTGCCACAGATTGCCATCACGGACAGTTCTACGCATACACCATAGCTCACATGAAAAATTTAATGCATTGTATTTCCATGTTTAGATATTGCAAATGGCTCCAGTTCAGGAGGATACCGTCCCCCTCCCAGAACAAAAGAAGTGATCATCAATGGACAGACAGTGAAACTAAAATACTGTTTTACTTGCAAGATTTTCCGCCCACCTCGCGCCTCACATTGCAGCCTTTGTGATAACTGCGTAGGTGAGTAAAAAAAGATATGGCATATGTTCACTTTATAGCTTAAGATATTGTTATGAATACTTTTGATATGAGAGAGAAAAGAATCAGTTAGTGACAAGATTACTCAGGTCACTTGCTGTGTTTATCCTTCTTTCCTACAAGCTCTGTTAGATGTTAAGAATTTTGGAGGAGGCAGAAGAGGAGATTTGGCCTAACAGTTGTTGCTAATCTAAGAAGGAAAAATATCTTCTGATGCATACCTCTTTCCTAACCTGCTCTGCAAGACAGAGAACACAGCCAGTTTGAATAGGGCTGCGTAGTATGTGCAATGAACTTTCCGGTGCGGAGAACCAAGCTCTATGGGAGTCTCAGAATTGTTTCATTTACCAAACTAAATTGGGGGCAAGGAGCTGCTTCTCCAGTTCATTACAGACTTAACTGTAAGGCACAGTTCAAATGGTTAGGGCTTGCACTGTGAACAGAATACATACTGTTGGTGGTTCTTACATTTGAACAGTTTTAAGATTAGAAATTTTAAATCAGAATCTGTAAGAAATTACTAGGCAAGCATGCTCTTTTGAGAGTAAGTAGATGTGGTGAGGTCCTAAGGATATTTTGTAATGATAGGGGTTTTTTTTTCCTCTGAACATCTTGTCTTTTTTCATGACTATTTTCTTTGGAGGGCAGACAAGGTGATTAAGATATGCTTGGATTTAAAAGCAAACAAAAAAACCCTCACCAATCAAATCAGAGTAGTTTGTAGTTAATTAGATCACATTTAGAGTTTAGTGCAGCTGATGAGCACGCTATTGAGCCTGGATCTTACGCATTCAAGAAAATAATGTAGAAAGATGTCTCCAGCTGAGAAATGTAATTGCAGCATTCAGCAGTGATATTTTTAGATATAAAGCAGTCAATGGAAGAATTACGGTTTCATGTTTAGGTGATCTTCATTTAGGGACTACACTTACATCAGAGTGAAAAGTTTAGCCTTTTGGTCCAATACAGTTGATTAGTATCTGTAGATGGTTCCTTCAGTAAATGAGTTTTTCTGATGTGTTAGAATTTTGTAAGTGTTGTAAAAGCTATTGAGCTTGGCAAGTAGGGATGTTTGAATTGCAGTTGACACATTTTCAGAAAAATATATCAAATGTGTAACCTGGACATTACAGTGTTGTAGTATTGCTCAGCAAACCTGCTAATATGAAAACACAGTTGTTGACCAGTGCAGTAAATAAAAGTTAAAGGCTGTTGTCTTTACTGAGAGTGCATAAATAAGAGCAAATCCCACAAACACATCCTGAAGCTTACTTCAAAGCAATGTTTCAGGTTTTTTAATAAACTGGTATGAAGGATTTTTCTACAGGTTATTCTGTAATCTGGTTGTGTCCTTTTCATACTAAATTTGGAAAACGTACTCTGTGAAACATACGATTAGTTTTGGCTGGGAAACAACTTAAACAATCTTTGTCTTCCGATTATGTCTGTGTACTGAAGCAACAAATTCGAATTATTATGAATGTATATCAGAAAAGAGTCTGAGCAAATGACTTATATGAGTGATAACTGTATCCAAGAAGATTAGTTTTTTCTGTTCATAAAATAGGTGTGATCACTGTAATTTCCTCTTCCACAATTTTGAATTTGAAGTTAGTTGTTTTAAAATAATTCTGTCAGTTTATTGGAATGAATTTGCTGTGTTTTTTCTCCTCAGCATTTAAAATGGGAATTACAATAATCTATGACGTTTTCAGGGTACATTGCATAGTACTTTTGTTTCCTGATTAGGTACAGGTATTTGTCGTATAAATATTCAGGTGTATTGAGTGCAGAAAGTGAAATCTGCAAGTACCTGCAACTAATTTTCTGTGAAAATAGGTGTCAGGAGAATCTGATTGCTTATGTACTTGTGGAAAACTAGCAGCCTAAGAGCATACGCTTAATCAGAATGCGTTATGCAGTTTATCACCACTCTTAAGTTAGGATTATCTATATGATGATGCTTTTATTTAATTTTAATTTGTGAATAAATCTTGCAATAGCAATGAATGTTCTTGTGCCACTATCACTTGCTAGTTCCTTACTGATGTAACTAAACCAATGCAAAAATATTCCTACTTCACACGCATATGGATATTTACATAACTTACAATTGCAACTCACTACCGATATGGCTGTGCGTTCCTTTTTACCACCTAGTTCCTGAAGCTTTTGCTGCATAGTAATAAACTAACTACAGAGACTATGTGATACAGGAATGGAGTCTTTCTTCAAATCAACACTCACTGCTCAGAAAAAAGTGTGCTACTTTTACCTAAAGGTGTCTTATAGTACTGGGCAAATGAATGCAGTGTGAAAGAGATTCTTTTATTCTGTATTTTCTATTGATATTTTCATTCTGTAAGGAATCCTTAGCAGCATTTTAAATGTGTAAGTACATACAAAAATTTATTCATTGTTGGTTTTTTCCCTTTTTTTAATTAATCCTAACTTTCCGGTTGTCTAGTGAGCATATCTGTTACTTGATCTCGTTTCTGATTTTCATGTCATCACTAATTTTTTTATAAATGGCTATGTAGTATATTTAGATAAAAATACAAAGAAATAGTTTAAAAAAAAAAAAAAAACACAAATTTGAGTTCTACCCATAGTAATACTTCAAACTCCTTTAGCTTTACAGTATTTTCATAGTAGTATCCAGAAAAATCTGAATTTTCAAACAAATGTAGTTGGTTGTATTTATGTAATACCTTCAAAAATTTGGTCGAGTAAGTATTCCCTGAGGCATATATCTTGGGTGTATTTCTGACTTGCTTTCTTTAACTGCCATTGTGAATGGCAGTTGGAAGTTATGCCCTCAAGGGTTTTCTGTGTACCATTATGTTGCTTTAAAATTATAAATGAATTTAAAATAATGTACACATAAACACAAGAGCGAAATATTTTTAAAAAAGAATAACTACAGCAGACATAAATTCTGAGCTCATGCTAGTTATTGCTGGGTTTTGACAAGAGGTTTTGGTTGCACTGTGTGTTGCTGGTAAGAAGACAGTGTTTGGGTTTGCTTCTGAAATGGCTAAATGACTTTTTAAAAATAATTTCTGGTCATTTCAACATCAACTGTATAATATCCTTTTTTTGTTTGGTTTTAATAGATAGTTTTTGTCTTGTTTAATTTGATTTCTATAATAAAAGCTGAACAAGAAGCAGCTATTTCCAAACAATTTGTTTAAATATAGTACCAAATGACTAACAAGAAACAGTGAATAATGATTAGCAAGCAGTAAACCAACTTAGTCCAATAATTTAATTTCCTAAAGTCTTCCTTGCATTCACATGCCACAGTTCTGCTTATCAAGTGAAGTAACTGATTTAGACTAAGGCAAAAATCTGGTATGGTGGAAGAAGAGATCCACCATTTATATTAATCTCAGAGACTATGGCCTTTTTATTTGTTTCAAAATCTGTGTATGATAAATTTGTGTGTGACTGATGGGTAAAGATAGCTTCTTTTCTCCAGTTCCACTGTATTTCTTTCAACACATGATTTTTTTCCCACAGAGAATTCAAAGCTCAAATTTTTGAAATTGGATGTCACAACTTAACTTTGAAACATTTAGTTTGATTTTCAGCGATCACTGATGAACACGAGAATGGCATTCTAAGTTAGACCAAAGTTTCAGTTCATGCAGCAGCCCCTTTCCCGACATGGCCAGAGTGGATCCCTGGGGAAGAACGGGAGAAGAGGGCGAGCACACGGGGACGCTTCCTGCTGAATATTCTCACGCTCTCAGAAATTTTCAGCATAGGCCTTATTGAACCCTAGGAGGTTATCCCTTTTTTTTCAGTAGCTCTTGATGGATCCTAGTTGGCCTTCCTTGTACCTAATATAAATTTTTTGAGATGGGGAACCAGGATGCCAGTAGTGCTGAAGGTGCACGTACCTACCATACTGGCATTTTTCTATCGATGTTTCTGTTTTCTGTAGGAGATAGATAGGATTCCTCTCACTTGTAAGTCTGCTTTTCTGTAGGTCCTAAACATGAGACCAAGTGTCAGTATTTTGACAGAAAATATGCTATATTAGAAGCCAATAGACACCTCCTTTCTGGTTAAATCTTTGCTTCTGTAAAGCACTTCTGTCAGGCAATTGTAGGCATTGTCTTTTGGTTTTGGTCTTGACCGGATTACATTTATTGTTTTGAAAACACAATATGTTATGTACCCAGCAGTATGCCAAACAGCAGAATTTGGATAAAATTATTGTTTTTAAATGTAGTTTCCCAGATTAGGCACCAGTGCTGTAAATTTATTTTCTTAAAACGGGAAACTAATTGTTAAAACACAGGTAACGTATAACACACGCAACGTAAGACAAAGAGTAAGAAGTACTAGTGTGTTCTGGGAGAAGCTCTTCCCTGTAGTCACTCCAGATACCACCATATTCCAACCTGGAGAACACAAATTACTTCAAAAACAGGCTGAGAGGTGGCATTGTAACAGTTTGGGTTTTATAACGCTGATGCTGCGTCTGAGAGTAATTTTCCGAGGCCTTTCGTGGTCCTTTATAATCAGTGTGTATTTACTTGCTATCAGGACTTTGTTTTGCTTGGTTTTAATTCCATTCGGTAGCACTCTTCCTTCATTACCTTATGATCTCCCTTCTTGCTTCCAGTTCCTTTTCATGACCTTTGCCTATTTCTTTCCTTACATTTCCTGCAACAAAAAGAGTACAATTTTCACTTCATTTTGGGGCCTGATTTTTTAACCTGTTAAACCTTAGCTCCGGGTCTCTTGAAGTGACTCTACCCAAACAGTTAAAACTACAAAGTTGGCTGGTGTGTCCTCTTTTCTCTCATCTATTTTTCTCTTCTCTTCTCCTCTTCCCAGATTTTACGTGTGAGGAATGGCTTTGGCTCTTCTTGTTGTGCTGCCTTTTTGGGGCACTCAAGAAGCTGCCAAACAGAGTACACACCACTTACAGAAGTGATATATTATTTGTTTATGATTGTGCCATCTATTTACTAGACGTACTTTAGAAATTCAGGGAGCATGGCATGTGTGTCAGAGTTTTTAAGTCTAAGCCAAAGCACTGGAAAGTGTGGCAGAAAGTCTCTTTAAAAAAGATAATAGTATTATAGGTTACCTCACAGAGAGGTTGCGGCTTATATATTGGTCTGCATATAGAAAAAGCAGAGATGATCATAATACCCAACTGTGTAAATGATGTTGTAAACCTCAGATGTCAGAGTAAAAATTGAAGAGAGAAATTACGAAGAACAAAAAATATTAGGAACCTAAGAAAATAAACAAATATTTACATTTGGTGCAATAACAATTTGAAAGATGGTTAAGGAATTCAAAGGCAGATACAAGGCAGCAACAGAAGTGTGTAAAAAATGTGCTTTCATGTAGAAAAGAGAGGAACAAATCCATGAACTCTGTGGATGCTGATACCTGGTAAGGATACTACGCTTCCCATAGGGACGAGTTGCGGTTTTTAACTCTCTTCCTCCGTGGTTGGGTGTGTGTCTGGCACTTGTTTGGTTCCTAATGTGTGAAAGTATTGTATTGACAAGAACAGGTATGTAAGGAGAGATTGTTAAGCAGTGAGGTCCTTCGCTGTGCACTCTTTGTACCTATCAAGGAACAGTCATTCTAAACTGCTGCTTCTGCCTTTAATATGTCACCATTAACATGCATGCAAAGGGGTTTGTTGTTAATTAGTCAACATTTATTACTGGAGGTAGCAGCGAAGTGAGCTATGTGACAATATAGTTTAATTACTATGAGCTATCCTAGGGCAATAGCTGGATATTTTCCTAATAAATCAATTGCTATTTTTATGCAAAAATTTAAGCATGTTTATTTTATTTTTGTGAATAACATTAGTCTGACACTATTGAAGTTAATTAGCATGGAAAGAGTTGACATTGTAACTGATTTTCTTTAAAAAAGACCCACACCCAAATAGCTTAGCTGTCTGGGACAGTATTTAAATGATCGTGACAGTGAAATATTTGTTGAGTAGCCCTTGCATTTGTGTTTCTGATTGACTTTTTGTTGTAGATATCCATGCACATTATTAATTTATTTCATTAATAGAGGCCCATCTTTCCCAATGTTGCATTGCTGTTTCACTTTGCGTCACCTTGTAGAGATTAGTGTAGTGTCCAGAATGTAATATGGAATAAACCTTTGGTGAGTATTTCCCAAATGTAAACTTGAGGCTAGAAGGCTCTTTCTTTTTCATTTGGTTTTCTTGGGGTGTTTTGTTTTGGGATCAGAGTACAAAAAAGTACTGGAGCTCGGTGATTTAAAGGATCCATTGTGCATTGTCCATAACAGATGTTCTAAAATAACATCAGCATGCATATAAATGTAACTTGTAAACGATCTTTTGTTATTCACCATTTTTTTCACATGAATTTCTACTCTGATTTCATTCCACAAAAGTAACAGCAAAAGGCATTGTTAGGGGAATGACTGTCACACAGGTGAATGTTATGTAAGTTAAGCTGATCCATGTATTTGATTGCTGTTGCCAATTGATGGCAAGTCCCATCAGTAGTTTTTGTAAATATGATTAAATAAACAATTTTGTTAGGAGTGATGACTTCAGTCAGTGGAAATGAACATCTGAGCTAAGGATATTTTTTATGAATATGCTATGAATATTGGATAAAGATTTTTTTATTAATTATGTTAAATTATCAGACATTCTGAACTGACTGTAAAGGATTTAATGCCATGGTTATATTTGCTTTTGTGCATGGGTACATGACTCTCAGCAGGCTGTTCGGATTGGACTGCTGTATCTTAGAAGAAAATAAATACTTTTTGTAATAGAAAGTATTCCTTATATGGACTTTTGAAAACCTCATTTGTTTTCCTAAACGTTTCAAGAGCAGCCAAGTTCTGAAAGTACCATTTGTCATACAAAATATCAAGTCAGGGAGCCTGAATAGATGTGGTCATATCATGACATCATAGTCCTACAAAAAGCTGTAATTGTCAGCATTATAAATATGTGCAGATGTGTTGGTATCTCTACATAATTGCTCAGTGTGCATCCACGACAATGGACTTTGTAGTCCTGTGTTGTACTGCTACTATCAAAAGTAATTTTGAGTAATGCTGGCCCAGTTGGTTGAGTTGTAACGTGATTTTTTGACTGATGCAAGATTTGAATAGCGGGCTGTTGACTCTTCCTAGTCCTGGGATGCATGTTTGCATGTGTTAAAGATGGTAACATTCAGTGAATGCCTTAGGTTTGTGTCTTTACCCTACGATGCTTTACTTGAATGGGATGGAAGAATTAGGAAGTGAATTCTAACTTTTGCTCATTGGAATCTCCTACTAATGTGACCTAGATATTTTTGCACCTGTAGACTTTTTGTCTTTGAGACCTGCCTTCACATCAAGCTTTAGAAAATGTATGTAGGCGTACAGTGATCCGGTCGAGCAAAGCAAAAAGGAAGCAGTTCATAAATAATAATAAATGTTTCCAAGATCACAGGGTGAACGGATGACGATAGCTGCAAACTGAAGGGCCAAGCTGTCCTACAAATGTTCCATCTAAAAATGCTTTTTTGTTCCCTGTAAATTATACAGCTTTTATTAAATGTTTTGAAAGAGGAAGGAAAGCATTGGGATCATTTTGTATGTGGTTTCCTGGAGTGTAGTGATTGAAAAATGGAAGCTGAACAAATTTTAAGGATTTAAGAGTCTACATGCTGTGCTGTGGGAAAGTAGAGATTTGATGCTTTGGTTCTGAGCAGCAAGGAACACGCTTTGGTGTGGCTTCTGAAGGAAATGCCCTCCATCTATAAGACCGTTGCTTATTAAAAAGGGAAATGTTCTCAGTTTTGTTTTTATCTGAGATATCCAGCAGTTAATGTTTCTTAAGCAAGTTTTCAAATGTAAATGTTTCAGGGAAGGTAAAAACTGAGAAATGTATAAAGTATTATGTGACTTGTATGTTCTTCTGTCATTCAGTTAGCATTTATTATTAGGTGAGTGTTAATGAGATCGCTGAGTCATGCTGACAGCTTGCTGCTTCCAAAGGGACAGTATCTGAACTTCATCCTCTTAGGTTTTTTTTCCCCACTTGTGTGAGTCTCTCCTTTGTGCCTGTTCACACAGCTCTTAGTAACATGCAGCCATTGGTAAGTCAGTTTCTCTCACTACGCCATGAACAAAATAATTCCATTTTTTCTTTCCTGCCAGTTAAGGGAACTGACCTGACTCATCAGCAGCTTAGACAAGGAAAGAAAGAAGCGGGAGGAAGTGGCAGGAAAGGCAGCATGTGGCCATCTCTTTCACTGCTACTAAGCTTTTAGATTGGCTCAGTTGTCTTGTGAAGCCTCACCCTTCGGGTTTGGTTATGGGGGGGTGCTGGCTATCCTCAGAAGTTATTATCCAAATTTGAAGTTGCTGATCACTTGGGAAAGACTAGTAAAATAAAGTCACTGTTGCAGGTTTACTGGCAGCTCTTGAGGTTTCTTACATCTTTGGTTGTCTGTGGTCTTTACAGCAGCATTTTTAGTCTCCATTTACCCATCTTCTCTTTTCGCTGATACTTCACCTTATAAAGTGTTCACACATTTTCTCAGTCTCCTTTGTTTTCTTCAGCTTTTGTTCTCAGACCCTGAGAAATTAATCAAAACTGGGTTTCTCCTGCAGTCCTGATAAGCGTTAACCTGTAGTAAGGTTAGTGTTACAGCTAAGATGAATTAACACTTAGCATCTTCTGAAAGGGTTATTTCATCCCTTCTCTGGCAGTGTGTTCTCACTGCTTCACTAGGGCCGGCTTTGGTGTTTGTCTGATACTGTGGTGCATTGGTCTGGGGAGCTAGGCAACAGAACATTAACCATAGTTTTAAGTTCATCTGGCTCTGTCAACCAGCTTCCCACAGGGTAAAATGAACACCAGGCTTGGCCTAAGGATGGAGAACCATAAACACACAGGCAAGAGTTTGTTCACAGGACTGCTAAAAGGGGAGAAGCTGGGCCATCTGTTTTAGCAGTAGTTCTTGATTAGGTAGATATGACTGTAAGCTTATACCACATCCTGAAGGCAAATACCTTGCTGCTTTTGCTTAAAATTGAGTGCAGGAGGATGATCTATGACAACTTTTCTATCCATGGGATGCTTCCATAGACAAACCTTTCAGCCCTTGCAGCTTTCTCCCTCCCTCATTAAGAGTTCTAATACACTTTTTATTAGCAAGAGTTTGTATTACCAATGTTCTGATTCTCTTCATTTGCCTCAAATATTTTTACATTAACCTTGTCACAAATGTTTGATCGAATACAGCAGCACATTAACTATACCCTAAAAATTTAAACCAGAACTGCAGTCATGACCTCTAAACAGTCTGTTATTCTTCATAACAATCAGTTGCATTTATATTTGCTCTGCATTTTAAGTTTACAAGGGCTGGAATTCCCAGTTTTTCTCAGCATCAGTAGTTTTTAATTTCTCAGTGAAGGTAAATCTTAATTCTGCTGCCAACATTGTCCAAGCCAAGTAAAGATGTCAGGCAGAGCTTCCTTTTCCAAATCGTTGGTGGTTCAGTTTGCAGGCATCTGGAGTGCCGGAGATGAACCTTAAGATACTGTGTTATTTCTTCATTAATACTTATTAAACCATGTCTTTTTGTAAGAATAAACAGCTGTAGATTTGAGAGAGTTTGTATTTCTTAACAGCATTAGAAGCTTCTGCTTAGTGTATGTCTGTTCATTTTGCCAGGGTTGGCTGTTTTCTCTTGCATTAGCAGCTAAGCAGAGCAGCTCACAAGCTGTAAGGCTATTATCTTTAACTTGGATTTACATATTTATGCTCTTCTGAGTAGAGTAATCCCTTGCTTTTTAATATACTGTTTTGTGGCATGTAGCACAAATGTCACATGCCTTTCTATTTTATGACTGAGAAAAATGAGGCCCAGTTTATTCATTCATAAGATTCACGTAAACCCTTTAATACTTCTCCTTTTTCATTAGAGTTGATTCAGATTTAACACTGTAGCAGTGTTTTTCATAACCAGCTAGCCTTTTCTGTCCATTTCTGCAGGTAGTTACTTAGCTTCACAATAACTGGTAAGGTATTTCTTGAGAAAGCAGAGCCTTTCAGTTCACCAAGAAAGTCTGAAGACAGAAATTGGAGAGGAGTGACAAGTAGGTTAAAAATCAAATCACTCTTTAGTAAGGAATATATATGTGTGTGTATATATATGTATGTGCACTTACAGATAGTAGGGGGTGTGTATGTGTGGTTTTATGTTTGTCTGCATTTATCTGAATCTATCGAATAGATGTCTACATATACCTAAATATTGTTTAATGGCTATAAACTGAGCTTTATGTCAATATAATTTGTTGTTTCCTACTGTGGCAGCATAGAAGAGAATGAATGTATTTATATGGAATTCATCTTCCAAAGACGTCATGATTTTTTAATTTTTTTTTCGGAAGCGGTAGGGTACAAAAGTACCCTAGGATTATGCTCTTCAAAAGGCTCTGTAACTATTTTTCTTTGCGTTATTATTTGCTCATGTGTTGTATTAGGTACCCATTAAATGAAGTAAAGTGTTTATCAGAACATAAGGACTCATTCAGAAGCTCAAATGTAAAAATAAGCACTGTTCAAATGCAATGTGAACTTATTCTGGGAATACAACTGTATCACACTGAATAAGGGTAGTATCGCCTACCCTTTTAGATACCAGAGTGTTTAGTTCTTGGTATTCTTAGCAGAACTCATTAAATCAAAGTATTTCTGAAGCCTTATCCTAAGAAAGTTCAGTAACTTCACCTTGAATAGCCCCACTGGAATCTGAAACAGATTTATGGCAGAAACATGTGGTCCAAACAGCTCTCATGCAAAACCATTTAAAAAACCCCTGAAAGTCTGATGAACTCAGAAATCTGTTGTGCATGTTGTTTTGACTTTTTTTTTTTTTTTAATGAAGATAATATCCTTCAAGGAAAACCTCTAATGTAGGTCTTTAACATAAAGCCATAGCTAAAATAAACTGGTGTGCTTGGACATAGGGCTTAAGGACTTCAAATTTATAGCTCGCCTTTCCTGTGGAATTACAAATAGTTTGATATCATACGTCAATGGGTGCATAAAAGTCAGAAAACAAACCAGGATTTGGACAAGGATCAGAGTGAGAGAGAGAGTCAGCATGAGAGCATCTGTCTTATGTTATGATCTTGGATTTGATTAAAAAAATTTAAATTCTGTCAGTGTAATCTTTCCAAAGCAAAGTTAGGAAATGCCGGTTTGCTTCCTGACAATTGCTGTTTCTATTACCCAGCATACTGGGACGGGAAGGTGGGGTCCAGGCTGCCTGGGGAGAAGCAGAGCAAACTGTTGCCTCTGCTGCTTTCCAGCACTGGGGCATTTCCCCCATGTTGGGGACACTCATTTCTGACCCGCCCTGGCCTTTTCCTGCCTCCTGAATGAGGTAATCTCTCCAGGAAATGAAAGGAAAAGATTTGGTTTAGTAAAAAGAAGAGGGAGCCTATACTGCAAAGGGCAACAGGGCATTCAGATGACATCTACTGTTTCTTATAACGTGGTTTACAGTAAATTCCTGCAAGATTTAATATATTATTAAAAAAAACAACAAACCCCAAAACCAAAAGAAGTATAAGCAAATTTTACAAGACTGACTGAATTTTAACATTTGAAAAATGGTTTATGTGAATGATTTTGCTATTTTTAATGGGTTTGTATGGCAGTGTCAGCTCTTAAGTGGAAAAGTAGGTGGTTTGGAATGGAGAATATTTTGAGTGAAACAATAAAAGGAAGTGAGAGTGTGTAAATATTTCATATACCATAATGGATGGAAGAGATGATAGTGGACAGCAGTCAGAGGTGTGGTCATGACCGATATAAATAGAACAACATTGAAAACACCAGTATAAAGTAGAAGAGTCACTGGAAGAAAAACCTTATTTTGAAAAAATAAAATACAAATCAGTTGGTACTGCTGCATGTGATAGTGGATAAATACATGTTTATTGATCTGACTGCACGATTTATCACAATAATGCTGTTAGTTTAACAGGAGCTCACCTCAGCCATGCTTCGATTTCTGTAAAAGCTGGAAGGTTTCATTAAAATACTCCTTTTTTTCTTTTCTATTTTTTCCTTTCTAAATAAGAATTTCTCTGTGGCTAATTTGCAAATGCCAGTTAAATCGTGAGTTTTAATATAGTATTCAGAGAGCTTTTTTCAAATAAACAGCATTTTATTAATTGTTTTCCATTTTTTTTTCTTCTGCCTCTCATTTCAGAACGGTTTGATCACCACTGTCCCTGGGTAGGCAACTGTGTGGGGAAAAGAAACTACAGATTTTTTTATATGTTTATTTTATCTCTGTCCTTTCTGACAGTCTTTATATTTGCATTCGTTATCACCCACGTCATCCTTCGTAAGTATGCTGGTGAAATCAGATTACGTATGTAGCCATTTGCTTGAGTTTTTATTTTTAAGTTAATCTTTTGATCATTCAGGGTTTATTTATTTATTTATTTATTTGCCTTTTCTCTGATGCTTCACAATCTCCAGTGAGTACCATTCTGGTCTATAGTAGACCCTGGTCATGGTAGTCATTGATCTAGCACTGGCTTTATCTTAATACAGTGTTAATTTTCTTAATTTTTTTGTCCTTTTATGGATGATTTATTGGAAGAGCAGCGCACTTACTGTATGTCTAAATATTCAGATAGTATCATTTTCCCAAAGAACTTTTGTGTGCTTTTTTTAACTCTTAAGCATGGGTTGCTTGCCATCCAAACAAACAGATAAATTACTAGGAAATAGATTGGAGCTATTTTACACTTTTTGTTGTTTGCTGTTTAGTTTTACATCTTTCTGTACCCTACTTTTAACACAAGTTACTTTCATTTGCATAGACATTCTGAGAATAACCACTTCATAATAGAGTGAATCAGATAGCTATAGGAAGATGAATATTCATGAGTTTGAGATTGATTTTTATTTGTATTCTGGATTGGGTTTGAGGTCAAGACTCTCTTGGGTACTGTATTTTTTTCCACACACCTAACAAAGTTTGTTAGCTTCTGTATGATGATGATGATCTAATTTATGGTGATAGGTTATATGACTTGTCTTTAAAGACCTTTTGTATGTTGTGGGGTTTTTTTAACCCACTATCACTAGGAAGCTTAGGAATGTTCTATCTTTTCACTAATTGTATAGGATATTGCCTTGAAGAGTATTTATTTAATCATTTTGGAAATGAGATCTTTTTATTTCTTTGTATTCTGTATTACAATGGAAACCTGACAGAAGTAATAATTTCAGTTTATAACACATTCATAAATCTAACTCAATAATGGCAATATTTAGAGAATATTTTACTGAAAAATATGCCAGATTGTGCTCAATTTCCTAAATTGCTTATACTGTGTGGGGAAACTTTGTATTTTAAAAAGCAGAACTCCTGTTCTTATTTGTGCTTCACGAAAGAGAAGGATATGAGCACTGAGTGGCTCTCCTATAGCTCGGAAATCTAGCCCATAGGCTAGAACCAGGGTCACTTAATTTTGAGGGAGTCTGGATCAACAAGTTGTTCTCACTGCCAGATACAGCATTTCTAATACCAGTTGAAAGAGCAGAGATAAGATGTACGTATTGTTTAAAAAGGGAAAAGTAATTGTCGGAAAGAGAACACTTTCCATTAATACTTAAATCCTTGACATTTATTTGGGCATATGTGAGTATACACAGGCACACCTTTTACATTTAAGAAGGAAGGATGGGTTTTTTTCTGTCATCTTACTTTGCTAGAATTCAGTAGTTGAAAACATTACCAGTCTGACAATCTAAAGCTACTTTTGAAGCTAGCCTACCTTTATTTCACAAAGACAGTGCTTTTTTTCTTTAGTTTTCAGCATATGACTTGGCAATGTTATGCCAATATGTTGTGTTCTGTATGTGAAGTAGATTTATCCAGTGGATTTTAACTTTACAGTGTCCATACCTAATTCTAAGTATGAATTAGACAAAGAGCAGGGAAATTAATTGTGCCTCTGTGTGGTTGAGATGCACTTTAGCATTGTGTAGGTGTTACAGATAATGCATAGGAAATGTTAAATGCTGAATAGTCTAAGTGTATCAGCTGTACAATATTCTTGCCATGGAGGTTTGTCTACCTTTGATGAGACAGGAAAACCCTCCTTAGTTCTAAAGATTGGCTGGTCCTCAAAGGCAATGGGAGCAGGTATGAATTGTGATTAGTTCCTTGATGTTTATTTGCTACATTTGAGCTTCAAGCCCAGCTTTCAAATTTATCTACCATAATCTTGACTGTGTCCAAAAAAAAAAGTTCTTTACAAATATGATTTTCTTACAATATCGATCACTCCACTCTCTCTGTGCCTACCATGCTTCTAAAGTCCTCATATCTACCTTTCTAATAGTTACCACTCAACCATTTTTGTCCTGTTTTGCAGCCCTGCAGTTCTTCAGCTGATGCTAACCAGTAAGCAGGATTCTTAGTTACTTAATCTGAACCTTTGCACTTGGCATAGACTGCTTTGTGTTAGTGTGTCTGAATAAAGTCTCAGTTTTTAGACCTGGGACTATGATCTTCCTGCAGTGTTTCAAAGTCATCCAGATGTATTTCCATAAGTCCTGGCAAAATTCTTGATTTTAGAGGAAGTCCTGATGACTTAGTCAAACCCTGTTCTTCGCTTTTCCAAAGACAATCCTAGCAGGATTGCCTTCAGCAACACTTTATTCTAGATATCCTGTGTTAGGCTGAATGCTTTCTGACAATATGTTTTATGAAGGACTGGGGGATATTTAGAGCAATTTGTAGGCATTAGCGTTTAAAAAAAAAAAAATCCATTTTGGTTCAGCCTAATAGGGAGGTTACTTCTCTGACCTTGTTGATTACACAGGAAACCTGTTTGTTTAGGTTTTTTTAATCTTGATTTAGACAAATTTTTGAAATTTGTGTATTTTTTAATACATCTTGCAAGCTAGCATTTTTATAATTTTTGATGGGCCTAAGTGGTGATTAGATATGAGATACATCTTTGTTTTCTGTGGCCTTCTGAGGCATTCACTGGATATTTGCCCTTCCCAGAATTAAGAATATGTGCACATGGCATTATTGAAGACGGTAAAATGAATTTGTAGATCAGATACTTTAAAGGTGGTGTCTTGCAAAATATCCTTTCATCTCCCCAAGCAGAACACATTTTCAGTAGTGGTGTCTGTCTTCACAGTTGCTCAGCTCTGTTTGAGGCATCAGTATTTCAACTGTTTGTTGCAGTGAGGAAGCTTCCCCTTCTGATGTATTGGGAACTGCTAGGAAGAGTGTGACCAGCAGTAGGGAACAGAGATCACACCTGCCTGCTACCATTGCCATTAAGGATCCTAAAAACAGTAAGAAGGTAGGGGAATTTCCATTAGTTTTGTGCCTTGAAGCTAAGAACCAGTTACAAGGGTCTGAAAAGGCTCAGAAATACAAGGTAAGTAACTTTCCCTTTTTAATGGCAAACAGTAAAATTGACAAGGCAGGTCTAAAGAATATATATGTGTATACGCACACACATATATATTTTTCTTTTTTGTTTTAAAGACTAGATTCTTCTCTCTCCATACAAATCTTCAGATGTATTTAGCTAAGGGGAAAATTTTTGCTGATTTCAGCCTCATGCATTTAAATCATTTAAGTTATACAGTAAAATGCAAACTGTGTGCCTATAGCTATATGACATTGAGTCAGTTTCTACAAACTAATTCACTTGTTGCAATCAGCAAATTGTCAAATTACCCTTTTCGATTAATATCTTGTGGCTGTGGAACCCAAATGGATACTTCTGCATCTCTAGTTCATTGGATCGTGCTGCTCTTGAGCTCTTTTCAGCTAGTAGATATTCTCTTACTTGCCCAGAGGCAACAAGAACATACTAGAAAAACCTTCTGCGCAGGTGCAGTAGGAGCAGGATTACAGTCTAGAGAACTTTGGCTACTTCCAGAACAAAGGAGGGAAAGTTCAAGAATCTGAGTTTATATAATAAATTTTCCAAGTCAAAGAGTTACTTTGAAAAATAGTATTTCAAAACAAAAAAAGTAGCTTATAATTTTTTGTTTCCATATTAGGCCTGAAAAGAACGGGGATAATGAGAAATCTTGTTCATGGGAAAGTATGCGTGCATCAATTTGGTATGACTGAGAAAATACCCTGCAGATGTTAGACCTGATAACTTACCCAAGGGTTTTTTCTGATCTTGTTGCTGCTGAGCAACATATTCTCAGATTCATGTTAGTAAATCTATTCCATAATTATTTGGTTGATCTTCAAGTATTAATTGTGTTAACTATAGTGAAAACAGCTTGTAGTCCAGTTTCTTACTCAGCTGGTAATTTTGGGTTCTATTTCTACAGGTTCTCAACAGACGGGGTTCCTCAATGCTCTGAAGGACAGTCCTGCAAGATATCCTTTCACTGAAACAAATTGTAGATCTTGTTGCAAAATAACATCTGAGATGTGGTTTTGCTTGTTTTCTTGCTATTGTTGGATACGTGCATTTGGGACTTGTATCAGTTAAAGATTTCATCACTTTCTGCACAATAGGATTTCTCACCACATGTTGGAGGCAGGAAAAATACTATAGCCTGGGGTGTTTTTTATTCTTCATCTTTTGCAGAGTAGTACTCTTGACAAAGGTCTGTAGTTTCTATGTGTGATGGAAATATGCTCCATGTATTTGTGATGGAATTCTTAAATATACCTCACGCTATACCCATGCTGTGGTTTCATTTAAAATATTCAATAATTCTTCGCTTTTACAACAGAAAGTGTCCAAAATGCTGATTCTTGTCAGGATAGAAAAAGTAGGTTGTGCAACAACTGAAACCATAAGCTGTCCCTGAAGAGTTCAATTGCTGAAGAGTTCAATTCCTGAACGTATTCTTATGTTGATTTACTGTTTTTAGAGAAGCCATTTTCAAGTGTCAACTTCTGTTAAGTTACATAAAAGTATACACATGCATACACAGTGACTACTATTATTATTATTATGCTACTATTGTTGATCAGCCTGGAGAAGAGAAGACTTTGGGGAGATTTCATTATGGTCTTTCAATATATAAAGGGGTCTCATAATAAAAACATAGAGAAGCTTTTTACCAGGGCCTGTGGTGACAGGATGAGGGACAACGGTTTTAAACTGAAAGAGGGTAGATCTAGAACCCTTAGTCCTGGCTCAAGACTCCCATTGTGCCCTAAATATTTGTACAAACATATCTGTTCGGTCTTTGCTATTCAGCTAGCCTTAGGTTACCTCTCTTGTGTTTAATCTTCCCCTCACCCCATCAGAACTGTTATTTACTGTCTTAATACAAATATGATGACTTTTACAGGGTGAACATGAAAATTTGAATTTCAGCATTTAAGATCAGAACCACTAATCAGTAGTTTCTAGCCTTTTTCAATCTGCAGACCCTTAAATATTTGCTGGTGTAGTTGCTATTCAGTGGCCTGTACACTAAAGCCTACTGACAATAGGCTTGCTTTTCTGAGTTTAATTTTTGCTGAACCCTTTGAAGTACCCAAAAGATCTGAAGGGACTTGTGGACTGTAAGTTAACTACCCTAAATTTTGTAATTGTAACTACTTGTTATCGGATATAATTTTTTTTCCATTTGCATATATTTCCTTGACTTTCAATTACTGTGCTGGAAGCTGTGGTGTGTTTTTTCTCAGTATGGTCCATTGTTGGCCTCTCAGGTTTTCACACGTATTTGATCAGCTCCAATCAAACAACAAATGAGGATGTAAGTTCATAGTATATTTCTGCATACATTTTCTAAATAGTAATGAGGAGGTTTTTCTCTGTTATTCTTAGCGAAGTCATACCTGCCTGCATAATTTTTTGAATGCCTCCGTAGGAAAGAAGGAAGTAACCTGGTCATGCTTGATTCAAAATATCAGAACAGATCTTTTGGACTATATTTGTGGCTTGAACATGTGCTGGTTACATAGTGTGTCCATTATGATTTACACCCACAGGACCAGTGTCTTGAAAGAGGAAAATATAGAAGAGACGAGACAAAGAAAAAAAGTATATTTTAAACAGTAGGAAAATTACTAAATAATTTTCAGTATCTGTTTTTCACTGGGAGTCCTAAATATCCTTTGACTGAAAAATTACTTACTGTAAAAACTGCAGAGCGTGTTGAATTCTCAAAACAAAATTTTCATCCTTTATTTTATTTCTTCTTTGAAATTTCTTTTCCAGGCTGAGGTCTAAAACTTCTGGCAAGGAGTATATCATTAATCTAAACGTCACCTTTCTCATTTCTACAGTTGTCATATTTTGCACATAGGTTTCCACTGTTTTGGTGTGGATGTATGTTTAACTGTGTATGGAGGCTTGATGTGTCCTCCCCTAACTAAAAGGAAAAATACAAAATGGATGAAAGGAGAAAATAAAAATAGCTAGGTAGCTAAGTGTATAGAAAGCTCGTCGGAATTTAACAAGTAATCTAACAAATTACTGCAATCTTAAAATTATTTTATTGTAATTTTCTGTTGTACCTTTTTTCATAGGTGTCTGGCAAATATAAAAGTAGCATCTTTGGGACTGTCGAACACATGTTTTGCTATTGTTTAAGGTCACAGTTAAAATTATAAATTTTACAATAAATACCAGTCAACCAAGCAGGCTTAGAATGAATTGTGCCTCAGCATCAAGTATCTGAGCATGTAGCTTGACTTTGAAGACATCTACGTCATTAGTAAGATGCATGAGATACTCTGGTATTCCTGTTATTAGGTTTAGGCCAACATTGTCTCTCTAGATAGACCCAA
Source organism: Sagittarius serpentarius (assembly GCA_034782735.1). Classification (NCBI taxonomy): domain Eukaryota; kingdom Metazoa; phylum Chordata; class Aves; order Accipitriformes; family Sagittariidae; genus Sagittarius; species Sagittarius serpentarius. The sequence goes on along the minus strand of JAVKLA010000081.1, from coordinate 28,945,226 downwards.
CGTGCTTTCACTGTCTCACCTTCCCTCAAATAAATGGCTCTTTTGGATTGTGGAAAGTCAGATAGCAGGGAACTGCAGCAGTGTTACATGTCTGAATTTCAAGTAAACTATTCAGTAATTTCATTTGAAGTATACATTACCAGTTGAAGACAGTAAGACATTTTACTCATGCTCTCAAGTATCTCTCAAAAAGAAAAGCAAGGCTAGCTGAAAGAAAATGTAATATGTGCTAAAAGGTAGTAATGACTGCAGTTGTTTCATAATACTTTAGAGCCATTTGTGAACTTCAGGGAAAGATAATGTTGTGTGGTATTGCACAGCTTGAGAACTTACACAAGAGTATGGAAAAGAAGTGCTCTATGGCTGGCTTTAATGGTATGTTGCAATGGAACCACTTCTGTAGAACATGCCATAGTATTTGTAAAATTAAGCTTAGACCATTGTGTTTAGATACTGAAATTCCTCCTGTGAGTATATTGATCCTTTGAGATTTTGCGTTGTCTAAATCTGTGGAGGTAAAGCATGTGCTTGCTTGTAAGATTTTAGGGTCCAGCCTTTCATAACAGCTCAAAGCTCTAAACTGTTTGGAAATTGTGATCATGGGTTTTCTCTGGCCTGCCTCTGATGTCAGTAGCATTTTGCTGCTTTGGTAACCCTTAATTTGTCTCAGCCATTTTCTGTATTGTATTATATGTGATGCATCTTGTTCATATCTCTTCAGATTAAAGGATCATGGTCAAATAAAAGAGGTAAAGAAAACTATAATCCATACAGTTACGGCAACATCTTTACTAATTGCTGTGCTGCACTCTGTGGGCCCCTTTCTCCAAGGTAAGAGCATCAAAAGTATTGTTAGTATACATGAAGCCACATGATTATTGATGAAAAAAATATTCTCTCTGATTGCTTGAGTTTACTCGTCAAAAATAAAGTTTTGTTTTATCTCCATTAGAAGCTTTAATTAAGTTTTTCTTCAGTAGTAAAGAGAGAAGTTGGCAAATTGTGGTTAAACTAAGTTAATGGTCAGATCCTGTAAAATATATTTAAGGTTGACATCTGAAATGAAAATAAACTTGTTTATCTGTTGTTTGAACTTTTGCCACTGCAGTTGTTAACATATAGCAGTAAAAGTTTTCTAGTAGTTAGCTGTTGCATGATGGGTGATTTGAAAGTTTATTAAATTCTTGCATATCTAACTAATGTGACATGAGTTTAAGACAGTTTAGGAACCTTAATTCTACAACTAGCTTGATAATTGTTCATTTTTTTCTTTTCACTCTGAACCAGTTTATTTAAATGGACAGTAATTTTTCTTTATTTATACTACTGTTAACATATATACATTAAGCTGAATTTGGTGGTCTTACACCAAAGCAATTCCAGAGAAAGCTTAATGGATTAGTTTTTGCTGCATACGTTTTCACTTTTGAAATTCAAAATATTTGTATATTCAAGGTTACAGATGGTTTTTCAGCTTGAACAAAATATAATACAGAGCTGAGACTAGAGAAAAAAAAACTGGCAGCTGGAAGGACTTAATTCTCTTCTTATTCCAATGCTTAGTGGTTAGATAGTTGGTGTACTACATGTACAATAGAGGCCCAGTTCTTCTGTAGAGAGTGGCTGACACCTTGTAGATTTTTTTTTTTTTTTCTTTGTGGCATATTCATGAGTTGAAGCTGTTTTGCTTTGTCTGGAATTACATAGTTATGAATCTGAACTATTAAGAAGAAAGAAAGTGAATGACTTTATAGTCCAGTGGCTAAGGTGTTTCATTGGAAGTGAGATTCCTGTCTTTGCTGTTACGAATATCAGAGCTGGTTCTACGACCAGTCAAAGGTCAACAGGAGAGAATGACATCTTTTCCTAAGGAGGAGACAACTGAGTTAAGATTTCCACGTACTGGGTTAACACTGTAATCCCTGTGGTGAGAAAGAGTAACCCTGTCTCTGCTTCCTGCCTATATGGATGGTGCCTGAAGCCAACCCTTTAATTCTGCCATTTTGCTTTTCATAAAAGTATGTGACGTAAAAACTCAATGCCATGTTTCAAATTCTTTTGTTTGACTCCAAATGGAAATCTTAATTAAAACGACGTAATGTTTCTCAGTATTTGAAACAGCATTTTAGGCTGATACAAGTAGCAGCACGCAGACCAGACTGGCATTGTCTCCTGCGTTTTAACAGAGTTTGTACATTTTTTTTCCTGAATTCCATGTAGCAATATAACTTATTTAGATGGCGAAGTGTATGTAGAGTTTCTGCAGGGAGATATTTTGTAAGCAAGATTAAAAATGTACTGACTGTAAAATGTAAATTATATAATTGCTATTTTTTACTTTTAATCTCAGCTGTGTCCCAAGTCACTAAATATTAATTTTTTTCCTTAAATTCTGGTAAACTGGTTTAGCAGCAATTACAGCTTAAAATTCAAAATGTTTCAAGTGCCTTTGAGAATGGAATACAGATTAAGAGTGGATCTGTGAATAATCCAGACTTTTCTCACTTCTGTTAAAGGTCATGTTTCTCATTTTTAAACCTATGCTAGCAAATTCAGAATGCATTTGAAAATTACTGTTGAGGACATGTAAAATCTTAATTTGATCCGTAGCTCTCAGCATAGGTCTAACTAGTGTTCTGGTGTAATAAATCATATAACTTTTTAAAGCATCTGATTTTTGAAGGAGTTCTTTCCACATGGCAGATTGTAATCTCAGGTGGATTTCTAAGTGTTTTGAATGTACATAAAAACCAGCTCTGCAGACCTTCGTGAGGAAAGCTTAAACTGGGTCTCCAAGTCATGGAAACCTCATTGACTTTTGAGAAGGGAAATGCCTTAGATTTTTATATTTATCCTGTTCTTATCTTTTAAAATTGAAGCCATCTTGACCCTTAGTGAATTTAGAGGTCTTATAAATCAGCAAATAAAACCAGTTCTGTGCTGACTTTAGCTCTCTGGTGTTTTAAGGCATTCCTGTCATTATGTCTTAATAACTGGAACTATAAACCCTCCAGTTAAAATTTGATATACTGTGGTAAAATCTGTAGTTTTCCAGATGGGAAGTAACATTGTTCAGGTCACAGGAAAAAAAAATTTTGGCCTGCAATTAAAAATATGTGGAACTGTAATTGAAAGTTACATCTAATTAAGAAAAAAAAAAACCAACACAAAAAAACTTTCAATGCAGTGAAGCATAAACAGTTGAAAAGCTTTGGGGTTTTTTTGTATGGAAGTGATATGAGCTAATACACAGGCAGAATATAGTGCTTAGGTCTGTACATTCAGCTTTTTATGAGTATTAACTGGCAGAACCTAAGTGAGGTTTATGGTTCTCAAACTGAGAGTAACATTGTGTGTGGAATTTTAGCAAAATCTTTAGCTAGGTCAGATTATTCCATTCTATTTTTTTTTTTTATAATCTTGTGTAGACTTTTACTTATTAATTTCTCCACAAAACATTTTCTTATATGGAAATAAGAAATTTTAAGAGTGCATCACTTTGGTAAGAATAATGGAGCACTATAAGCAGTGTTAAGTAGCTGTCATGAAACACCTGGCAAGTAAGTTGTCTGAACAAAAGTTCCTCTTTCTTTCTTTCTAAATTATGTGATTAAGTAGCTTTAATTTAGAGGTGTGGAAACTGATAACAAAAGAACCTTCAAAACAGATAGTGATTCCAACTGCACTACTGAGTTTTGTAATTTGTTTTCACACCTGTGGTTTAAGATTCTTGGGTTTTGTGGTATCTGCTGGTAAGCTTCTGAATCTTTTGTCTGTGATAAAAATCCAGAACAGTAGCAGTACATATGACTATGTGGCGGGTAGTATTACAAGGGAACCATTACCTTGCCAATGAGTAGAAATGAAGTCTTGTACTTCAGGTGAATAAAAGGGGACATTTGAAGGTATTGGTGAGGTACTGACCTGTTGTATGATTTTCTCTTTCTTTTTGTCCAGAGGAGGTAGTTACTGATCAGAAATATCTCTAACACTTTTTCTTTATTTTGGTTATTTGGTAGCTTAATTGACAGAAGAGGATTTATACAACCAGATACACCGCAATTAGCTGGACCATCAAATGGCATTACTATGTACGGGGCCACACAATCTCAGAGCAACATGGTAGGAATCATCCCATAGTGTTGTTCATCAAGATTCCTGTGAATGTTTTCCTTCTCCACTTTCATATGAACTAATCAAGTAATAACTAACTGGATACAGCTGACACTCTGGGTGGAATGACTTGTTTATTAACAGTAAAGAAAAAAAACCCCAAGGCTTTTTTTATGTTTGTTTCACACAGTGTAATAGTTGTTGCTCATGGATTATAAAAAAGAGAGGCTTTTCTACACTGTTGATTTATTGAATATACTGGCATTTTGACTTGTACTGTTGACACCTGCTATGTTTTGAACTGGAATATTCAAGTATCATGGACTTGCTCTGGTTCATCATTTTCCAGCTAATTGTTATTTTGTATGGCACTTTCTTCATACTCTATTTCCTTCTTTGCTTGTACACTGCAGTTTTGCATAGACTAATGTGTTTTAAAAAGCAAAGATGAACAAAGAGGAGTTTCTAGGGGAGAAGTATGTTGAAGAAAGAGCAGGAGGACACTGAACTTCCAATGAACAAAAAATGGCAACTGGATTGTCACAACAAAAGCTTTTAAACATCTTTGAAACTGTGCCAATAGTTTTTACTTTGTTTTTTTGCTGGTAGCATTGGCTATCATAATGGAAGATAAGATTTCCAGTGCCAAGAAGAAGAGAATAACTGGAAAGAGATCTTTTTCCAAAGGCAAGCATCTTACATATGTGCCTATTTCTGAATTGTTATCCACATATCTTCATATTATGTGGGTACTAAGACTTTATCAAAGAAGCTGTGTGTTATGGACACCCTCTCTCGGCCAAAACAGAGGCAGCCACAAGGTCTTCTGCTGTAATTCAGCCTTGCTTTTGAACAGAAGAATAAAAGACTCACTCTTCCCAGACAGATTAGTTTTAGTGTCACTGATAAACTGGTATAAAAATTTTACTGTAGTTCCTAAGCTGTTTTCACTTATTATTTTGAGGATTAAATAGAAGATTTGTTAGTTTCCTTAATGAGAAAATGTATTAGAGACACAGTATTAACTCTGAATGTTTTGTGAGGTGCAGTTGTGCAGAACAAGGTAATGCTTCATGCAAATTTTACTCAAAAAAAAAAGTAACTCTGAAAAGAAAGAGAAAGCAAACCTTAGAAATAGCCTGAGGTCTTTCAGGGATTACCCAAACTTTCTGACTCTGTCAAACCTTATTTGTGAGGATCATTAACCCACAATAAGTCCCTGGCATTAAATTACCTTAACATTATAAGAATTATACTTGCATTGTAAGAAGACACTATCATTATTACTAGATATTAATGAGAAAATCTTGTGCCAGTTTGATAGAAAATTGACTCAACTTGTCTCTAGAAATGGAGAAATCTGTTATGGTATTACTTTAAGTCAAACAGGTAGCTGTTATGATTTTAGAGTGTAATACCTGTAATTATGCAAATTCTTTAAGGATTTGAACTTCTTCTATCCTAGAACATCACAATACTCTAGCCGGGAAAGGCTTGGGTTCTTGAACAGTTATGAGAGTCACTTGGAAATGTGCAGCTTTCATTCCTGAAAATGATGTCTCAGAAAAAGCTTGAAAAGTGTAATATGTCATGTTCGGTATGGAGAAATGTCTTTAAGACTGCGATGCCATTTTTCTCAGGGTATTATTCCTGGTCTGTATCCAAGACCAATTGGCTTCTAGTGGCAGCTAGCTATCAGCATTAAAATTTCTCCCTTGAATTTTGTTGCAAACTGTTAAAGACCTGCTTAGTTTACCAGTCTCTCTAGCACGATTTTCTCTTCTGTGTTTAAAATCTTGCATTCTTTCCCGAGTCATTTGAAGCATAAGAAATTACAAATTCATTTCATGCTGGCAACAATGCAGTGGGACATAACTTTGCCTCTGATTTGTTCTTGTTTCACATTTCCCTTTTTCTGTGTTCTGAGGTCAGTGTTTTTGCTCTTCTCAGTAGGCTCTGTGCCTACTTTCAGTTTCCCATCTCTCCTGTCTCATAAAACAGCAAACAACAAAACTGATTGCCCTGTTTCACAGTTAAGATCTCAATCTCATCCAGATAGCAGACTTTCTCTTTTTCTACCAAAATTAATTCAGCTTACTGCTAGCTTAGTTTTTTTCAGCCGTTCTGTTCAGTTACCAGATTTCCTGTTCCAATTTAAATTTAGACAGAAATAATCGAGTCATCATTCTATTTAAACCTTCTTTCCATGAAGTGACCCCTAGTACATTTCCAGGCTTTACAGTATCTGTTTTTCTCAGCTTTCTTCCCAGTACACAATCTTAGATTTTTCTGCAGAAGTTTGGGAACAGGAGCACTGGGAACACCAGCCATTCACTTGTTCTCCCCTGGAAAAGACAATGGAAGATTCTTGAGTGAAAGGCAGTGGAGTGTACTTTATGACAGAAGTAAAACGAGGCACGCGGCATCCCATTGTTTGATTTTTAGTGGGGGGTATTTGGTGGGGTTTTTGGTAGTTTGTTTTTTGGGTTTTTTTTAGAGGAGGAGGAATCTCTGCAAGATTCTCTAGAATCCCCCTTGCTAGAAGTTCAGATGCAAACATCAAGATTTCCTTTGGTGACTGATGGTTTAAATAATAGACTAGCTCAAGCCCAAGACTTCAGTGGAAGCAAAACAGTAAAGGGAAAGTCTTTGTGGAAGAAAAGGCTTTGTTTTTACCTTGTGTCTTCACTGACAAAGGTTAGGCAAAAGATGGAGTATGATTCAGTTGTCCCTTCTGGAAGGCTGCACACTTCTTGGGAAAAAGCCAGAGGCATAAAACGAAAAATGCTTTCTTGAAGCAGAGGCAGGTGGACCACAAATAACTGGCAAGTCTGAAGGGGATGTATCTGGTATTGCAGCTTGTATTATTTTGATTTCAGATAAGGACAGGCAAAGTGAAATTCCTTGACTTAAGAGCATGTGTAGATCATACTCTTAGTCCATAAATACTTTTTAAATGGCAGAGGTTTAGCCATTTATACATCATTAGAGTTAATTACACTATTTTAGCAAGTTTAACACTTTTGAATACAGGAAATAACTTACTAGAAATCTGAAGTGTATTCCAAAACACCTTTATGGTGTATCTCCTTGGATTTTATTCCAGAATGCATTACATCTTATCTCTACGTTTAATCTTAATGTCTAGATGTTATACTACTTAATCCGTATAGAGAGCTAAAATGTCTCTCCTGCCCATTGATATTAAAGGAAGATTTTAATGAGCATCTTCTCTCACACTTGTCTTCTCTTATTCCTTCCCTTGCTTCTTTCCTTTCTTTCTTTCCCCTTCCCTCAAATCTCTTACTCAGTGACTTACGTCTTTCTAAACAGAGTTCTTCTGTCTCACCCAACTAGCCTCTCGTCATTCTTCAAATCTCTCTGGGTTGCTTAGTATTATATTCTGCTTTCATTTATTTTAATACATCTTTTAGCATAGCATCATTTTTGCATTTAAGCTCAAAATAAATATCAGGCTAAATTTAAACTTGCCAGACACTTGTTATCAGTGCAATACATTATCTCTTACTCAGGATACCTTTTGTGGGACACTATTTTTGTATTTAACAGTTTTTGTGGTAATTTTGCCTTTGAGACTTTGAATATTTCATATAGGAGCTACCCTACTCATGCTAGTGACTCAGTTTGTCACAATCTCAGAAGGTCAGGGTTGTTCCTATAATCAGTGCTTCACAGACCCATACTGTGATTTTATTTTTTTCTCGATCTTTGTAAGAGAGCTTTTTCTCCTGTTCTGTCCTTAGTACCTCCCTTATTTTACTAAGAGCTGAAGTTGTGTTTACTTTTTTGAAGACTGGAAGCACATATAATTATTTTTTTCCTGGTACATTCCCAGTGTTTTTAATCTCTTTTCCAATATAATTTGAAATTAATCTGCTAAATTCATTAGCCAGTTTCTTAATATCCTTATCCACGTGACAAGCATGGTCACTTGGAGCTCATGATCTGTGGATGTGATATTTCTGAAGTATTTCCGTATTGCATTTTATTGCTGATTATTTTTACAAGCTCTTCATTAGTTTGTTTGCCCAAGTAACTCTCTTCTCATTCTTAAGAATTTTTTTTCACATGAAACACAATATCTCACCCATTGTAAAATCATAATTTTCTCTGGATTTTATTCTTTCTCTCTTTAAGGTTTATTTTCTTTGTATTCTGAAAAAAGTTCTTATTTCACCCTAAACCCATCAGCTACCATTACCTAGAGCTGTATTTCTGTAGTACTTAGCTTTCTCTTAAAACCCTGAGTTGATTCTTGGGTTTTGATACAGGGTATTTTATTTGTGGGGTTTATGGCTCAGTTGTTGCACAGTATCTGCAATACCATGATTTTAATTGTGAAATCCTACAGCTGTTGGGAACAGTTATATAGCTCCATCCCTCCACTCTTTACCCATCTATTGTATCCATCTGGTACGGTATTTCAGCATCCTTTCTGTTACTTCATAGCACTGTCATTCAGTGCTGCCAGTCTCCTCTGAACTTCTTGTTGTTTGTACTTTATTCAGAGAAGCTGAGATAATTCAACCTGCTTTTCTCCATCTTCTGAGAACTGTAGCAATACTTTAATGTTAGTAGTGTTTTGAAAATTTTTAACAAAGTTAGTTTAAAATTCAAAGTAAATAGTCTCTGGCTTTGGCATTAGAAATGTGAAAAATATATTGCCGTGTACAACAACTATGTTAACATGTATGTTTTGTCTAGCTTAGAAAAAAAATAATATTTTCTTCAGAAAAAAATGAAAAATATTGTTTCCTTAGTTGTTTGTATTTATTATTTGTGAAATAAACACAGAATGTTAGGTTTTGTCTAATTTGCTTTAATTTGTGCCTTTTGATGTGAAAATAAATACAGAGATGGCTAAAAATTTCTATGCACATATATAATTGAACTTCTCTATTTGTAGAACTTATTAAACTTGTCTCTACCTTCAGAATCTGCTGTTCCTCTGAAACAGTGGAAATTGTAAGTGGAAAATAAAATCAGCAGATCTGAAGTAAGAGAAGGTACTGGTGGAATAATTTCTACAGTACATTTTTAGCTATTTAGATTTCAGTGCTTGGCTTCCTTTTTATTACAATCATAGGCTTTTTTATTTAATTTGAAATGGTGGCATTGAATAATTCATGTGATTAATAGCTGTTAAGACTTTTCACCCTAAATTTCATTTAGTTGAGTGAAATATGGAATCAAGGAAAAACCACCATGCCAGCCCTATAAACAAATCTGATATCCTTGTTCAGTTTTCTGTTGGCCGTTTAGACTCAAGAATAGTCTACTTGTATAGTATGTGTTGTTTTTATCAGATGTTTGAGAGCTTCATTGAACACATCTACCTTTTCTAGTATAAACCCCACTCTAGTTCACTTTTGAAAAGCTGTTTACGGCTTGTATTTTCCTAAAATATTTCATGTTGATCACTGTTAAACAGATCAAAAAAGAAAACCTGGAATGTATCTGAATAAGAGGAGAGCCTTTAGGGAAGTGAGAAGTGCATGGAAAATGAAGGAGAGAGATGCATACAGCACCTGGAAAAGTTTTATAATAGTCTATTTAATGGAACTTTATGAGGCTACTTTATCTTTTCGATATTGATTCAGTTGAAATGCAGTAGAGTTCAGTAAGAAGAAAATGAATTCAGACTATACAATGAGTTCAAGTAAATTACTTTTGGCTAATTTAAAACTGTGTACTTGTATTGCCTGGAACACATTAATGATTTCCTTTTGAAGATCGGTGCTGAAGCTTTACTAAAGCAGTAAGTCAGCTGCTAACGCTATTCGTTTCCAATGTACCCCAGTGGTTATGGCATTCCTTTGTTATTTAACATGCTCTTTGGCTACCACTTTGCAGAGAAGATGGATTTTGTTGGTGTTTTTGAAGTCTGAAAATTCAGTTAACAGATTTTTAAGGTCTGCATAGTAAGGCTGGTTGAAGGGCTATAGTTTAATTGAAATAAGCAGATGTGAATAACAGTATATTAATCAAGAATGAGTTATTCACACTGAATTACTAATTGAAAGCTTGACTTTAAGAGATGCTGACAGTTTTCTTCTTAGTAAGGTACACAAGGTTTTGGCTTTAATTCTGTGAGTAATCCCTCTGAAACGATATGGGACCACTTCAGTTGTTTGGCTAGGGCTGTTCATTTTGTGGGGGAAAAAATTGAAAGCAACATACATGAACTCAATTTATGTAACAGGAAGTCAGTGCATTTATCTTTCTGAAAGCCTAAGTGCTAGAAAATACATAACTGAGTAAGGATCGGACTTCTGCCTGTCAAAAAGTAGTTGGTCTGGGAGTCCTAAACCACTTAGACACATTTAAAATACTACCCATCTACTGTGACCAAGCAGTCTGCTTTCACACTTTCTGAATGTAATGTGTGTGCATCCATCATTAAGCTGTTCAGTGGTGAAACTGGAGGACCTGAAAATACCAGAGGAAGCATTCATAGTGATGATTTTCATCATACACTAAAGGAAGGAAAAATCTTTCCGTGAGTTTGCATAGAGTATATCACAGTGGCTTATTAAACTCGAATGGGCATTTTAGGGAATTGCTGTAAAGTTAATAGCAATGGTTATGATCGGGAATATCTTGAACAGATGTTGGATTTGTAATGTCTTTCCGTAATTTGATATAGAGCAAAGTCAGTCATAAAGCAGAACATACTGCTTTAACAGAATCCTTGAAATAACAACAGTGAATAGGCATGTCTTACCTCTGGATATATTTTTTTTTTATTCTGCTTGCTTGCTTCCAAATTTTCTTTGCTGCATTGGATTTATAGTTGTATTCATTGACTGTAGTGTTTCTCTTGCACAGCGGAACAGTAGTATGGCAAATGAATCTAATAGGATTTTGAAAACCTGCAGATGTTATAACTGATCAGGTTATGAATTAAATATATATTGTCCTTGGAAGCTCTCAAAAATCATGCCAGTTTGTGTTAAAGAACCTTAATTTGGTAATAGGTCTACTACCCACTTAGCTAGCTGGACATTATTGAAACACCTACCTGTCTTGTCATCTCAAGGAATGAATGATAATTTTTTATAAACAGTTCTTAGGAATGATGTAGAGCAAAAGTGTTCCTGATAATACTGAACTTGATTGGATTTATATAATTCTGAATTTGGCTTGTTATTGTGAAAGTGCTTGCCAGAAAACTTGTGTTTTGTACCTTGATTCTTCACATTGTCAAGATTGAATTAATCAAGAAACAGCCTAAAAATTAATGCATCTGCAGTGCTGCTGAATTTCTACACATCCTCTAGAGTATTGAGAAGAGTGTAGTGTATTCTCTGGAGTGTGTGTATATATAATGTATTAAATGAGAGGGGGTGGAATTTTTGCTCATAGAGGCTTATTGCCAGCTATATCTTTCTAAAACCACTTGCATCAAAGGAATTCTTGTCCTGGAAAACTTCTGTAGCACCTACATATGAAGACCAATTAAAAAAAGACACTTGCCTGGTGTTTTTGAACTTGGAAAGATGCTTGGATTATGCCTTTGGGCCTCTCTGAACTGCTGACTACTCTAGGGTAAAATCAGTAGTGTGCAAGTGATTCACCTCACCTGGAAGTAGGGAGGTTTTGAGGTGCCCAGTGCAGTTAGTTACACACGGACTGTGCAGCTAGGCTTTCCAAATGGCCTCAAACAAGAATAAGCAAAGCATTTGAATTACAGTACTCACAAAATACTGTATTAAAGGTTACCAAAACCCTCAAGTGAACACTGTAAATATTTATCAGAATTTACTTCGATAGTAATCCAAAGCACTGGCTCAGTTATGCACGCTTTTTTTTTTTTTTTTTTCCCCCTGGGCAGCATGCAATGGGATTGTTGGGTGGCTAACCATGGAATGATACTAATAGCTTTCTTTTTTTCTCTTTACATCCCATTCTTTTCCACACCTTTTTGTCCATTTTCTCCCCTTTTTTCTGTTTTGTTTGCCTTATATGATTTTGACACCCTTCCATTCTACAGTGTGACCAAGACCAGTGCATTCAGAGCACTAAATTCGTTTTGCAGGCTGCTGCCACCCCCCTGCTACAGAGTGAGCCAAGCATAACTAGTGAAGAGCTACCTTTACCAGGAAAGACTACTATCAGTGGGCCTTGTGCAACCCTAACTCTAGGGCAACCAACACCACCATCTTCTATGCCAAATCTCACATCAGATACAGGTTTGACAGACATGATACCATTGAAAGAGGAACACGAAGGTCATCAGTTTCTCACTCCTGAAGAAGCTCCATCACCCCCCGGGATGCTGCCAAGCGGAAGTCCTATTACACACAGCCATACAATGCACATCCTGAGTCTAGCCAGCCAGGATTCATTGCATGAAGACTCAGTACGTGGTCTTGTGAAGCTTAGCTCAGTTTGAACAGCTTTTTTGAACATTGCACCGTTTCTTGGTGTCTATACAAATCTCTACTTAACAGGAATGACACTGCAGTACCACTTTAAGACTTCGTAACATGCCTATAATGGAAACTTTATCACGTAATGGAGTCTACTAAAAAGACAAGTTATTTTTTCAATGGAGCTATGGCATTTTCTTGACCAGATTGTTAATGGTTGTGCTTTGATGGTGACTGCATTTTATTTTTAAACAAAACCAGAAGCGGTCAATAATCTTGTTTCCTGAAGCTTGGGTACAGCAAGTTGGAAGTCAGCCTGTAACAAACACCGTGTACAGTACAAAAGAGAGAGATTCTTGGATGTAAGTGTCATGCTCTGTGTTCTATGCTCTTGTAATACACACTTGTTAAGGCTTACCACACTTGTGGTCAGAATGATCTGCACTTACATGTTATGCTACTAATATTTGAGGTAGAAATTTACCATTCCATTTGTTAATACAAAAAAAAAAAAAAAAGACTGCAGATATGGATTTGCATGCCACGCTACAGTATGTGTTACAGTGGTGTTGGTATTAAAAGAAAGTGCTGCTTTTTTTATTTGTGACTTTCAAAGTGCTGTTTCATTTAAAGACAGTGCAACAAACAAATTAATGGACTGTATTATTTTTTCAATTTATTAAAGTTTATTTTAAATTAATCAGTGGTGCCTAGAAGATGGGGAATTATGATTTGATCATGTTGCATATCATTTAACCTTCTGTTTAAGTGTTTAGAGTGAAGTATTGTGTTGTGCCATACCACAAGATTCTTCCACTCCCTAATGTGATACAATTACCTGTGGACCTCCAATAAAATGACATCCTCTGTTTCTTGGACATGTGTACAGTTATCCTTGCACAGTTTTCCTGGGGCAAGAGGGGGAAATCACGACTTGTTGATATAGTTTGTAAGGATTTTACTGAAATATATTTACATAATGAAACCAGAGCTATGGAGGAAGAGCTGGTTAAAATTAGGATTGCTTCAGCATCCTTTATGATTTTGTTTGAGATGTGTATTTGTTCCCATAAGAAGTCTTTATTTGGAAACAGTAGAGTTAGCCTCTGCTTGGACTGTAATTCTATGTTCCTTATCATATGGCTAAAGGGTGAGGGGCTTAATATTCAAGACAAAGACAGACAGCTTAGTCAAGCAACCTTAAACTGTAACAATTGGCTGTAGCTGCCCCCAGCCATCATCCTTCATTTGTATTTGTCCTTTAATATTTTAAATGGAAAACTTGATTTCATAGAATATCCTCTCGTGCTTTTTTTTTTAAGTAAAGAACAACGAAAAGGTTCAGGAGATTTTTATAATTTTTCATGACAGCTGAAGAGAACCTTAGTTAAGCTGGGAAAGTTTAATAGCTTTAATACTGTATTTACCATGCTTTTCAGGATGTGGAACCTGGATTCTTCTCAAGACAAACTCAGTGCAGAATGTACTTTATCTGATGCTTCTGTGGCATGAACATGTTCACCAGTTAAGCAATGTGACAGTTCTGTATTGTTCACTGTGGTCATTCACTGACACCAAACTAAAAATCTTTTTGGTTTTACTTCCATTGTTGAAATTGAGGGCAATCAGCCTGCAGAAAATCAGTCACCCATGCTGTTCAAGCATCAGACAAGATAATGACAAAACCCCTACTCCTCTAAGACTTCATAAGCAATCTGTTTCTATAATTGATGATGCTAGCTTTGACCTAATTCAGTGTGTAGAACATAGCAACACTTTCTGTCTATAACTGCCATAACAGGTCCACCAAAGAACCTCTGGCAGACAAGTCTCTCCCAGCTATTGGAGCCACCCTCCCAGCATTTTCCTGAAGCTGGGAGAGTCTCAAGTTCTTTCCACCAGCCAAACTGTAGTGAGTGACATGTCCCAGTTGGCCAGTCTCCCAGTAAGCCCCAACTACTGGCACTTATTTCTGTCTGCTCTTGAAGAAGTCAGTGATGCTCATCTTCTTGATTTCATCTTTCCTTGATGTGGCTTCTCATGTACGAAGCCGTGAACACCTGCATTAAAGCAGGTAACGGATTGAGGGCTGGAGAGACTGGTCTCATAGACCTGGGTAAAGAATCCCAGCTTTGAGTTTGTAGAGCAGTGCTTGACTGAATCATTATCTTATAGGTGTCTGTGGGTAGCTAACTGCGGATTCATTACTTGCTACACAGAAGGATGAGTCAAATATTTTTAATGTGGTATCAGAACTTTCCACTTGTAGCAGTAATGATGAGGCTCACTATTTTAAGGAAATTGTTCTCTTTAAGTCTCCCTGAAATACCCGAGGGATTTTGTGCTTCCAAGAATACCAACATCGTGACAACATTTATATGTCGTTGCCACGAGGGAGTGGTGCAGAAAGCTGCGCTTCAGCTCTGTGCACACAATAAAATTAGTGTCAGTTTTAACATGAAACGGAAGGGAGAAGGACAGGATTAGAGTCTTTATGCTGTTTTCCTTGTGCTCATGCTTTTCACCATCATTTTTTGAACCTTCTGCTTTGTTTATAAGTGAGGTGTAAGAATTACCTAACAAATTGGAAACAGATGTGCTACTTCAAACAGATGTGCTAGTTATGTACTTGTTCGGGTGACTTTTTTTCTTTTCATTTTTAAGATGACGGCCTTATTTTTTTAACATGCTGCCTATGCTTTTAAGTTTGGCATTGGAGAATAAATGAACTCCGTTGAATTTGCCTATTTCTATATTTATATCACCCTTGGTTTAAGTCTGTTTTCCTTCCCATCTCAGTCTTTTTTTAAACGGTGACATCCCGACCCCTCTGGACACGGCTGCCTTGCGAGGACATCTGCTGGCAGATGTCAGAACTAAGCCCATTAACCGTATGGTGCGGCAATTGCAGTCTTTGATTGACAGCAGGCGGTGATTAAGCAGCAGGTTGATCAAGAGATGCCTCCAGCAGGGTTTTGGGGGCCGCTCCCCTCCCCTCCGTCCGAGCTGTCTTCAGTGGTGGGCGCTCCCTTCGCTGGAGCTCCTATGTACACCTGGAACGGATCAGCAAAGTAACTATTCATCACCTACTCTACAGATTTGATTTGTGGGTTTTTTAATTTTACTTTGTCTGAACTATGATTACAGAGCATGTACACTAGGGATCCAAAACGATAATCCTAGTGAATACTGCACAGGGGTTTTTCTATGTTTTTTTCTTTGACAATTAGTATGCTGATATTAAATGGCTCTTTCCATGTTCATCCGATTTATGAATGTAGAATCAAAGTGAAAGCTGATGTTTTCAGAAAAGTAAATATATTTTTTTTCTTAAAAACCTAAAATCTTTGAATATGTGAAAACTGGTTAGTTTATAAAAAACATTTATTCTGCATTGTTTTTTTAATAACATTTTTCCCTTCTAGGTGGCTATATAATATGCTACGTAGAATGAAATACAGTGCTTCATACAATGTTTTTAAAGGCTCTTTATTCTTGCGATTTCTCAAAGACATTTCTATTTTAAAAGGGAGTTTTATACTCTTATCAGTTAAACAGTAATGTAATGTCAAAATATTATTGTATTTTTGTATTACAGCGCATCCTTTATCAACTTTTCATCTGTTCATGGTAACTGGTGATACAGGTAGATGTATTTCTGCATAAAGTTGTTAATGCATGCATTAAAAATAATCTTATAGATGGAAGATTAGCTGGTTTGCAGTTGATCCTAGTGAATGATCCTAGAAGAAGCAAACTGGTCTCATAAACCCAAAGACCTATGGGTTAGCAGCATGTGTTACAAGGGAGATGACCAACTTGTGATATTGCAGATTTTGTATTTGTTTAAATCTATACAGTGAGTATAATAGTTCATGGTAAGTAAATTATTGCCTAATGTTTAAAATACTAAACGAAGGAGCATCTCTGCAGAACTAACAAAACTGAGCTTCTGATTGTCTTTTAGTTCCCAAATTCAATACAGCTTGAAGAACAACTCAGCAATGTTATAGAGGGATCCAGTCCTCACTTTAGTTCCCTTCTGGTTTAAATTACATGTGGGGACTGTCATCATGTATTTGTTGATTTTTTTTTTTTTTTTTTTTTCCCTCCCTTCCCCTTCTTATCAGCAGTGGTACCCTGAAGATGAATATGGTGCGTTCAGCCGTGGGCCAGCCTGACTCTGTTTTAAAAATCAGTTGCTGCCTGAGTGATTTTGTTTTAAGGGCTGAAGTGAAATGAAGTAGTATACTTCAACACCTTTTCAAATATTCTTCAGCCCAAAGTATGAATGGCATGTGTTTTAGACAGTTGCACGTAGATTTAGTTCATTTAAACTAGAACTGTCCTAGTTTTCAGGATCCATCTGGGTCAGGGCTTCCTGGTTTTGATTGTCTGCTTGTAAAGACATCGCAGTTTGACGTCTGGCTGAGTGCACTGCCTGGACTTCCAAAAGACCCATGGGATTAAGTGAGCTATTTAAACCTGTGCAAATCTAGATTAATTCTGAGTTGATGCAGCAATTCAGTTCCATCACCAGAAGGCAACTATCTGTTAACGTTCGACTATAGCATTTGAAAGTTCACCATAAACAACGCAGGGTGGGGAAGAGAACAAGTTTTGGATGTTATGAAGAGATAAAATAGGAGTTTGTTTCTAAGGTAGGTCAGAGAGGACAAGAATAAGAAGATGAAAGGGAAAAGACTGAGTGAAAGCAGAACAGAGAAGATTAGCAGGTGACATGGAGGAAAAGAGGAATTACCTGTAAGCTGTGGAAGGAGAGGGAAGGGGTATAAACAAAAAAGCCACATGGGGGGAAAAAAAAAAAGAGGACAGCTGTCAGTAGTAATCAAACAATATTTTTGTGAGAAATTTTTTAATCGTTCTGGAAAAAAAAATTAAGAGGCATAAGGTCAGACTTTTGAGAGAAAGCAACTGTAGGAAGATAAGAAAAATGCGAGGAGTTGATCTGCCCTCAAGCTTCTCTCCCCTAATACCTTTTCCTGCTTGTTTTGAAAATACATCTGTAAACATAAAAACAGGTGAAATCTTGGTCCCTTAGAAGTTGATGGGAATCTTAAGACATCAACCATGCTAAAAACGATAATTGCTTTAGCATTTTGCATTTCCATACCAATAATTGTTTTAGCATTCTGTATTTCCATACCAGAAGTGCCACTGCACAAGAAAAAGTGTTTCCCTAACCAGTAGTCTCGCCAATTGGACATGAAACCTGGAATTCAGTCAGAGTTTCGGTGACTAGTGTGCAAATAGGAATTAAGACTACAGGCTAGATAAACTTTGTGGTTTACAAACCAAAAAGAGCTGTCCCACACTTTGCAGCATATACTGAAGTCGGTTCCACTGGCAACAACACATAAATGCTAGTGTTACCTTGACGTATTTTATGCCCTTCCCAACTTCAGCTACATTGCCTCTTCTGAAAACTTGGAAAAACAAAACTAAGTGTAACCCCACTATAATTTAAATCTCCCCAAACCCGAAGCTGGTAACAGCTGCTGGGACTTACCTGTGTGCATTTAGATGTAGTTACAGAAAGGACACGAAGGGACCACCTTCAGGAAGCTTGGCCGAGCGATCTGTGATGTGAGGAGAACTCTTGGAGCCTTTCTTGGGCTCCTCTTGAAAGCAGCATAGGCAACTGAGGAAAGGATGTGAACTTCGCAGGTTCCAAAGTATCTCGCTTTGGTGTTACGCTCCGTGGTCCGTCCATAGCAATCTGCAGGGATCTGACTGCGCTGGGGACTGCCCCTTGTGAGGTGGACGATGAGGTGGAGTTTTTAGGTGTGGTACTTGTTAGGGAATGAACCTCAAAGAATGGTGGAAAGTTCAGTCAAGGTGGTGGCACTGTTGTTAAAGCAGTGTTCCTGTGAAGGATACGGGTAAGTGATTCCTGCTTCTGTGAAGGGTATGTGTAAGTGATTCCTGGCTAAGCACGAGGGTTTTGGTAGCAAAGGTGTTAAAGTCCTGTGGCCTCTTTCCTGAGTCTCCTACACTGTCGGAAGAGAGGGCGCTTGTGCACGATGGGTTCACACAGGTGGTCACCAGGAAAGTTCATTTCTCTGTTAAAAAAAAAAAAAAAAAAAAAAAAAGAAAGCTATTTATAGGTGTGAGTGTTAATTCAGTGTAAGCATGCGTAGTTATTGCATGGTTTTGCAGGTGAACCACAACTTAGTTGCAATAAACAGAAAACTGGTTATAGGATTTCTAATTTCTCTGTCCTGCTATGTGCCTTGTCGTAGTCCATCAGCTGATTGTGGTTATTGGCTGGAATAGGAAGGGCAGAGTTCCTGGCAGAAACCACAGCTAGAGGAGCTTTCTTTTCTTTTTTTTTTTTCTTTTTAGCAAAGTGTTAAGTTTCCTTCTAGGTAAGTCACAGAAAATTAAAAGTATGCTCAGCAGTGCTGACTAACCAACTAAGTTTTTAGCAAGCAGAAAATACCTAATATTTTTGTGTACTTGGTTTTCTTTCTAAATCGAAAGGAAAAACAAGGTTCTGAAAAGTTTCCATAGATTCTGAAGACTTCAGTTGGAAAACCTTTTGGAACACAAATGGTGTTTAAATAAATAGTACATTTATGTATTTGGTATTTAATTTATTGCCTATGTGACTTTTCATCTCTGGTGAAATATTGAAAGAACATCTCAAAGTCCTACTGTTTTCATATTCACGTCTCTCTTGTATTATAGTTACATTTGAAGAACAAAACAAGGTTAAATGCTTTCTTACGCGATTACTTGAGTAGCAGCTGTTTCTGATATTCTTGTCTTACTCTTGAATATTTTTTCTTTCATATCAAAGATTAAAAACCTCTTCCGTCCCTAAATCAATGTTCTGTAACACCTCGAACCTTGGTTTTTTAATTATTTAATAATCAAACTTCAGATAGGATAAGTCAGGAATACTAAAAACAGTTTACACAAATCAGAAAAAAACCCCAAACCCACACTATTTTTTAGTATTTGTGTCACGAGACTTTACTGCACAACAGTAACAGAATTAGCACCGTTGATATGAGATGACTTGCTCTAGATTCCAGATTCTGATGTCAAAGAGAGGCAGAGAAAACTCATATCTTCCATTTTAGGGTATCTTTTCCCTGCCATCCTCCTCTTTCCCCACCTCCTCAGAAAATCCCTTACCCCTCAGTCACACCAGCCCTCTGTGTGCTTACCCCACAGCCTGCTATGCAGCGGCCCTGACTTCTGGGGCCCCTGAGAAACCCTCCGTCTGCACCGAAACAAGCCCGGCTTCCTACTGCTCTTTCACGTGAGGATGCTCTTGAAACTAATGCTGTCATTGAGCTCACCAGGGAGTTTTTCTGGAGGGCGTGGGAGGCACACAGGAACAGGAGGAGTTTCTCAGTTGCTTGTTTGCATGCGAAGTGCAAGATTTTTGTATTTTCAAGACCCCTCCCCTTTTATATAATTCAATTGAAATATATTCTTATTTAGGGGCATGAATACAGAGACACACACTGGCCATACACTTGCATAGGGAACCAGGCTGAAAAAATCACTACAAATTTTGCATTGACAGGCTAAAATGCGTTATAGGAAACGTATATATGGGAGATGAAGGAGGGAGAAGACTTATATCCAGAACTTTTTGACTAAATGCCTGGGACTGAATTTCTTCTGGCCTTTAGTTCCTATGTATCCACATTAGTATTTTAATACATTTTTAAAATTAATTTTCCTGTTATCTTTGCTTAGCACTCACCTCATACTATGGACCAGTCTTGTAATACGAACTAGACTTCTTTTAAATAAAATAAATAAAAAAAAAAAAAAACAACAGAAGATCCTTTCCAGCGGCATACCTAATGCAATCCAAACGCTGACATGACCAGACTGGAGTTAGTCCAGAGCTTCTATCTGTAAAACACATACAGTGTGGACATCAGTACCAAATGTCTTGCTACAGAAATTGTGCATATTAAGCTCACTACTTGTGAAAGTAGATATAACCATAGATAGATTTCCCAACAAACTTGTGTTGTTACTCTGGTTCATAATGCTGAAGCTGTACTCTTCCTTATGTAAAAAAAAAAAAAAAAAAAAAAGTATCAAAATTCCTAGTAATAGGTCAAAATTAGCTTTGGGGAATTTATAGGATGTATTTCTTTAAAATATAAAAAAATAATAATTCTTACATGAGGAAGTCATTAACAGTGTGCCCAGAAAATGCTCCTGGAATTTTATCAAATGCAAGACTAACAGGCAATTCATGGATGTGCTTTCAGTACCATAAGCCACCCACTGACTCTGACAACCTGTTGTCTAGAAGTCTTAGGGCCTCATTTCTTCTACATATCAGTTTCATTAGTTCATGAGCCTTAACATGGATTATTATAAGGACATGGTTTCTGCTGGTAAGGCTTTGTTTTAATTTATGCAAATCTATTCGAAGAGATTAAAGTATGTATTATTTTAACTCTGTGTTGTTTCTGAATTACGGCAAGTTTTGTTTCTCTCCTATCCGCTCAACAGTCAGTTGCTCTGATCTTACATTCTTGACATCATAATTAGCGATCCTGATGCCTGAGGAATGGATTCATGTTTTGAGACTGATGGTTGCATTTCTTCTTCCTACGTGTTTCCACTGGCTGTAATGACAACAGCATCCTACAGAATTTTACTAACACATATTTCAAGGATAATTAAGGAGCAGAGCACTGATTAGAATACATACATAAAATGTCTTAAAGGTGTGCATTTCTCTCACTGACCGTAAGGAAAGAACATCAGATTACATTAGAGAAAACAAACATGGCGTAGTGTGTTGGATTTTATCTAGTCTCATGTGAGCAGTATCACATTCCTGCAGATACTTGTCTGTGGTCACCAGTGTTCGTGGGAATGTAAAGCAACCTAAGTTTAAAGAGATAGCCTCCAAGTTTTTAATTTAGTGTTTTTCCACTGAAATACAGAGCAACAAGTTGTTAATAGCACCAGTACAGTGACAGATGCATTGCATATATGTTATGAGGAATAAGAGCAGGGACGCTGCATGGAGCCCGTTATGTCATTCCCGATGACTGTGCAAACTAAACACGCATACAGGCCTAAAAATTACAGCTTGTTAGTACTTTATCTCACTCTAGGTATTAGCTGTTGATCCAGCATGCTATTCATGTTATGCTTGAACCTCTGCATTGTAAACATTTGTTCATACTGAGAATTCTGCACTAAAACGCACTGTGTCACTCTCAGAACATACCAAAATTTCTCTCTTGCTTTTTCTGAAGCTGGCTTTTGCTTATTTCTTACAGAAAAGGAAAAAACAAAAAAGAGACAAAAAAGGAGGGCTTATCTTTAATACCATAAGCTATTTTCTCCCTTTCGCAACCATGCCTGAGACTAATGACTTTTGTTTTCCCGCTCTGTGGTTTGGTAGCTGGCAGGACTCATGAGCCCGCTCCCGCAGTAACCCGCAGCTTATCCCTTCCCAGCTGCAGTCTTGCATGCTGCTCCTCCGCACCGGTCACGCTGGCTGGGAACTGGGTCCAAGCGTTGCCCTGAAGTGGACTGGTAAGTACGAGCTGGACACTGGTTCTTGCTTGCTGACCTGTTTCCTTCTACAGAATCCATATGGTTTAAAGGATAGTAGCACTGAAAAAAAGAGAAAGAGCTTTTCAGATCGTTCTCCGGGGCTATACTTAGGCAGTTTCATATAACTGAAATGTTTGAGTACTAACATGCAGTAAAGAACACGCAGTGTGAAATGATTAGTTATTAAGATTAATTTTATAATTTGCAAGTAATTTAGAAATATAACCATATGCGTGTTTGTGTGCGAAATCAGAATTTTGGATATTCGTCTCTAGAGTTCTGGTAAGTTTGGATAAGACATGGAATTTCCAACAGAAAAATACAGCTCAGAGGACAAAATCTCTGACCCAGTGCAAGCAGCCCAATTTAATTAAAGGATTTTTATTTATTTGTATTTATAACAATAAAACAAGTATTCAGGTTTCATGTCTTGCCAAGGTGCTCTGCTGACTTCACAGAGCCAGGTGCTGTCCCTAAGACAGTATCGTGGTGCAGATCTGAGATGTTTTTTCTGTCTGTTCTCACAGATTTAGATGGTGTTCTGCTTCATTATGTTCAATGGTAAATCTTTTTCTAAGGGGCAATGCAATCAGTCACAGTTCTGCCCCAAACAAGGAGCAGTTTTCAGGTTTGTTTTCTGTCGCTAGAGCTGCATAAATCCTTACCTCTACAATTTCTCCTGCAGTTTCTTCTTCTAGGTGGCAATGACTGATTCTGGATGTTGCTCTGTCCTGCTTTGTTTTCCTGATTTTGTCGTGAGGAGGATGTTCTTCTAGGAAGTTTCTTCTGAAGGAACCTTTAGCAGTGCTTCTCCTGATTTCTAGTTGCACCTCTCTGGAGAGGGGATCAACTATAAACAGAGTTTCAGTATGAACAGTTTCAGATGTTCAGTTCTTAAGTTGGAAAATGGTGAGGTCTGTAGCCTTCCATTGGGCCTCAAATGTCACGTCTTCTGTTTGAGACAGGACTTTATATGCTTTTTTTTCCCCTGCTTGTATAGGTCTTTATTAGTTTCCTTAGTTAACATAGGAATTTACAGGTGTAACAAAGATGCAGTTACATTTACAATCCAAGTGAGCCGATAAATTTTAACTTTTTCCGGTGGTGCATGAACTGAACTAAGTTTTCCCCACAGTTGCATAGGTTTCACAGAACAGGGGAATAATAAGGTTGGACTGGTTTTGTCAATGAAATCTGTTTTTAAAACAAACAAAAAGTCACATTCAGTTCACATGGGAAAAGAGCTGCTCTACTTTTTTGAGATTTTTAAGTAGTCCCTTTTTCTGGCCACACTCACCTTTGTTACTTGCACTTAAATGTCACTTGGGACCACTACTCTGGTCAGTGTTTGTAATTGCTTCCTAAATTGAAAACACACCAATTTTGAGTCTGAGCTAGGTGACAGAAGAATATATTGCCGCCTTCTCTTTACTTGAAGGCCTTGGGCTATCAATTTCCTGCCCAAGACTTGTATTTTCTGCGATTATCTTGCCACAGCAGCACGACCGTCTCCCGCAGCCTTGCGATGCCGCTCCCCATATCACTGCAGGGGGTTATTGTGGTCCGGCTGCCGGGCTCTGCGTTGGTCCTTGCTGAACTTCGCAGGGATCCCGTCAGTCCTCCAGCCTCCTCGGGCTCTCTGAGTGGCAGCCCTGCCCTCTTCACATTGACTGAGCCCCCACCTCCACCCCACCATACAACAGTTTGTCGTCGTCATTCTCCAGTAGCTTCAAGGTTATTAGGAGGATGCGCACCCGCAGGCACACACACACAAGCTCAGGATGATTGCCTAAGTCTATTTTTCCTTAGAAAACCCTTCTAAACAATCCATACAATTTTGCTTTATGCTATGATTTTTCTTTACACGCAAGTCCGCTATAGCATGGACTTTCAGCCACATATGTCTAATGCTGACTAAAATCTGACTTTTTTTTCCTGTTCAGAGAAAATACACCATAGAATAGAGCTTCTTTCAATGTACTTCTGCAGCTTTCCAGTGTTTCTCAGTTTTATCTAAAGTAATTCCTTGAGCTCATTTGAAAGTCTGCTGAAAGCTTCAAGATAGCAGATTAATTTGTGTAAGTGGCTTGGTGGACGACTCAACCTATAAATTATTTAGTACCTGTCTTTCCAGAAGGGATGAAGCTAGGTTACTTGTTCTATAATTCAGAAAATACTTAACACTTGAATGAACAGGCACATACACGAAGAAACATGATTCACACAGTATTAGAGCAAATCTGTGCTTATAGGTTTTTTTTTTCTTTCATCATTGTTCAATGTTCATCATTCTATGTTCAATAATGTCAGGGATGTAGGATTATGCACCCAGGTCTAGAAGGCAGCGGGGACAGTAACAACCCTGTTTATTTTTACTGTTACACTGGAGCATGTAAAACTTACTGGATTATAAAAACAAATGTTGTTTGTTGCTCTTTCTTTCAGAATAACTGCTGTTTTCAGTGCAGCTGGGTTCAATGATGTGCTAGCTCAGCCCTACAGAAAATTTAATGGTTCTTTTCCTGTGAAAATAAGTATCTGCAGCAGATATCTGTGCTGTAAACAAATGTATTGTTTCTCAGATCATCTTAAGATGCACGCCCTTCCATTTGTTTAAGTAAATGTTTATTTACTGAAGTATAATTCATAGCCACTGTCTTCATAAAAAGGAAAGTTTCCAGGCCTAATTGTGCCCACTTGCAACGATATGGGAAGTTTCTACTGCTGTTTTAGTTAAACTAATGAAAAAACACTCTGTGAAGTGGACCCACATGACACTGTAGTCTCCATGTCTTCATGTTGTGAAGACCTTGTTCTTGAAATGAGAGTTCACTGGGAATTAATATATTCATCAAAGAAAAATAACTGCTTTTTTCAGGATTTGATATTGACGGTTACGTAGGAGATACTTCTACATAATGAAGAATTAATAGACCACAGAAAACTCGCCTCCACAATTCATAATAATTTTTACAACAGTATGACCTTGCAAAAGGACTGTAATTCCTCCCAGAACAGCATTCCTTTCTTTTGGAAAATAGTGTCCTATAACGGCAAGTATTACATCTATAAAAACATGTTTCAGCTAAATTGCCGTAACTGAAGAATTCATCGGGATGCCATCCAGAGGGACCTAGACAAGCTCAAGAAGTGGGCCTGTAGGAACCTCATGAGGTTCAGCAAGGCCAAGTGCAAGGTCCTGCACCTGGGCCGGGGCAACCCC
>JAVKLA010000081.1:28886956-28919821 GCA_034782735.1 Sagittarius serpentarius | reverse complement strand
CAGAGAGGTGGTAGAAGCCCCATCCCTGGGAACATTCAAGGCCAGGCTGGATGGGGCTGTGAGCAACCTGATCTAGTGGAAGGTGTCCCTGCTCACTGCAGGGGGGCTGGACTAGATGGCCTTTGGTGGTCCCTTCCAGCCCAAGCCGTTCTATGATTCTGTGATTCTATGTTCTGGAGGGGGAAAAAACCCCACACAATTAGCAAAATGGTTTTGGGGTTGCTAGTATATGGCAGCTGTTTAGTGAATAGGAAAGAGTTTTGTAATCATTCCTATGAGGGGAAAAAAGAGGACCCCGCTGCCAAGAGATAAAATTTTGTCTGCAGTCAAGGTCTTCTGAAAGTCTTTTCCTACCCACCCGTAACGCTGCGAAATTGGCTAAGCAATTGATAGTTTTACCTGTTGTATGTAACAGGTACTGGAAGCTAGCACGCATGGTATTATACAAAACGTTGTCATCCAGTGGTTTGATTAACTAAGATTTAGATAAGATTAACGATTAGAAAAAAAATCCCTTTTCATATGACCTCTCTATTGCTGTATCTGCCGAGCTTTGAATCACTGTTGCCTCTGGTTAATGTTTTACAAGAACAATTAGGTAAATAGGTTTACATCAATGCCAAGTTCAATTCTTAAAATGTAGAATCAGTACTCTGCGGTGATGGGAGAGAGATGCGTGTGTGAGCTAGTAAACAGATTACGTTTTGCTGTCCTCTCTTGTTTGGTGTTTTAATGTTGCCCTCAGTAAATTCTGGGATTTGGAGTTTCTATTTGTCTTTTATAATTTCCAAGAAAGTGAGAAGCTTTTGTGTCTTTCAGGAAATTACTGGGGGGGCGCGGGTTCTGCTTGGAGCCTCCCAGTCTCAAAATTGGGGTCATTTGTTCTAATTTAACCCATGTCTTAGGCTCTGGGAACAGAATGTTTAGCTCTACAAGGAAGTGAAATGTATTTTATAAGTGTGGTTTTTGTTTCCCATCTCCATTTTCACTGCGAGGAAACTAAATTAGAGGTTTGGGGCCTAGTAAAGTCATTAAACTGGCATTAGTACTGCAGTAGATGATATTTCATAGAAAGCAAAAGGTATGGGTTGGAAGTGTTAAACCCCAGGTTAAATTCAGGAAAT
Organism: Sagittarius serpentarius; assembly: GCA_034782735.1. Lineage (NCBI taxonomy): Eukaryota > Metazoa > Chordata > Aves > Accipitriformes > Sagittariidae > Sagittarius > Sagittarius serpentarius. The sequence continues at coordinate 28,918,697 of JAVKLA010000081.1, read as the reverse complement.
AGTCACTGAGAAGTATTGCTGGAAGGGACCCTGCAAGCATCTAACCCATCCTTGTGTCCCGACACATACAAACACCTGTCTCTGTAACACCTGAACCGGTTTTGCTTGTACTGTGTGCAATGAGGGAGACCTCACAGCCTCTCCAGGCTCACACCTTCTGTTGCTTCAGTAACCTCACCATTAGACACATTTTCTTAGTGTCTAAATTAAATCTCCCACAAGGTACCTCCCCCACCTTACCCCGTGTCGTGGCCGTTTGGGGCCAAATCTGAGACCCTAACTGAGCCCTAAATCCTTTACTGAAGAACTGCTGCCCAGCCAACTCTACTTGCTTGAGCCGGGTTCTTCACTCTTTCCATGAGACACTTGGGGCTCTTCTGTGAAAAAAGAATAACTCTACTTGTTTAGGGAGGCTTGTGAGGCTTGGTTAATTCTGCTTGGAAGTGTCTATAATGGAACATTTTACAGAAGATTCAGAACATCTTCCTGAATTTGATTTGATTTTGAATTTTTTTTTCTAAGCTGCAACAGAAGTGAAGAAAAGCTGAACGAGTACTTAGATCCTACTGTCTTACCTGAAAGCACAGAGAAGGTGATGGAAATTTTACATAACTTAGTTTCAGTGGAGGCACTGTGTCAGTCTATTTATGCCAGCCTGTCCAAAATTCATAAGACAACTGGCATGATTTTTTTCGAAAGAAATCTTGTCTTCGTCATGCAGTTGTGATAAAGTTTCAGCGCAACACAGATCCCCATTCCTTGCTATGAAAAGACAGCTAGTGTGGAGGACTTCATTTTCCAGACACTCAGGAGAGTCTGTTGGCGATGATCATGAAAGTCTCACGTTAGGCACAGCTGCACAGCGACAGAAGCAGCATGGCATGACCCGTCTCTGTCGGGTACTCGCAGCTAAAGTGCTCTCAGGAAGGCTGGAAAGCTGGATGGATTGTGTGTGCGGTCCTGGTAGTTCCTGTGCTCTGGAAAAGGGATACTTCCGTGAGGTATTAGGGCGATGGTCTGACCACCCATCGAGTATCTCTTTCTGTGTGTGCTATGAATGTCATGTCTTCATCTCATTCAGAAATAGAGGTCTGCTGGGAGACTGATGGGGGAGGAGAGGGAAGGGAAGGGAGAAAAGGAGGGACGTGTCTTTTATTTCTGCAGGGATGGACTAATACCTGTTTTAAGTCTAGATAAGGAGGTTATTTGTACACGGTTCTGCACTTTAGGATGTGTTGTGCTGAAATCGTTTGCATACACGGAGTCTGGTTCACTTTTACATGCGAGTTCTGCCTGCTCAGCACACAGAGTAAAAGGATTTACCCTCCACCAGCTGCCTCCTGATAGCGCTGGGGAAAGCACCTTACGAGCAGCACTTCCCGTGCTTTCACCCCAGGTAAAACCGCAACAATAGCAAATACCAAACCAAATGCAACGTAATACGGAATTTCAAGCCACCTACCAGTTATAAAGTGTTTGTGGGTTTACGGTGTTCAGTTAGTTCCTCAGGCTTCCTTCTCAGTCATGGGGAACACCAGTGCTCTCCAGTAAGTGCTGAGTCCACTTGTTCTGGTGTGCAATATCCTGGGGCTCAGCTCTCCCAGCAGCAGTCGTTCTTCCTCCGAGCACGCAAACTGGTCGGGTCAGGGCTCATTAGCTCCCTGCCCTCCCATACTGGAAATACATGCTGTTTCTATGAGAGCGCATTATTGCTGCGTTTATTTTTTTATTTCTCTATCAGAGAACTTGAATTAAGCAGTGTTACTTGTGTTCTGTGTTTGTTGAGAGGTTGTACAGTGCCAGAAGGGTGCAGGTACCTTGTGCCGTATACTGTTGTTCATGCAGTGCTATAAGGGCATTTAAAGGATTTGAAAGGGAGCTCTAAGGAGCAAGTGAAAGGTGTGCGGGCAAGAAACTCTGGGTACATGTACCTCCTGCCCTAAACAGGCAACTGCATTTCCAACAGTTCAGTCTTTTCCAAAGTAATTTTAAGTATTATTTACAGATGGCTTGATGGGGTAAGAACAGATAGTTGCAGAGTAAGAGAGAAGTATGAAAGACAAGTAGAGCCTAGAGTGCAAGTCAGGCTCTGGTTCAGCTCGGCACTCAGCAGAAAAGTGCTTCTGAAGAGACTGATGCCTCAGAGAGCAGAGGTGAAAGTAGAAGTCCTCAGAAATCCTGTAAAAATGTCATTGACTTGGAAAGGACAGAGCTCTGAACCAGCCACTGGGCTGAAGCTATAGATTACACAGGGAATCAAAAAAAAAAGAAGAAAAAAAAGTAGGAAACACAGAAGAAAAATTATAAAAGCCATTGCTATGGAAAACTGATGCTTCACAATCGCTCAAACCTCATGATCTTTCAGGTTGTGTTTCTTGCTGTAATTAGAGATGAATACAAGACAGTAGTACTAAGGGGGTTTTGTAAGATTGGGAACAATTTAAGGCACGTCTGCACAGTAATCCTAGGCTAATTAGTCTGGGTGTTCAGTCAGTAGAGCTCGTCACCTGGAGTAAGCGTGCCGTGCAGGCCTACCCTCAGTGACTAAGTCGTAGGACTCAGCCAGGAAGCTGGATCACTGACTTGCTGTGTGATCTCAAGCAAGTTGTTTATTGTCATCATGTTTACTGTACCAAATGTTCTACAAACTGGTTAGGTTCATTTTGGGTACTAACGTTGTGTTACAATACAAAGATGCAGTTCCCAGGCAGAAAAGCAGTTTCGCTTGATCTGTTTCCTCATACATAAAATGTCGCTTCTTGCTCCCTCCTTTCCCCCCAGAGAAGAGCTGGGTTTAGTTAAATTTACTTGCTACAATAAAAGCACATACCGGTGATTCTGAATTTGAGAATTCTGGGGTTCAGGTTTATCATGTTCTGCAGTCCCCAGGTGCTCCAGGTTGACAGAGTAGTATGTGCTGTACTGCGATGTGGTTTAAGTATACACTGAATTACAGAATTGTCATGGATCAAGTATTGTTCATGCAGGCATTCACCATGTATATATTTAGTGTGTGCATATGTAGACATATACCTACATCTACACACATTTTAATAACTGTATTTGAGTGTAGATAAATGTGTTCTGACATTAATAGTCATGGCAGGTTACAGGCAACAGAGAGGAAAATCACCGCCCTGAGTATCTGAATTATCGTCGGGCATTAAACTGCTGCCATTCGGGGTTGCTTTATTCTTGTGCCATCCCGTGAGGAGAGAAAATGTGACAATGTTGCACTTAAATTGGTGTTTACTTTATTAATGCAAAGTGGCATTATATTTCTTAAGTGGAACGCATTTCCTATGGTTCACTGCTGAAAGAAAGTTTCTGGTTAACTTGGGCCATATGTTAGATGCTATACAGGGATCTAATGACAGCTAGAATATCAAGAGAATAAGGTCTAATGGTTTCCAAATTCTATTTCTCGGACTACCTGCAATTTTTGAACTTCATGTTAGTAGTCCATTAAAAAAATGAGCTGTTCTTGTTTGCTGCTGCTGTCGCTGCTGCACTGGACTTAAAAGAAGACCAAATTTTTAATTTTATTTTTTTTTAATTTATTATCTTGTTAAGAAACAAATGGCTGTCATTGTCACAAAGATGGTATCAGTCACTAGCAGAATAGAAGGCGGTCATTTTCATGGTCTAGGAACAGAGCTGAGAACCTCTGGCTCTGCCAGACTTTTCCAGGCAATGTTTCTCCACTGTCTTTGGTGGAGGCAGCTGCCAAGCCACATGATTTTATACCGAGCTGAAACCTATTCCTGCTCTTCCAGAATCTATGGGAACAGCTTGCAGTCCAGGTTCAGAAGACCTTGGTGCAGCTCTGTTGGCTTCATTATAAATCTGTCCTTCAGATTGCTGAGAGTTGCACAGAGGTTCAGACATGCCAAGATGCTGAAGTGCTAAATCGTGTCTCTTCTCCCACAGCTGCCTCTCCAAGGCATCAGGGAAGTACTTCTCTGAGGCATACTGCCGCCACCTTCCAGATCCTGAAAGAGGTTTTTATGGAGTGCTTATTGCTCCACAGACCACAGTGCAGAAGAGATGGATGCTACACGATGATCGCAGCCTAGAGGGTGCAGCTCTGGGCGGAAGATTGTACAAAAGTGACTTCAAACTCGGTGCTGCCCCAACCAGTTGTAGCTGCAAGCTTTGCTGCTCTGTGAGTAGCAGGCTGGTGCCCTATAAATTGCTGCAGCCCAGGCTAGGCTGATAATATCTTCAGGAATCCAGTGCAGCGGAAAAAAGCTGGCAGAGTGCGAGGATCCAGGCTTCCTCAGCCAAGAGGAATGCAGTGCAGATGCTACGCAGTCATGGTGCCACCAGAGATTTACTCTCCGGTGTGGAGACCTTGCAATGACATTAGCCTTAGAGCCCTTTAGTGCTGCCAGCATCGTTCAAAGCAGCGACTGTGCAAGCTACAATCCAGGCCAGTCCCTTTTTAAGCACATAGGGCTGGAAGAGAAGAGGAAATATTCTGACTTTTCATATTTGGGCTGTGGCCTGAATAAGTTTATCTCATTGTTGCCATAGATCAACTATATTCACTAATGTCTGGCAGACTTGTGTGCTGAGAGATCTGACAAGCAGTGACAAAACGGTATGGTCCTAACGCTAGGAGTGTCCTTAGCAGATGCAAAATAGGAGAGGGAAGATAAATGTCCTTCCAGCTTCCTTCTCTTGCAGTCTGGATCTAACCATTCCCAATGTGGACAGCAAGTTTCTAAGTATGCCAATAACTATGACTTCTCCCACGACTGCATGGTTCTCCAGAGCTGAACATGTGCCTGTGCTGTAGCTATCCTTGTTATTAGCCTTCCAGATCCTTGTTATTACCTCCTAAGAGTATGCAAACCAGGATTTTCTGTGATCTGCATTGCTGCATGGTACATAGGTCTATATCCTTAACAGAGTCCTATTTCTGCACGTCATCTTTTGTGCTTTCAGCCCACATTTCAACATGATTCAGATATCTTCATGTTGGCTAAAATTACTGCACCTTTGAAGGGGAGATATATGTTATTTTCAGTCCATCACTAAATCATATTGAAATTTGAATGACAATTTTCCAGGTCATACATTCCCCCCCCCTCCCACCCCCGTTGTTTGGGTTATTTTGATAAGAAAATAGAGTGCAAAGAGAGGAGGGGCTGTGACTTCAGTCAGCCGATGGCAGTGAGATAGGGCTATGATAGACACGGAGGAATGAGGACCAGCTGTATCTGCTTGGCTTGCAACCGCTCTCCCAGTGCCCAAATGAAAAAGAAAAGACACCAACAGCTCAGTGAATTTTATTTTGCTCTGAAGCATTTGCTCTATAAAAATCAGCTTACTAAAATAAATCTTAGTAACTTCTTTCCTACTGGAAAGGCCAGAAAACAGCAAAGAACTTCTCTAAATTAAGTTCATCTCGGCAAACTTCAGGAAAAATTAGTTTTTCTCTCTCTCACTAGCGCTAGTGTAAAAGTAAAAAGCTGTTATGTAGAAAGGTTTTGATGAATAGCATAGTTTTCCTTCCTAAAAATCAACTAGTAGACCAAATCTGTTCAATAGAAACTGAATTTACATATGTATTTCTTTTGATTTAATTCCCTGAGAGCAGGAGGGGTGGCATCTGTAGTGTCCTAATAAATCATTTAGACTAATTCAATCAGGGCTGGTTTCACATTGAAAGTTTCCTGGAACTGGTTCATTTCTTTATTTCCTTATTAATCAGGATACTTTTAATCAGTTTGAGATGTCTCTATACAATTAATAAAATAGGAAGTCAGAGCAAGTTTCAGAAGTAGAACTATGTGTTACTATAAATTACAAATTTAAACTTCGCCTCTTCTTTAGGCTTAATTACAAATACAACATAGAAGTAGAGCAGTTATCAGGTCATTGATCTGTTTAGTCCAGTCACATTTGTTTGCAAGGGCCGGAAGGAAGATGCACGATATCCTGCCATGAGCAATGAGGAAATAATCTCTCCCAGGAAGTGCAGGCCTGAGATATGAAGCCTGATGATTTTTAGCCGTTTCATAACATCCAGGATGATGGTGTTCTGTTTTTGTTTTTAAAAAAATGGTGGGTTTATGTTTCCTCAGAAATTTCCAGTGCTTTTGATTCCTACTAAGATCCTGGCATTTGTGATACATGTGGTAGTGGGTTTCCCTAATTATTCAATACATGTTGCCTCCCCAAAAATATTTTTTAAAACTTTTTTAGTTCTTCATTTTTGATCTCCATATTAAATACCTGTTTGGTTTTTGGTTTGGGTTTTTTTTTCTCCCCATTGCTTTCTGAGGCAAAGCAAATTTGATGTATTGCTTGTCCAAGGTTTGTTTACGGTACTAGTTCATCAGTGAATTTAGGCTTACTGTCATTTGCTTCCTCATAGAGACACGTGCGGGGCCGGTTCTTGAGAGCAGCAGTCCTTGCAGATCATACACAGGTTCCTCAGCTCTTCCCTTTCAGAAGCAAAGCTCAGGACCCCCTGGGCTGTCTCCAGAAACAGCTTCCCTCAGAACTTCCATCCAGTTAAGTCACTTAGGAAAAACAAGTGTTCAGCATCAATCTCCATTCTTGAGACTGATGGCAAACCCCATCAAAATTCCTTTTAAGCTACCTGGGCTTCAGAGGTGAGCCAGGGGTATGAAACCTCCTTTTGTGCAGCTGCCTGGCAGTACAAGTACCTGTGGAGCTTTAACCGTCAAAGTGTGCGTTTAGATGTACAAAACCTCCTTCAGCAGAGGCTGAGAAGAACATACATTAAGGTCTCCATAGAGCACCTTTCACGGTAACGTGGACAGATGACTTCTTACGTGACACTCTCACAGTGTCGGCGTGGGATGCTGCAGTGTTAGTTGGGATCTACAAATGCTGCAGGTGTCATTTTGACTTCTGGCCCCCTGTTATTTGTGCAGTGGTGGCAGAAGCCAGTATCTGTCACCCAAGCCCTGTGCTCAGCCTCTGATGTGTTCTTTGCTCTTAGGGCACGCTTCTGTAAACCCACAGAAGTTCCAGCCAGGGCAGTTGTATTCCAGAGAGCTTTAATTACGCCCATGCTTTTCCTTTCCTCTTCCCTTGTGCCTTCTTTTCGTGAAATGAGACCTTCAGATTAGAAGGGCAGGAAAGGTTGACCACCAAGACTGATCACAGCAGGCTCGGGGGGAAACGCTCGGGCTTTCCTCCCGGAGCAGCGAGAGGTTGGGACAAGAAGGGTTTGGCTGCCTTATGGTTGCTTGTGTTGTTGATCTCTCAAAGCAATTCTGGGAAGGCAAAGATAGGTTGGCTGAATGTCAGCGTTTTCATAGCTTTTGTGTATGACCCTTGTCCCCTTTTTTGTGTATGACCCTTGTCCCCTTTTCTGTGTAGCCTTTTTAACAAAAAGGAGCGCATTCTGCTGCCTGCTGCACAGATATCCAGCTGGAGTAACTCCGTCACTAGTCCAGTAAACCAAAGAGTTCTGTTTGAACAAGTAATTTGCTTGGTGAATAAAAGCAGAAATGAGTGCTCCCAGTGTAATGTATTCTTAGCAGAAGTTACTGGTTTAGATTGTGTACCGCACTAACCATGCTGCACAAACCTTTTTGCCCAGGTTAGGTAATCTGAGGCTCAATCAAATGTCTATGAAAAAGGTGGTGTTCCCTAAGCAAAGCACCCAAAAACCCCTGTGCTCTGAAACGGCTTTACTTCTACCAAGGCGGATTTGCAACCTTTTCCTTATCATTTTGCCATGCTCAGTAAGGCGTGTCTTAAGCGTCATTCGTCTCTTAGTACTTGTCCCAAACTCCTGCTAGGTTCTTATGAAAGATGGTATAGAAAGCCATGCTTTCTTATCTAATGATGAAAGTCTTTCGGATTTCGCCTTATCTAGGTGACAAGCTGTAGATGCTAAAAAGGGTTTGATCATGCTATATATCCTTTCTCAAGGTACAATTGGTGTATGTTGTATCTCCTCTCTTCAGGGTCTCTCTGCAACAAAGCGCCTTAGATTAACAAGACAGGATCATCAGTATATCCCATTTTTACTTTACCTTTGAGCCTGAAGTTTCAGTTTTCTTCCTGCCACAATTTTTGCTGTCCTTTCCTGCTTCAGCCTGACCATGTGCAATTACTGCCTTCCCAAATGCTAAACTCTATTAAGTAACTGCCACTTCAGAGCCAACACGAGCCCTGACAGATTGCAAACCCACTGTGAAGCAGAATGTCCTTCCACATGAGGCTGGACAACATTCATTCCAGACTGCAGGTTTTTTCACATAATTATCCATGTATTTCAGATGTATATATGAATTTATGGGGCAATATATAGTATGACTTGTCATGTAAAATTCATGGGATTTACTGCACAGAACCCATTACTGCGGATGCAGTATTAATTAAATCCCTTCAGTGCAATATAGCCTCTTTGAAGAACAGCTTGCCCAAGCCCTACTTTTGAAACAGACAGTGAGTTATCTCTCCATGTGACATGTTAGTCATTGAAATATCTCTTAATCAGGTTTTTAATCAGCATGCTTTGGCTTTTCTTCTCTAAAATGTGAGATCTGAAATGTTACCCAAGACCAGATTATTCCTTCTGCAAAAAGGGGCCTGGGGGAAGTTGAGGGATGAAATCTCTGCCAGCAAACTGCACCACAGTCCCTCACTGGGGCAGGAACTGAGGTACCAGAGTAACCTCCCTGAGGGGTGGCAAAATGTGGGGCTTGACAAGACCTAGTAGAGTACCCTGTGCTTCTGTGTAGGAGCTTTACCCCATTTCAACTCCCTGAGCAGCAGCTTGCCTTGGGATATTTAGCCATCGGGGTGGGGATATTACTTTTGTCTGAGGTGCTGGTACAGTACCTGTCACTGTCACATCTGAACGGTTTGCATTTGTTCTTGCAGCCAACCCAGGATACGTGCTGGCAGACTGGTTAGTAACACACTTCACCTTACCCATGCTTGGTCTGTCTGTGGCCCCATGCTAGGGGGCTACGTATGGTTGGGCTCTTCCATCACCTTCGTTCAAGTCTTGAAGATGGACTGCTTGTGCCTTTGCTTCTCCGCCAGCACAGTCACACCCAGCCTGTAAAGACCAGCCCTGCAAAGATGGTAGGCACCTTCTACCTGCTTTGGTGATTCTGGTAGGAGTGCAGGCACATAAATCGGTGGCTGGTGCGTCAGTTCCTTCACGGACTTCCTGTGAAGCATCTAATTAAGGCCACGTTGGAGCAGGGAGTTGGAAGTATGAATTCCAAGGCCAGCTGGACTGACGAATTTACTGGATTGAGTTTCTTCTTCTGACCTCCACTTGACCTCTTTTGGGAATGAAAAAAGAAGTCAAGTCTTCCGTTCCTGGCCCACCCCAACCGCACTTCTTCCCCAGGGCAGCCCCTTGCCTTGTGGATGGGAGCCTGTCATTACACCTGCCTACGGATTATGCCCTGCGAGGGTGGGATGCGTGGGGTGCACACATCCCCGAGTTCTGGTTTCTACCCTTGCTGGGCGCTTCATTGCTGTGTCCCTGCAAGAGCAACAGGAGTTATAAAGCAGTCGGCCAACCAGTGCCCTGGCAGGTATTCAAGCTCTGCTTAGTGTAGCTGTGTTGGCCAGAACCGCGTAGCTCCCTCTTCTACCTTCGTCTCGGCTGACTTGATGTAGAAAGACACCCCTTAGTTAAAGAGCGTTTCAGCTTCTTCGCTGGTGCTTTGAAATATTTTCCCATCTCTTCTATCTGTTAATGTTGGCAAGTGCCTGTGTTGGCAGGTTCTCGTGTTGCCAGCTTTCATGCTTTTGCCAAAAGCCGTTGTTTTGCTCTGCTAAGCTTCACCTCCTGCAATCAAAAGATAAATAACAACCTCTAGCCTTGTTTTTTATGGCTGAGGAAGAAATGCCACCATATCAGAATTTAAAAATCTAGGAACTAGAAAAAAAACCCAAACCCAAATCTTCATTGTTGTTAATAGTAATAAAACCATGATGTTACACTGCTAGTCCTATTGTGTGTGGGACACAGGTGGCAGTGAAGAACCCTTACCAAAGGTCACTGAATATAAATTTTACCATGAAATTTTGCTCGGAGGAAATTCTCCAGGCCATGACACATTGACCCAGCTCTCCATTCTGTATTGGTTTGGCCATTCGGGCGGCACTACTTCTCGTCTCTCATGCAGTAGTTTTGTTGGTTTGATGGTGGGTACCTACAAGGTCCCTCGCTGTTAGCAAGGACACTCAGGTATTTTCTGAGGCTGAGCAGTTTTCTTGCTTCAAATGCCTCTCTGTGTCCAAAGCTTGGCCTGTTGGTCCTACCTGCAGCCTTTTCTGTGACCTTCTCTTTCCAAGGGGAATGAGGCAACCAGCCACCCGCTCCGAACCGGGGGAAATCACACTGTTGGTGAGCAGAGTTAAGCCATGATTTCCTTCGTTACAGCAGGGAGAGGGAGAATAGCTTGGTGTCTGCGTCATACCGGCTACAGCGACCTGCGCTACTGGAGCTTGGGAATAGAATTTTCAGAGGTTCAAAAGCAGTCGTGGTATACTACAGGTCGCAGTCCAACTCTGTCCCTTGCACTTTGTCCCTGTTAAGGGCCGGCTGCCCTAGCGGGGAGAGCTGCTTCTGCTCTCCAAAACAGTCCCCCTGTTTGTTTTCTGGGGAGAGCTGTCTCGCCCAGACAAACCCAGCTTCTCTGTCCTTTTTCAGCAAGGGAACTAAAGGCAGAGAGGTTAAATGACTAAGTAAGGCCAAACAATGAATCAATACCAGCAGCTGAAGTGAAACTCGGGAGTCCTTGGCTTCTGCTCCCCTGTTTTCTCTCCTGCTGGAGGAGACGGGAAGCTGAGAGGCGGGTGCCCGCGAGAGAGACAGCCTGCAGAGGACCAAATAAATACTCGCTTGTGTGCAAGTGAACACAACCTCGTCTGTCTGTGCCTGGTGCTCTGAGAAGGAATTCAGTGTGCGCTCCTGCCATAAATTACGGAGCCAGATCCTCTCCTGCACTGCAGCTGCTTTGTGCCGCACGGAGGAGCGTGGCCCCAAGGCTGGCATGGCTGGGCAGGAGAGGACAACCGGCGGTCTTACCGTGCTGTGCCGGGACAGTCTTCCCCGGGCTCGCTGGAGGGCTCATACCTGGCGGGGAGAGAGAGGGAGAGAGGATTCGTGTGCACCTACAGAAGGCTGGTGGGGGAGCACGCTGTGGTGCTCCTCCAACCTCCGTAATTTGGAGAGGTCTGAGGACAGGGGAACTCACGAGACACCGAGGTCCACATCGCTTCTGAGTTTTAAGCACGCTCCTTGGCCACCCCTTGTAACAGGACAAGGAGAGGAAAATGTGTTATGCTGTTAACTCGGCAGATGAAAATAGCTCTTCTGAAAGCATCGCATGCTTTTGATCAGTATTATTAATGTTATGAATCCAGATGGTTTGATGCCAGATTTCAGTCCACACTGGAGCTTGTAGAACTGAAATCCATCCTCTCAGTGAGGGAGTTGCTCATGGAGAGAGCAACAGACCTTAAAATGTGGTGAATGGCAATATTGGAAATCAGTTTCTTTCAGTGTTATTTGATGTGCAGATAAAATTTAAAAACTTAATTGCTTTATATTTTTAATGTATAACTTATTTAATTATCTAGTGAACTTGCCAGAGGATAGTATGATGCTTGAATTAAATAAAGCTAGGTTGCTTGTATTCTTGGCCCTGGTGATATGAAGTGACTAAAAGGTTACTTCTTTGTCCTCCTGCCTTTTTCTTCCAAGATACTTGTGACTGTTTCCTGGCTTTGTTTAGCAGAAGCATCCAGTTCTGTCACTGAGCTGACAGTCACGGAGGGTGTCGTGCTATATTTGTGCCTTACGCAATATTTGTGTCAAAAAGCCTCTGTCTAAACAGACCGAATGTCAGTAAAAGATGACCCTGGAACAAATGGTCTGAAGTCCCAGAAAGCTGCTCTTTCCCAAAAGTGACTAATGTGAGGCAAATGGAAAATGTTGGTCTGAAGCAAGTCAGATCCAACTGTATGCATCTGATTAAAAACATCAATTGCTGGACTTCTAAACCAAATAAAATACAAAACATTTTGATGAAGCAAAACCAGGAAACTATTACCATTTTCAGGATGGGTTTAAAAATGTGTCAGTATCTGTTATCTGATACACTGATGCTTTCAGCAACTATTTAGAGGGACTCCAGTGTTCAGACAATAAATGCTGTAACTTCTATCCAAAATTACTTTTGTTTCCTTGCATCCAAAATGGAAATTCCTGTCCCCCTTGACCATCCATCTCAAGATCACATACAGCTGGTTTTCCTGTAACTCAGCTGCTTCTTTCCAGCTGGCCTTCTGTGCAACTGGGTTTTTTTTTTCAGACCTCGCAGAGGTCTGTCTGTAGTGTTTTCACTGTAAGCTGCATTCTACATAATCACAGGAAAATGGCTCTCCAACACTTTTTAAGGGCATAACAGAGTATAAAATCTGAGGACATCTGAGAATGCACCTAGAAGATAAAAAGTCAAGATGAGGAAAATTATGTCATTTCAAACACAAAATGTAATCACCAGTATACCTTAATTCAAAGAAATTCATGTCAGCATCAGCATGGGCGTACAATTTTGGAAAGAGCTGAAAATGCTTCCTAGTGTATAGGGTACTATTCTTCTTAGCACTTAGGATGCCATTGTTCTGGTATCTTAAGTATTTTTGTGCCTTCTGTCAAAAAAAACCCATGCTCAGTTCTTCAGTTGAAAAGGAAATCTAATTCTTAAGATGTATTTTTCAATTACTTAACATATCAATAATCACAATCTTCTGCTTCTAAAAATGAATTTAGTAATTACAGTCAAACTCTAGCAGATACAGGGAGTGGTAACAGTCGTGGCAAGTATTATTTCAGAAAACATATGGCACTTCTTTCACAAATACCACGAAGTGCAAACTTAATAGCACGTTTTCAGGATGCCGGGCTGCTTAACCTACTCTGATCTGCTGAGATTTGGGCAGGTGGCCAGACAGGGGATTCTGCATCGCGTGCAAGGGGCTGATACTCCTTCTAGCTGTGATGCATTGTGGAAGATAAAAATTTGGATTTAGGAACTAGTTTTCAGGAAATTCAATCTCCAGTGAGCAGCTTGGGATACAGAGCAGAAAAGTCCAGCAAATCAAAGCTGCATGAGATGTTGTATGTTAATGCCCATGTGTGTCTTTTAATAATTTATGTTAGACAGAAGCATTAGGGGGACAGCAAAGAGGATTGGTCTTGGATCCAGCATGAAGTGGTTTCACAACTCTCCTAAAGAAACAGGAGGAGCTACTTCAGTACAGCAGCCCTTAACTTCTGCCCGATTGGTTTTGGGGAAAGGGCGAGCTGCTCCATTACGCGCAGTCCAAGGGAATGTCCTCAGCTCTTCTAGAGGATGGCAAAATAAAAGTTGCCTCAGACTGAATCCATCCGTCTCCACAGTATGTTTTGCCATCTCTGTAACAATGTGCTGATCCCTCTAGCATACCACCCTAAAGCAGACGACGAGATTAACCTAAATATAACATTATATTGTTCAAAAAATAGCCCCATCTCTCAATTCTTTTTCCCCAAGTAAGCAATACAGTTCTGATGAGTGGAGAAGGTAGGAAAGGGAAATGCCTTTTTTGTAGAACAGAGGCCTCTTAATTGCAGGATACCATCCATCTTCCCAGGATGTGTCTGACACTGAATTTCCTTCACTGGCTTGTGAAAAAGAAGTATTTTATCAAACATCCTGAATTTTTCTCCTGTTTGGATCTAATTACGTAATTTGCTAGTGAGGGTACTTCTGAGATACTTATATATGCAAAAATAATTGTGAAGCTCTTTGAAGGTCTTTTAGAACATTAGTTTGTAATTATGCATAAAACCAGTGTGAAACAGATGCATACCGATACTGCAGTGAAGGTTGATTAAAGGTATGTAGGTCATTAGGGTGAAATTCAAGATTTGATTGTGTTGGTTTATGTTCTCGCTGCCTCTACTAGATGTAACCTAGATAGTTGCTGTATGATTTTAGGGAAAAAAGATGTTTACTCTTGCTGAAGAAGCTGTGTTAAATCTATTCCTTCTGATGTAAATCTAATTATAATCTAAATTATATCAATTCCTATTATGTATAATAATTGCTGCTTCCTCCAAAGTATTTGTGACAGGGTTCATAGCAGCTATCAAGGGCTAGCTTTTCTAAGATTTCTATGCACCGAGTGCAAAATTCTTCTGAAAACTTCTTAATTTCATGCCTACGTATAAGCTGAGCTTATTTGAACTTGGGGTGTATTTGGAGAGTTTATACTACGTTGGAAGAAGTAGTCAGATATTCCACATAGGCGATTTATATGGAGTCAATTCTGGGTTTACTTATGTTTATTGGGTCATTTTCTTCAGCAGGTCTCTCTGTAGGGGTGAGAGTATGAGGGTCTTAGAGAAAAACTAGGGGACAGCCGACATTGTGTTGCAGATGAAGATCAGTGCTAGAAACCATAGGGACACCAGACCTGCGCATTTGCATTGCTCCAGTACAGGTTGTCTCTCGGAGACACGATCTTGTCACTATGTTTTTCAAGCTCCTCCTGACTTTCTTATCACACTGTCCTTGTCTGTGGCTATTGCATCTGAAGAGTGTGAATAGGCTCTATTGGCTGCCAGTGGCGGAGGAATGATTTGGCAGAAGAGTGTGATTCACTCCATGAAGAAATTTGGCCAGCAAGTCATTAAAACACACCCGGGCGCACGTGCAGACACACAGACACACACAGACACTGCACCCATATCTAGGGAGGATATGTAAATAATGAGTAGCAGAGAGTCAATTAAATGCCTGCTGGCCCATCAGAGTTAAAGAGCTGGGAAGAGGAAGTTGCCTACAATGCAGAGCAAAGCATGTGACGAAATAGCACCAAACTCATGCCTTAGGAATCCCCGAGTAGGTCATTCGGCCTTTCCAGGCTGCAGTGACAACTCACTGAGTGTTTTTCCGGGCGTGAGCCTGCAGGTGATGGGGACAATGTTGGCTGGAGTGGAAGCAACCTCAACAACAAGCTCACTGGCACAGATCAGGGGCCTTTCTAAAGCAGAAAGGCAGCAGGTCACACAGCTAGGGTTTAATTGTAAAGTTAGCATTAAATAACAATTTGTTAAGACTGACGAGTGCAGCTCTATTACATGTCTGAGACCAGACAGGTGCTGTTAGGATCTAGCTCAACAAATGTTATATATAATTATATATGCCACCTTCAGTAGAAAAGTAATTCAAACTGCAGTGAAACAAAGTTGTAAAGGCAGCAGTGACTGGACAAAAACCATGAGGGATTTTTCCCTTCTTTGTCATTCTAAAGAATTGGCGAGATGTTCAGGTTTTGGTTTTGAAGACTTGTGATCAAATACAACTTTGTTGTAACACCATCAGGATCAATGCAGTTACATTAAGGATGGATTCAGTCATCTTTCTGCGATCACAGAATGGTGTATGTCTCTTAGGACTATAACATTTAAACAAAATGCCTAAGAAACCCTAATGTGCCCCCGAGTTTTTAAAGTGCACACGGATTTTTGACCGGAGTAAGTATGGGTAGCTGTGTATAGTTATACAATGGCTCCCCATGACATTCTGTAAAATAGGTTATCTTGTAATACTGTAAGTATCTTCAAAAATAAATTCTTGAAAAAGCAAAGAAATAGAGACAAGCTAGCATAGCAAGCAAAAACTAGCTGTACCTACATAAACAGTACTCCTGTGCTCCAGGAGAACAGACATACAGACACCAGCGTAATTGTAGTGGTGGCCAGCACCTCGTAGGCTTCAGTGCTGTGAATGAGGGTTTGGCTCTCACGAGTTTCCATGCCCTCGTTGCTCACAGAAGTTTCCGTTGTCTGGGCAGAACCGCTGTGGCTGCGGCATGCCAGCTCTCCCCGTGGAGAGGACGGGGTGGGCACGGCAATGAGGGGAAAATGCATTAAAACTTGACAAATCGCTGCTCCCACCTGCTGTTATAGGAGCTGTAAGAAGTCAGAAAATACAGGACTTACCCCTCTATACCTCCCAGACTGCCGTGTAGGAGAGTCCACAGACAGCAACAACCTAACTTTGCAGCCTTCTGCAAAACTGGTGGTTTTAAAGGGCAATAAATTTAAATTTTATAAAAAGACAGGTCTGCCTGTTGGCAGCAATGACTGCCTGCTTATTGTGCTGAATCATGTTCCCATCAACGAAAAGAGGTTAATCTGTCTGCCCAACAACTGTTCTGAATTGTGGCTCTCATAAGGCTTGATCCAAAGCTTGTCCATGGTCAGTAAAGGGGCGTGTGTCAGGAACAGAGTCATCACTTTTAATAACGACATATTAGAATTAGGTAGTACATCATCCTCCACCTTGTGAAATCCTTCTAAAATTTTCTTCTTGTGCCCAAGAAAATGTACCATTTACATGCATTAGCCTGTTTCTGTTCGTAAAATTACACGGTGCAGTGTAGTCTCTCTATGTGAACCAAGCTTTGTTGAGACTAAAACTATGTAAGCATTACCAGTCTTGAGATAAATCTGTGCAAGGTCTCTTTGGCTACAAAAAGAACCCCATAATGTCTAGTTTTAAGAATCAACATGAAGAGCGTAGACTTGAGCAGAGTGTGGTTTAAGAGTATTTGAGCAGTGTCAGTGCCAGTGAACTACTGAATGGAGTTAATTCAAGAACTCCTTTGCTTACCAGGCTCTAAAGTCTCCATAAATAAAAATTTAATATTTCAGCTCTATTTATGCTATTATGAAAAGTTGAAAAATGAGACAAGGAAAAAAAAAAGGCAGTTCACAATTTCCTGAAGTTTGAGAGAACGTAAGAAGTTTTATTTTGTCTTGAACTGCTATTTAAGTGCAAAAAGGAATTTCCTGTAGTCAAAAAATCTCCCTACTTTTATAAATTCGAATGTACATGTTCCATCAGCTCAGGCAAAGCCCAAAGGGTTTGGGACTTGGTGGAAAGTTTTTCTAATGAACGATTAGCATTTATCTCACAAATAATATTGCTTTGTTTCAGTCTCACACAGGACAAAAACGCTTCTGAGTTTTAAAAGCCTTCTCAACAAATCATACCATAAACTTGGAAAGACCCTCTGCCCTTGAGAACAGCAAAAATGCAAACTAGCATGCTGTGCTGACTGTGGCCTCCTGTAATTCTCCCTCTTGGGGGTGACCCTGGATAAAAAGCCGCTGCCTTCCACGCTGGCACCTGCTCTAGCATTTTCAGTGGCAAGAGAGGAGCGGATCCAGTCTAGGAGCTTCGTCTTTTGTGGGGACGAGTTATCTGCCACATGTCAAAAGAAATGGCTGGAAGGAGGGCACTTTGTGAGGTAGCTACACCTCCTTGGCTAAACCACTTTCAATCTGTTAGCACTTTGAATTTAAATATGGTCGCTTTTACAATGTTTTTCTCCCACGTACATGTTCTGCAGTCCCTGGGAATATGAAGTCCTATAGGAACTTTTTGTTTGGGAAATATATCAATCCAATATTATCGTAAAATATTACATGATTCATACTGTGCATTAGGCTATGTTTACTTCATAGACCTGGTTAATGGTCTTTCCTAGGTTGGAACCAAGAACTTCTATTCAGAGGTACACACTGTTCACCTACATTTTAACTCACTAAATCCAGGCAGACATCTGGCTTCTCTTCCTCCAGTCCATTGACATCTGCATGCAAAAGTCTTGCTCTGGCTGTTGGACAGCACAGAACGGTTTGTGGGACCAGCTCCTCCACCCAATAAAACCAGTAATGTCACAGAGAGGACTTTGCAGACTGAATTTTGATTCCCTACACGGGGCCTACAGTTTTGGGTGGTTTGTCCATGAGTCCCTTTTTTTCTGCTCTTTTATTCATGTGTTATCTCTTGCAGTTAGATTTTACTGCAGTAGATTACTTGATATTTTAATACTGTTGACCTTTTGCCTATTTGATAAGCAGAGGTGCTGGAATCAGGAGACTACTGCCAGCTCTTCCACATACTTCCCATATAACCTTCTGTACCAGGCATTTGGGCTGGGTAGTATCATCCTTACTCATGTTGATGAGCATTCAAAACACATGAGCAGTCCCGCTGACTGCGATGGGTGAAACACGTGAGTGAGCGATCACCAGCCCGAGCAAAGGTTACAGAATCTTCTGCGTAACTTCTCTGCACCTGGGTTAACTAGTAGGAAACAGTATTATTTAATTTCCTTGCTGAGTGGTGTAAGCTAAAAGACCACAGCAGTTTGAGAAGAAAGATGCTGCAGAAGGGTAGCTGACTGCCACTATGAAGTTATTAGGCTCCCCGTCCTATGTTGTGATGCTCAGTAACCCCAATAAAGCTCTCTCCAAAGCCCCAAACAGGAGACTTCCTCCCAGGTGTGAAATAATTCTGGGTCA
This sequence comes from Sagittarius serpentarius, assembly GCA_034782735.1. NCBI lineage: Eukaryota > Metazoa > Chordata > Aves > Accipitriformes > Sagittariidae > Sagittarius > Sagittarius serpentarius. The sequence continues at coordinate 28,900,306 of JAVKLA010000081.1, read as the reverse complement.
AGCTCCAATTACTGTCTCTGAGCTGTGCTCCCACCTGGCCTCCTGCAGAACTTCCCCCCCAGATCAAGCATCGTGACCACGTTTTTAAAGACTTGATCTTTAATTAATCTTCTTTGAAATACATTACTAAAAAGCTTGACTGAAATCCCTTCAGAACGTATCTCTTTCCCACATAAATTACGAGTTTGCCTGACAGGCATTTGTTTGTTTGCTTCCCTTTGAAAGGAAAAATAATCCATTTTGTCTCTGCCCAGATGAGGAAAACAGGTCATGTTTAAAAAGATGTGGGCTAGCATGCTCTTACCACTCCCACCCCCAAACAAACCAATGGTAAATGCTACTTAAAACAGGTTTAACATATCTAAGAGATTAGGATCAGTCTTTGTCTCTACCCTAGCTAGCTAGCTTGCTTTTAAATGTGACCTCTTTTCCTTGCCTAGACAGATGCTCTTTGTCTGCTGGGACCACTCTGGCTGTAAAGCCATCCTGACAGCTACCTCGCTTCCCAGTCTTTCCCAAAGGGCCAAGACTCTTCCAAGTGGTTTCCTCCTACTGAAAAGACTATAATTAGCTGCTTCCCCCTTTTTCCTCTGTTTAAAATTGGCGTTATAGAGCTTTTCTTCCTATCTTCTGAAACTTCATCGCCCATCCTGTCCTGCTTTCGAACATAGGTAAAAGGAAATGCTATGCTGTGGCAGTATAAGCACATTGTTTAGCAAAGAAAAAATGCCAGGTTTTATAGTAAAGAATCAACATTTTCTTCCTTTCCCCTTAGGCTGTGACTTATCCTTCTGTTACCCAAAATACATATTACCCGCTTGTTTCTGGACTGTGACTTCCTACCCTTTTTACTAAACATTATTATTACCCTGTTTATTTTGGTAGCCTGAATATTAAGTTTTTTCCTCTATTGCTCTAGTATATTATTCTCCCCTACATCTCAGTAATTGCATATTAAGTTTTCCTGCCCATTTCTATCAGTAGAAAAGCTTTTGAAAATGTAAATCCAGCAGCAATACTCACAGATTCAAAGATTTTGGCTAAGAATTTGTTTTGAAAGAGTGTTAGGGACAATTTCTTGGTTTATAAGGGATTCGAAGATGAGAAGTCTCCAAAATCTTATAAGTAGAGACATTTTCTTACAAAAATACCATGTCAATGTCAGAGATATCGTTGTTTGTTTAGCAGAACTTAGTGTCAGTATTTTTAAGCTTCTTAAAAAAAAAAAATCAAAACGAAAAACCCTCAGCATCTTCTACAAAGTGGCTCTGCAAATTTATGAAACTCATCTTAATTAAAACAAATTATGCATCAGCTTTTCAGATTTTCCCTACTCAATTATGCAGATCTCAATGCTCAGTTCACCAAAGAAATGACTGAAAAGCTATTTTAAGTTATTTCATGTGTTAGTTTATCCAAGTCAAGCTTTGTAATCAAAATGTGACAATTAGCATTCCTTCGTAATTTAATACAAATGTATTCCTTTTTAATTTAAAACAAATTTATTCCTTTGTAATTTATTACAGAGGAAGATATCTTTACCAAGTAATTTTCTAGCTTTTTGCATAGGCTTTGGCAAGTACACTGTTATCTATTGAACTATATGTGTTTGAAAATAAATGTACAGCAGTTCAAACAGCAATTCTGAATTATTATGGAAGCAGAGCTGCTAGTATGTATTTCTTTATAGCTTTCTAGCCTAGGACATTTTCTAGGACACATGTTCACTTTGCCAATTAAAGTCCTGTGTCAGTCTTGGTCTTGAGAAACCCTAAATCATGTTGTTCATTTCCACACTTTGTTCCTGTCGGTTGTATCCATCAGTTCATAAATCTGAAGTCTTTCATTTGCTGAATTGAGCATCTCTACCCAGTCCCAGAGGATTCTGCATGTTTGTACACACTAATTTCCAAGTTAATTACCCTATCAGACCCATAGAATAAGCACCCATTTAAGTTTTGTCTTTCGAACTGCATAGTAGATTACATACTAGACAAATCTCACTTATTCCCTCTCTGCTGCTCGACATAAAACCTGATTCCAGCTTTTCTGCTAAGGTTTTTGCCCTGATGTGGTCCTCAGTCAAGCAAGGACTGGCCCGAATAGCTAGAGATACGGAAGCTGAATTTAAGGCACTTCTAACTTACAAGATACTGGGATGCATAAGGAATACAATGGTGAATAATCAATGACTATTTTAACCTTAAATAACTCAGGGAAGGTTTCATCTGTCTGTTGGCCGCATTCAGAGTGTTCTAGGCAGCAGCCTATAAAGCTGGGAGGAGTATAGATAAGGGCAATAAAGCAATCGAGGACTTGGGGAAAAACTGTCATATGAAGAGTGTGAAATGGCTAGGAATGTCTTCCGGAGAAAATGAGGCGGTGGGTAAGTGGGGAGCTGATGGAAGGGTATCCATCAGAGAATGTATATGGCAAAATAGAAGCTCCCGCTGTCATAATCCCCAAATCAAAGTGGATATCTGATGAAATTCAGTGTCAGTAAATTAAAAATTATGAAACAAAATGTATTCTGAAACTCTGCTTTCAAAGAATTTGAAGACAATGCACCTCTGAGAAAAGTTAGTTTTGCCCAGCAATAAAGAACAGCCACCTTCCTAGTGAAAGAAAGCGGGTGTTGCAGAATAAGCAATGTGGATTCCCAAATAAAAGTAATCATGGAGGAAGATAAGGAGTAAATGTTTATTAATTAGCGTTATCTGGAGAAGTCAAAATGCGGTTAGTTGAACAAAAAAACATCTAAGATGTGAACGGTTTCATCTATACTCTCGCAAAACTTGGGAGACAATTCAAGATCTTTATTCTACACCTTGTCTAAGCTCTAGATTATTGCTGGGTTTTCACAGTCAGGATCTCTGGTACACATAGGCTGTGTACAGTAGTATACACTAGTAAACTAAGTGTATATCCTAGTAAATCAAGAGTGTATGGGAACGTTCCCAGACACCGAGGCCGACTGGCTTGGCACAGCTCACACCCATGATGGTCAACTCTCTCCACAGCAGCGTGACTGCCTCAAACTGCCTATTGGGAACGGTCTCTGTAACATTATTGTTCTCAAACTATCGCCATGAGTAGTTCAGGATGGCACTAGTTAGCATGGGTCAAAATGGAGCCAGGGAACAATCTGATGGTTTGTTTATCTGCGTAAATGATTGCGTTTAACCTACCTGGACAGACCGTCACAGAACACTGGCAGACCTTTGGGATCTCTGGTGATAAAAGGAGTCCTGTAGAGGCTTGGTTCTGCTTTGTTGGTATTAGCACAGGCATATTCTGCATGGATTGAGTTCAGAGCAACAGCAGTGTGCCAGTTCCACAGATTTTGTGACTATGTGGTATCAGAAAGGAGAATTAGTAACCGTTGCTGGGAGCATTTACGCTAAAATTATGGAGAACTCCATGAGCTGTTCTGCCGTAAGGACTGCACAGTAAAACAAATGGTTCTCTTCTTGTTTGACCAATAAGACACCAATTTGAATTAAACAGGAATACACTTACAGTGTGATGTCCTTTATCAGTGGAGACAACTTTCTACTTAAAGAATGGCCAAACAGTGGGACAGGAATGCGAAGCTGACATCGACATACAGAAAAGATATTACACTTTCAACTTTTATTTTAAAATGACCTTCAGCCCCTAATACAGCCAAGGCACTTCCCCGCACGCTTCTGCCACTGGCAGCAGAGTATAAGCCTTAGAGAGCAAAGTGCAGCAGCAGCAGCAGCCGCAGCAGCATCCCTGCCAGTCCCCAGCCCTCTGTTGATTCAGGTTGTCACTGAGCCAACAGAGACTTTCATTGCATAGCAATTCATCTACCGATGCTTTAAAACGAGACTGTGCCCCCTCTCCTTGCTTGACTGGCTTACTGAAAGCCCACAGCAGAATCTGCTGGTTTAACTTTTCCACAGGGTGGTAACATTCAAATTATTTAGACATTGTGAAACCTGGACTCTGCTAAGCAGGTAGGAAAAATAATAAATGCTGTTAGGTTACTCTGAACTGTCTGTTGGTATTCATGTCCAGGAGGCCAGCTGGTAGGAATAACAGCTATCAGGGTCAGTTATTCTGGAAAGACACTTGAAGCAAAAACTGCTGGTTAATGGGGATACCTGAAGGAGGCATGTTGTCAGAGGAACGCAGTTGAAAACAGCCTGAAGTGTCCCTTCTCACATCCCCTGTAAGTAAACATAATAGAAGTCAAGATTCCTCTTCAGACAAAACACTCATGAGGAGGACTTTACATCTTACCAAAAAAAAACCAAAAAAAAGAAATAAGAGAAAATTACTCCAGAATACAAAAATCCAAGGCTGTAACACAGCCAGAGGCATTTGGCCGAGGACGGCGAGCCAGCGGCAATTGCCGCAGGGGAAACCGCCACAAATTTGGCCGCAGAGACATTTCCAGGCAGTCAGCTGCTGCGAAGGGAATAGGCGCCTGCATGGACGGGAGACATCCCTGCTGGATCAGATCAGGGTATTCCAGCGGCTGAGTTAAAGGAGCAGTCCTCTTTGTTTAAAGGAAAACACATGTGTCTATCACGTTGGGCCTAGGATACACGTGAATGGATTTGTCTGGGTCAGGGAACAACCCTTAGCTCCAGGTGAACAACCCTTTTGCAGAAGTTCCTCTCTGCCTGTTCTTCATCCCCTCTCAGATCGCGCGGCTGAGAGGCTGGAGAGTTCGCCTGTAAGTCGTCTTGTCCTTGAGGAGAAGCCTGCAGTTAGAACTGCTTTTGTGCAAGGAAGCTTCTGAGCAGCTGGAGCCTGAGACAATAAAAACACAAGGTTGTTGCCATCTGAGGTCAAAGCTGAAGCTCAGCAGGGTTTGGTTGGGGACAGCTAAGGAGCGGTGAGAAGGTTAGCAGTGGCCGGAGTGGCCGGGAGGATGCAATTTAATGTGGGTTTCTGTGCGTTGGGGAAAACAGCAGGGCGGGTTAGAAACCCACTTCAGGGACCAGGATGAGGGAAGGCCCCGATCTCCGTCTGTGCTGGAGCTGCCTCACTGACTCGGGGTGGTCTGTGGTGCCAGGGGCTTGCCTCTCCACAGACACACTGTGGGCCTGAAAAAGTGCTAGGAAACTCTTCTCTTCAATTTAACTGTCATTAAACATTCAAGGGAAAAGAAACCTCTGGGTCTGATGTGGAATTTAAGCTTTGAACTTGCCCTGCGAGCCAAAGGAGGAGCCGGTTTGGAAGCTTGGCAGACGTACCGGCTGTTGGGAAGGTGGGTGAAATGTTCAGGGTGGGTACAGTCCTTCACACAGAGGGCCATGATGGTAATTAGGATGGCCAGGGACTGCCACCATACCATGATAAGGCTATAAAGGTATAGTATGGCCGTACCTTACACCCCACCTTCCTGCCCCTTCGCAGCAGAGCACTGTGGGGCGGTCAGGAAGGCTGGAGAGCCTCACTCGTGAGGAGTGCGAAGGCAGCTGCCAGCACAGATGTTCAGGGGGCTTTTAGAAATATTTCTGGTAAGACATCCAGAATTAAATTCACATTCTGGAAAAATAATCAGGATTCTTGCAGGGAGAAAAATCATGCACACTAACGATCGCGTTTGCAACCAACCCAATTACTGAAGTAATATTACCTGGGAATTAAATTACCAAATAAATTCCTTCAACCTGAAGTCCCCAAAAATGCCTTGATAAAAAATACGAACAGAGAAATGTAGCGAAGTGATAAGCTGAGAACTGGAAGGAGAGCAGGCAGGTAGAGAGCTTGCAGCCATAGTGCTCCAAAACACCTGTTTGAACCATGGGAAACAAACCAGTGGCTGCTGCATGCTTATGGTGGAAAACAAAGCTTGGAAACAGAAGATTCACAAAACAAAATTAGAAATATTGGTATGTTTCATGGCTCACTGCAGTGCTTAAGGGTTTTTGTGCTGATTTTTTTTTAATGTCATATTACAGTCACATTTCCTCTTCTATTTGTTATCATAACTTTAAAGGGTTATCTGTTCAGTTTAAGTCTTCTGCAACAGCATTGTCTGTAGCAGCAATATTTTGTTCTTTTAATAGCCTTGGACTGATGTAGCAATGACAGGCAAAAGCCAGGAAGCTTACCTTTTGGGTAAACACATTACGGGAGACAAACTGAGTGGTATGATATACCAAAAATAATGCACAGGTGGGGTTCAAGAAAATGAGAAAAGGTACTTTGTGGTCCAGCACGTCCTTCTTTTGTCCTCAGCATTTCTTAGGCAAACTCCCTGTGATCGACTCTAAATGTCAGCTGTTAGTTGGATAGCATAGCGCATTTTTATTTCTTCAGTGACTGTTTTTAATGTCAAGAGCAGCTGTGTTCAGTTTTCTTCTTAAAACAAAAAAAGGGTAGAGCTTAGCATCCAAAAAAATTGGCTTTGTGTGGCTAACCACAAGCAGGGCACATGACTGAGTGCTGCATCTGTTATGTTCCCCTTCAGTTCAAACAGTTTGGACAAGAATATTCTGTAAACTTAAAGAGGAACTCTCAATTACAGAATGCATTTAGAGCTCCTCATCGAAGCAAGCTTCAACTTTTACCCCCTACCAAAAAACCAAGCTAACCTGTACTCTGAAAAGGGGAGCTGTAGAATTTACTCCCCTCTGTCTCCTCTCTTTAACCTCAGTGTAAGGGTCAGATTTCCAGGAAATATTTGTAAAATTTTGGACATCTGCGTTTCCAGGGTAGCTAGAGCTACCTCTAGGGCTGTTTCTGGTAATTTGAAGAAATGAAGTGTCAGCTAGTTTGAACATCTTAATACTCACACGCAGAAATATATGAAGCAGTTAAATCCCTAAGGTATCATTTTTATTTTAGCACTGGGGATAAATTAAATGCTTGAGTAGACTTACTGGTCTTGCTAGTAGCAGTGGATTTTTCAAAAAGATTTGAATACCTACTCCTATAAGGTATTTATTTAATACTTTTTATTTATTAATTTTTATTTATTAATTTTTTATTTATTTAATACTCCTACTAATGAATGGTCCTGTGCCCTGCAACCAAAGAAAAATGCTTTTTTGCAAAACCTAATCTGAGGCAATGATTACAAAAAGTTTCACAGATACTTGAAATTTTCTGACCTGCCCACAGTCGCATAATTTCCTCGGCAGCAATGCAAGGTATGCAGCCTACAAAGCCTCTTTTGTAGCCCATCATCTAGCCACAGGCTTTGCTTTTTCTTCTGTTGTACATTATTATCTCTTTACTAGGATAGCGTGGTCTTTATTGGCTACAATGTGCAAAAACAAATCACAAAAAGTAGGGTAAAAAGGGACCTCAAGATTCCAAGCTCCTTCCTCAAGACAGGAAAAGCTATTTAAAAGGACTACGTCTAGTTACTGTATAATGAAATTCATGAAAGCTTTTACTTTCTCCCTTTTCTTTATCCCCTTTTGGACTTCTCTGGGCTAGAAGGCAGTTTATGCACTGGAGATCTAACACGGGTTGACGTGAGAGAGAAATATATGTGCACTAGAAAGAGGCTTCATAACTCTTCCTCTAGCTGCAGGACACCTTAATCCTACTAGAGAAAACTGCAGATGAACAATAGCTCCTGGAAATTAATATTGCTTTGCATTTTCTTTGGAGCAGTTGTCGTCACCTTGACCTGTGTTCGTTAAAGACGAGCTCATGAATACTGGGGAGGGCTGCTGATCAGCAGCTTCTTTTTATGAAGTAATTTCATTGTCAATTATTTCTAAAGGAAACAGTGGCTCAAAACAAGATTTAAGGGATAAAGGACACTAAGGCCTAGTTTAGTCTTTTGGTGATTTCACCATATAAATGCCACAGGACTGAATTTCTTGTGGATGGAAACACAGTCAGCTAGAGACCCTGAAATCCTCCAAATTTCCATGATGAAAACACACAAAAAATGTAATGAAGTAGCAAATCTGTTAGAACTGGAAAAACACAAGCAGTCAGAAAACTCAGAATCACATTACTCCAAAGCATCTGTGTGTATCATGGGGAAAAAAGTGTGAGTGAATGCTGCGTTCTGGAATGCTGGAGAGCAAACATTAAACCAGGCATACCACACATTCCAGATCCACGTTGGTCAAGTCAGTAAAACAATAATCCTTAATTTTATAAAGGAGAGCATCTAAATTAGTTTATTTATAGTAAAAAGCATACATTCATGACAAACAGCATTTATCCGTATGGTCTGCAGCGTTGCATGATCGCTATCACAATGCAGAGCAAAGCGTGCCTTATGATGGTTTGATACTGACCCTGCTGTTAATTTGGACGTAAATGCAATATCTGCCAAGTGCCCATAGATTTGCTCCTACTTTCATTAAACTGTCTTGAAAAGCGCAGCCTGGCGCTACGCTGGCAGGCTCAGAGTGCCACTGCTCCCCTCCATAGAAGCTCAGAGACCAGAGCAAGAGGGCTCAGACCTCTCAGGTTAGTCCTGCAGCCTTCTGTAGCTTTCTCCTCAATGAGCTAGTCAGTGAGGATGAATAACTGGACTATCCTCTAGACGTGACTGCAAAGAATAATTAAGTACATCTTTACTACGATTAGCTGTCTGTGTGTCAAAAGACAACTTGGGTGCAATCCTTGGCTTCTTAATGTTGACAGGACCTTGTCGTAGATGTACCTGTACATTTAATCAAAGTACATAGCAGGACACGCTCCTCTTCTGTTGCTTTGCTTGTTGAGACTGAAGTCCCCGCGGTCGGCAGAGTAGGGCAGCTGGCAGAGCCCTTCCACCACAACAGGAAAAAATGGAAATACGCCACAGGCAGTCAGCAGTCCAGATGGAAAGGGTCAGTAGCAGTAAGAATCAATAATGCTAATGGTATGTCACTTTTGCTAAAGCTAGCAAACAGCAAACCAGAAGCATTTATGACTTTTCAAATACTCTTTTCACTAAACTGTGTTCTATTTTTCAGGCAAGCTGAGTTCAAAACCTGTTGACCTCAGCAGCCCTTGCATCGAAACCCAAATGAATATAAAGTATGAACAAGTACCCTAGCTCAGATATAAGCATATGTATTACACTACCAGTCGATGTACAGTTCAGAAGGGAATGAAAAAAGTAAGAACGATATTAGTGTTAGGTGTTTCAGGAAATCTGTTTTATTCCTTGCACCAGAAAGCATAATTTGTTGTATCATTTCTTTCAAAGCTTATACTGCTAACAAAAAAAATGCATACATCTATCACTGATTATTCTGCTGTAAAAGCAGAAAAAGAACACTAGAATTGTTCAAAACATTTGTTACACTTAAAGGAGAAAAGGGAGGAAAATGTTGTTTCACACACCGTTATCTAAAGAAAGAACAGATCATCATGACCAAGCAACCTCCTAACTGTTGCAGCTATGGCACTCATCCATAAAGAGCTGCACTAGGTGTCTAATCGACACATCCCCCTCTCCCCTCAGTGTGATCAAATTTGCACTGAAACACGACCTTTGAAATCAGCTTCACAAAAAAAGAAAAAAGTGTTCTCAAAAAATTGACAGTGTCCAAAAGTGTATCGCAACAACATTTCATCTCTGGAACACGCACACTTTTTTTTTCTGTGTAGCTTTTTCACATCTTCAATGGTCAGCATATGTTTTTATATATTTTTAAAGTGAAAATTGAGTCCAGGGAGTTCACCATGACTTAAGACCGTTGGCTTCATAAAGATGTGTTAAAAAAACCCCAACACCATCAGAGTACAAAATTTAGCATGGCATAGCATTGCACTCTTCCCCCAGCGCAAAGAAAACAGCATATTCATACACAGCACAAACCCCATCTTAGCTGTGTGTTTATTAAAAATGTCACTATGTCAAATCAGAATTCACCTTGAAAAAGGCCCACATAGTATGCCACTGTTCAGATAATAATGGCATTTGATTACTAGCTCTAAAGAGACAAAATTAGTTAGAAACCTTGAGCATGTAGTGTGGAACTGATGCTGTCGTACGCACCACACCAACCAAGAAAAAAAAATAATCACTTCTAACTTTATAAAACACCCTTGAAAATAAAGGCCTGGGGCACTATACTCTCAGTATGCCTCCTGCAAAGGCTTTGGAAATACATGGATTTGACAGGCTGCTCCATTTGCAAAGTTGTTGCCCCTGAAGATAATAATTGTTCCTCAAAATTCCTCCACAGCTGCAGTAAATGCCTCAGGGCCACCTGAGCCACCCCCGTGCGTCACCTCGGTAATGCTAAGGGCACGGCCTGCCAGCTGGGAGAAACCCAAGGCACACCGCATCAAGGAGCTCCTGAGGACAGCAGCTTAGAAACACAAACCCTAGTTCTTTCTCAAGACGGTTTTCAGTTTGAAGGTTATCTGAATAACCTTATTTTTTTCTTTATCATTCCCCACCAAGCTTGCATAAGTCAGAACATACAAGGTCACTGACTTTCCATGATCTTGAAGCTACAGGCAGGCCTTGCCCAGCAGAGAACGGTATTCGGCAGATGTTCTCCATGTCCTTTGTCAGAGTCTATCTTTAATTAAAAAATCTGCATAGTGCTGTTGGCAGGCGCTCTTCATTTGATGAGGTTCTGCAAGAGAGCACTTCTCACTGAAGTCTGCTGCAGCAGTTGTTCCTGGGAACTACTGCAGACAAGTTAACTGCAAAAATAATGTGCTGAGTAGAAATCTGTAGAGAGAACATTAAAAAAAAGTGACTTAGGCACTGGGTAAGGGTAAGTAACTTCTGTTATTGATTTTTTTTCTGACGTGGAGATATTTAACTATTATAGCATACATTGGGGCTTTAGCACAAAGTGAATAATGAGCCAAATGTGTTTAAAAGCTGATAAGCTCCACGCAGAGCACTCGACTTCCAACCTACTAAATGCTTAAGTACGTAAACAACCCTGCTGAAGCCACTGAAGTTTCTTCTATGTCTAGTGCTAAGCAAACATACAGTCTTAATTAACCAGGACTCAGCTTGGTAGCAGAAAATGAACTGATTTAGAAAGTTTTGGAAATTTAATTAGCAATCTGTTGGTATTTGGCCTTTTGTGTTAAGCAATAATTAAGCTTGCAGCTAAGAAGAGATATGTTTATTTGCAATCCAGAGTGATTCCTAAGAATGTCTTTGTTAACACAAGGATTAATGGCAAGTAATTGCAAATAGTATTGGAAAGATCCCATCAAAAATTATTTTCCCAGAACATTCTCTCACCCTGAAAGAAATGTTTCCTTCATCCTTCAAACTTGTCAAGCCAGACATTTTTAGGAGTACCTCACAGTGGAAAACTGTAAACTGGAGATTTTAAGTATATAGGGAGGCTGAGTAAATCATGACTTTGTTCTTCACTCCCCAGATGGCAAGCAGTACTCCCTTAAAGCATACTGGTTAGCAGCTGTAGACTAAGCTTTTCTGGCAGTTGTTCTGACCGCAGGTAAAGAATGACATGGACTGGAGCTTATGCAAAAGCCACAAGTTTATCAGAAATCACATAGCAAAACATAGCATCTGGTGAAGGGATGGACGGTGCTTCACATACCTATCACTTGGGGATGCCTAAACAAGACAACACTGGGTCTCTTGATTTCACGCCTCTATCCTTTTTGTAAGACACACACTAGATGGCCAGATGAAAACATACAATGTTGGAAAGATTGTTAGCAAGAAGGTGGAAGAACAGGGTCTCTTAGCACAGAGACAAAGCCGGCTTCAGAGAGTTTTGCTACTACAGTGGATGAAATACCTGGGAGGGACCACACGGCAAAACTGGTCCTTAATGCAATCCTTCAACTTAAATGTGGTACCATAAAGGGTCATTTGTGGGCCACACACAAAGGTTTCACTTTAGATACTGCTATTATAAAGAATAAAAAGTTGGAATCATTGTATTTAGTTGAACTCTGAAAAAGTTAAAAACTGCAGTAAAGGAGTTTGAAAAGTTAATCAGTTCAATCCTTCGAAAAGTGGTGGCGACTGAACAGCCAGCTTCCTCTTAATTCCTCATCCTCCATACAAACTATTTCACTGGTTCTACCTAGAAAATTTTTTTCAACTTAAAAAACCCTGTGAACGTATTTTTCTCTTTGAATAAAGCTGTCTCACTGAGAAACTATACCCATAGCAGAAGAGAAGCCTGTAATTTCTATGGGCTTGGAAATGCAGATGTCAGGAGCTACGCAGCTTCCCAACAGCCTGCCTGCCTGTTGGGACTCTCCTTGGTCCATCCTGACAATTACACCATGTATTTCCTCCTACAGAAAGGAAAAATCTCCTGATTCCAGGCCAACCACTACACATACACAGATGAGAAGTTGCACTTTTCAGATGGTGCAGTACCTTGCACGATCACTGCCGCTGGATTTTCCCATCCCCTTTCTTTTAGCTTCCCATCACGTCCCTCCTGCAGGCTGGAAATCAAGCGGGGTCACAGTCAGTTTTTACGAGACGGTCGTAGAGCAGCCGACAGGAATGCTACCGACCCTGACCGGCTCCTTGGTGTTATTTTCTGCTGTTAATAACTGCCACACACTTAAGGCCCGGCTGAAACAGGAGGTCGGGGCCGACACACATCCCAGTAACAGCTGCAGAGGGAGCCTGGCCGAGGAAAAATTGCTTTCCTTGCTATGCCGTTGCTTCGAAATTTCTGTGCAAAAGCAACCGAGGGACAGATAACACCTTTCTGCGGGCCCTCTCCCCCACGGGAGCGGGAATTTGAGGGCAAACGCTGATTACAAGAGCGAAGCCGCTGAAGGCACCGTGGGGGGCGGGGGCTGGTCCCAACCCGGCGGCCGCGGGGACACGTCCGCCCCCCGCCCGCACCCCGGGGACCGAGCGGGGCGGCTCCCCTGGGGCTCCCTCCCTCCGGCCCTGACGGAGAGGCTGGGGACAAACAACCCCGCCACCGCCCCCGGGTGCCGTGCCGTGCCGTGCCGTGCCGTCCCGGGGGAAGTGGCGGCCGGGGCGGGGGCGTGGGGAGGGGGCACCGCCGTGCAGCTACATCAGCCCCTGCCTGCCCAGCGCCGGGGCTTGCTGCTGAGCCGCCCAACGGCCCCCAGGCGGCGGCGGCGGCGGCGGCGGCGGCGGCGGCGGCGGTGACTGAGGACCGCTGAGGAGGAGCCGCCTGCGCGGCCAAGCGGCGGCGGCGGCGGGCGGGCCGGACACACCGACCGAGCAGCCGCGGCGGGGAGGGGAGACCGGCAGCGCCATGGCCACCAAGGTGAGCAGTCCCTGGCGCGGCCCGGGGGGTCGTGAGGCGGCTCCGGGGCGCCCCCTGCGCCGAGCCCCTTGGGCGCCGAGCAGGCCTCGCGGAGGGGCTCGGCGGGCGGCAGCCCCTCTCGGCGGCGGGCGGGCGGGCGGGCGGGAGGCCCCGCGGGGGACGGGCTGCGTTTCGGGGGTCTGGG